>OZ025302.1:163788361-163960361 GCA_964019185.1 Maratus speculifer | reverse complement strand
CAAAAATAATGGAAGCTAAAAACCCTTAAATTGATGCATTTAAACAAAACAAAAATAGAGATTTGTTTAATATTTTAGATTAGACATTATCACATTATTTATCTTACTCCTTTCCCTCACTTTAAATAAAAAATTTAATTATTTAGCTGCCATCTTTAGGAAACTTTCATTAATAGTTACAGAAAAATGTCTGCATTTCATATTCTAGGAGGAGAAGTTGTGAAACGCAAAGAGTCAGATTTTAAAATAATAGATACAAGGTGATCCAAATAAAACTACATATTTCAAAGAAAGTTAAATATAAACTATTCATTAGAAAATCATGAAAGGGGAGTGTCCTGAGGAACAGATGGGTATTTTTTCTAAAGCAATTTTTGGCTCTAGGGACATCTTAAAGACTTCACTTTGTGATGTGCATTCTGTATAAACAGAGGTCTGTTCAGGGGGGAAAATTGAATCTGTTTTACATAAATTAAAAAATTACATAAAAAAATTACATTCAAAAGTATATTTTTTTCCCTATATGAAGGTGTAAAAAATTAAAAATGTGTTATGTTTATAAGTTTGCAATAGCGAAAATTGCAAAACTGAAATTTCACTCAAAGTGTTGCTATTTTCAAAATGATGTATGTGTTATGCACAGATATGTTTGTCCTTTATAATATAGATATGTCTAATTTTTGTTTAAATATAGCATTTTTTTTTTTTTTTTTTTTTTTTTTTTTTTTACATATTCTAAAAATGTGTCCCAAAAATAGAAGAAAATAATAAAATTTATAACTTATCAAACTTATAATACTGTAAAATAAGAATTTTATTTCTATGTGTAGTAAAAAAATTATAATAGAAAATAAAAATGTGTGCAGTATTTGAACACACAGTGGCTGTAATATGGTAAAATGTTTTTTTGCCCATCGATAATATCACACTGAAAGGATGAATGATAATTATTATGTATATGATCAAACATATATACATATGTCAAGTGTATATGACACATGATTATTCTATATCACATGCACACTACTTTTGGCTAATAATTTTCAAATTTGGCTAAAGTGTTGGCAAATTTTTATTTTGAACTTATTTTATTTAAAATTTGAAAGTTTCAACTCCTACCGTTACATTTCTGTCATTTAGCTTAAAGTTATTTCAGAATTTATTTCTCTTGAATTATGACATAAAATACAATTATAAGCATTGAAACTTTAAGATTAATTTTTCAGTGATTTAAATATTCTATCGAAAATAAGTTAAATGTTAATTTCATGATACTGTACTTGAAAAGATTAATTATTTCTCATAAATAATGTATTAATAATTAGTTGTTCAATTTATCTAAAAGTGATCACTTCAATTCCTAGCAAAATTGCTGAACTGCTATGCCAGAGATGCCGAACCTTTTGAATAAGCGTGCCAAAAATTTCAAAATTATCATGTGTCAATATCTTAACGTGCCAGGAACATTTTAACACAGATAAAATCCAATAATTAGTTTTTATAGAATTTTTACTTAAATATTTTTACTGTTATCTGAATTAGATTCCAGGGTTGCCACTCTAATCTTGAAAAAAAAATTCCCTGTGTTTTCCCTGTACTGCAACGCGTTTATTCAATGTTGAGTGCGCAAAAATAAGCGCGATGCCACAAAGAAGTAGGTTAAAACTCAGTTTACCCAAATGGGCGAATTTATTTGGATATAGTAACAAAAAAAATTCCCTGTGTTTTCCAGATTTTTTTAGGATTTTTTAAAATTTCCCTGGATTTTCCCTGTTTTGGGAGGGGATTTTAAAATTCCCTGTGTTTTCCCGGTTTTCCAGATGGCGTGGCAACCCTAAATTCTAACGCATTCATTATGCTATACTTACTCAAAAATATAACATGAAATTTCATATTAATAATAGATAAATGAGTTTTTCTTTTATTGTATACTTCCGAATCAGATCATTTTCAGTTTTTGAGGTAGAAACAGTTTCAATAGATACACAATAATTTACACTAACAATTAAAATTCAATTTTCAAAAATAAAACCTATAAATGTAATAAAATCTAAAATAACTTAAAACCCTAAACCCAAATAAAATAAACCTAATCTGAAATGGAAAGCGTGTCAGTTAGGTATATATTGATAAGCAAATTATCGCTTAAAATTCAATTTAAAAAAATAAAACCTTTAAAATTTGATTTTTAAAAAAAAAAAGCAAAATTATTTGAAAATCGATATATGTTGAATGGTTTGTCAAAAAAATAATGCTTCAAGATTGTTTACTGAAATTTATAATACCATAATTCTTTCGAAAGTAACGAATCACTCTAAAGTAAATTATGTACCTGTTACGCAAAACTATACTTAACAAAACAAAACAAAATAAAATAAAATAAAATGAATAGAAGTTTTCTATAAACTGAATATAGTCTATAAGTTTTTCGTATGCAAAAGAAGTTTTCTTATGTGCCAAGTTTGGCACATGTGCCATTGGTTCGCCAACCCTGTGCTAGGCCAATTACTTGTAGTACAATTGTTAACCCGAGAGAACACGCGCTTACCCAGGATAGAAATGCTTTGTCACCAATTTTAGCTTTGTCACCAATAAAATCAAATTATAACCGTCATTTTATTTAGGTGGAGACAATCCTTACAAATTTTGAGATAAAATAATTTGAAGATTACTTTTAAAAGAAAAGTGGCTACAATTGAAAAAATCATAAGCACTCCGGGTCAAAAAGACCCTCCCAAGTTGAAAAAATATGTAACTAATTCTTACCTCCTAAGATAGCTGAATCATCAGAGCCAGCAAGATGCTGCTGTATGCGAACACCAGGAGGCAGTGTTGGGGGTGGACGGGTAGCGCGTATTTCAGGAGGATGTGTAACAGGCTCTATACCACAGTCATCTTCCCTTATGTTTTCTGGGACAGAATATACATTTGACCGCCGACTCTCCTGAAACAATCTCCGTAACGGAAAGTGGTCATCAAACTGAACTCGAGAAATACAGCCAACAAATCCTTCTCCAGTTCCCATACTTTCTATAATGCCAATAAAAATTGTGTCAATCATGATAAAAGACAAAAAAAAAAAAAAAAAAAAAAAAAAAAAAAAAAAAAAAAAATGTTAATCTATTCATATGAATACCCACAGAACAAAATTCAAGAAGAGGCAAGATTTTAGAACAGAAGTGCTTGTAGTACACTGATAAAGCCACTGAATAAATAAATAAATAAAGACTATAAACATGAAATAAAAAACTGAGAAAGTTTTTATTACTTGAAAAAATAATAAACTTTCTTTTATCATTATGTATTATCCAGCAGAGCAACAGAACATCCTTATATATCAGGAATAAAGCATTATTTATCCCCCAATTTAAGATAACTTTTAAACACGTGAATGTATAAAGAAAATCAGAATTAAAGAATGTCTTTGGGAAGGCAGGGCACCTCATGACTAAAAATTCTGATTCTTAGTTTTTATTTCACTTAGAGCTTAATCACTTTTAAATGATTTGATAGTATTTTTTTATACATATATATCCTAACCAAAAAAAAAATCTAGTTAATTAACTTAAAAAAATTAACAAGTGATAACTGCACTCTTTTGCCCGCTTGTGGGCAATAAGATGATACCAGCAAAAATATTTATAAAATCAACATTTTGTTGATACCATGCATAATTTTAAAAATATCTAGAATTATAAACATAATTTCCTTACTTTCATTGTAAACTTTGCATAACTTGAAGAGTTTATAATGAATAAGTTACCAATAATTAAACATATTATTTATACTATAAAAGATAATGAATAATCATAGACTTAAAAATTTTCTTTAAACATTATACAGATAAAAAAAAAAAAAAAAAAAAAAAAAAAACTGATTATTATTTATCTTAATATATATATATATATAATTATACAAAACTCATACCACACAGTCTTGTTAAGTAAAAACGACCAACTCATTTTAAAACTATAATCTTACAGAATCCAGGCATGAGAGTGGGTAAAAAACAAAAAGTCTAAAAGCATGTGTGAACTAAAATTTTGAAAAAAAAAAAATAAATAAATAACAAGCATGAAACAATATTTTGCACAAAATAAGCATGAAATTCATCTACAGACCTGCGATCTTCTGCTTTTCCGTCATTTTAAGCTTTTTTTTTTTTTTTTTCTTTTTCTAATGTTTTAATTATGAATGACCAAATATGGAAAATCAAGAAAAGATCTTACAAATGTTTTTATCACACACAAAAAAAAAAAAAAAAAAAAAAAAATAATAATTCAGTTAACAGTATTAAATTTACACAAAATTGAGTTAATAATGCAAATTTGAGATTCATTTAAGGTTATTATCATGGGCCTTAACAAAACTGGGCAAGTCAATTAGTCATTAATAGAAATAAATCAGTAATATTATGCCCTCCCTCCCCCTTCTCTGTTACCATGTAAATTACTAAAATCTTTAAACTACAGCAATATAAAGTAAAATATTTAAAAAAATTCAGATAATAATCATAGACCTAAATTCTTCCAGTAAAATGTTAATTGAACTTCAACATAAAATTCACCCCCTTTTTTTTAGGTGCGTTCGTAATTATGTATATACATAGCACCTATTGTTGTCGTTCAGTCCGTCCGTCCGCATATAACAACGCAAAAACTACACAACCGAATCGTTTGAAATTTAAAATATATTATTATTACATAATTTTGTCGAATCATTTCAAATTTTAAGAAAATCGGATGCATAGATCAATTACAGGGACAATCAAAAGGATTCCGTTACATTACGGTCAATGGGGGGAAAAGTTTCAAATGCATTTTAATCATTTGAAATTTTAAATACATAATTATTGCATAATTTTGTCAAGTTATTTCAAATTTTATCAAAATCGGATGCATAGTTCAATTACACGGACAATCAAAAGTATTCCGTTACATTATGGTTAATGGGGAAAAATGTTTCAAATGCATTTTAATGGTGTTACACACATTCGAACGTCATAAAACTGATATGCATCTATAAAATAGATATTATAATATACATTTTGCATAATCTGTGGTACAAAGAATATTTGTTATTGATTTACAAGGCCACACAAAAGTATTCCATTGCATAATGGTATAGGGAGAACATTGTTTGGTGCGCATTTTAACTGTAATTATTTACAGTTTTATGAGATTGATATATGAGAGTGATATTTTTAAATCTTCGTTAGCGTACGAACGCACCTCATTTGCTACGCTTCACGTGCAATTTCCAACTTGTTTTTTTTTCAATGTTAAAATTTTTTTCTAAAAACAAAAAGTTATAAAACCTGTATTCATAAACTTACCGTTTCTTCCAATGTATATGCTCTTTAACCTATTAAACTGAGAATCAGCTTTTTCGTCAATATTGAAGGTGTGGACAATTGGTTCATAGTTATCAACCTATAAAGAATGCAAAAGTAATAAAGAATATAATAAAAAAAATGAAACGAGGTATTATTTTCATTACTGAATTCCAGAAAATATTCTTTACTTACAGTGATTGTTATTTTTGATCCTTGATCTTCCCGTTGGATTGTCAAATCATGATGCTGTCCCAGAGCAAAATTTTCATTTTTTATTATTATCTCTTGCCTTTCAAAACCAAAGTCAAACACTAGTCTTAAATGACCTAAATTAATAATTACAATGAATGATTTAAAATTAGAATAAAAGTTCCAGAATTGTTTTATTGTAATAAAATATATCATTCTTCATAACACTTTCAGTACATCCTAATTTTAAAAAATCACAGTGCATGTAAAAATTTACCCAAATTGAAGATTAAATTATCCATTATCATTATACAGAAATAACACAGAATAAGAAATAAAACAGATAAATTATTTAAGATTTGTTTTATACGATAAATTATAAACTTCTTTAATGAATTTAAATGAAAATTATAAAACAATGAACTCTGATTTGGATTGATCCTGTTCTCCCTCTTCCTCATTATTATTATTATTAACATACTATAATATCACTTGTAAGAAAATCTAATCCAGATGAAAGATATTAATCTTCTAAAAACTTTTGATAGATTTAAAAATTCTGTAATATAAAGTATTAAAAAAAAAAAAAAAAAAAAAAAAAAAAAAAAAAAAAAACTAGTTTGATTTAAAAAACAAAGTACTGTTATATAATAGATTAAATTTCTAATCAATCATTCATTAACATACTTGCCAGCATGTCAATTTTGAACTCCTTTCAATTTTTATGATGTATTCTTACAGGCTTAAAAATGAATAAGATATGCATATGCAATGGCAAAAAAAAAAAAAAAAAAAAAAAAAAAAAAAAAAAACATTTAATAGCAATATTTTCTAAGTTACATTTACATCTATTTAGCCAAAATAAAAACATGAAATTCCACAAGAAAGTGTTTTGAAATTTTATACTTTGGGAGCATGTTTCTGAAAAGCTATCCTGCATAATCTGCAATAAATATGGGGAGCTTAAATTCACAGCAAATTTTCTGAAAGGTTATAGCAGATGAGAGGGAAGGGATATTCCTATCAGCATTAATTATGCAGTTTTTTGGGGTATCTTTGATGAAATTTATATTTTTCCTGCAATCCTTTGATGAAATGTAAATTTTTTCTGCAATCCTTTCAAGAAATTCACATTTCTGCTATCTTTTGACAAATCCTGGGTTTTTCCCCCTCAATCCTTTGACGAAATTCCCTTTTTACTGGGGCACTTTCATGAAATTCACATTTTTGTGCGCTCTTTTCACTAAATCGGAGATTTATATGCGATTTTTTGACAAAATCAGCATTTTTCTCTGGGAACTTCTGACGAAATTGCTGTTTTTTCCCTGCAATCTTTTGGCAGAATTGGCATTATATCCACGATCTTTTGACAAAATCGACGTTTTCCCACAGTTTTCAGTAGAAATCAGAGTTTTATCTGAAATCTGCTTTTTTTCCACGTCCAGTTCATGAAATTTGTGATTTTCAGCTATCTTTTGACAAACTTCGTATTTTTTCTGCAAAACTTTGACGAAATGTGTGCTTTATTGGCGATACTTTCACAAAACTCGCATTTCTCGATGATTTTTTTCCAGCAAGCAAACATCCGTACACTTAGAACAAAATCCTTACATTGTATGGCCAAACCGTACAAGTTGGCAACTATGTATTAAAAATAACTATATGATAAATCATCTTAATTATATAAAATCATTATCTATATTATAAAGAACAAATGTGTCTGTGCGTAATGCTGATGTCATTTTGATGATAGCAACAGCACAGCAAACAAGTAAATTTAATTTTTACAGCAATTTTAACTTATAAACACAGAATATCTTTTATTTTATTCTGAATATGGAAAAAAAAATGTACTTTCATATGAAATTTGTTTGAAAACTGCATTGTAATTTGTTTGAAAAAATGCTTGTTGTTTACTAAATTTTTATTGTTTTAAAAATAATTTTTAGTCATGATGTTTTTTAAATCTATGTCTAACATATGCAAGAAAATCTGTTTTTAAATGTTCTGATATATAAATATTGTAATTTAAATATTTTTTACATAAAATTTTAAATAATCTAATGATTTCAAGAAATAAAATTTTAAATTATTTTTCACGATATTTTACATTATTTTATTAATTTTTGCGGAATCAGTAACCATCTAAAATTTATAAATAATAATGTACTAAAAAATAATAGCATCTTTAATTTAAAAAAAATATATTTATTTATATCTCAAAAATGACCATCATATAACCAAATTTAAAAGAAACATTTTTGGTAAATAATTTTTCTCAAAACACTAATATTTTTCACCATGTTTTATTAAGGAGGTTGGACACTCAACTTCGGAATTCTTTTCCCAAATGTTAAGTCTATGGATGTTTGATGCATTTGTATATTTAAAATACCTCTTGGGAAAATTAATATTTTTTATTTCTTTTTTTAGTGTACTATTATTAAAGGATGCATATTTTTATCTTGGTTCTAAAAAAATTTTCTAAAATCTAAGCTTAATTTAATATTTTATGTGTTAAAAGCTGGCAAACTGTTAGTAAAATTTTAATGCTTCTCAAAAAATTAAGTAGTATATGTGGTGGTTACTCCATAACCCCCCATATGTTTAGTATAATTCATTTTTATTAGCCATTTTATTTCATATCACCTTCCTTTTTATTAATGTTCTCAATTTAAATTTAATTTCGGTTTCGCTTATTTTCATTTCGTCGCCTGTAATGTTTTCTTTCTTGCTTAGCTTTCGAATGTTCCAAGCCGGTAAAATTCTGTTTGAAATCATTCCTTCCGGTTTTAAATTTGTTCGAGAACATTCTCGCTAGTTCTTTTGGGTGGAACTTCCGTTTATTCGGACACACCCCTAACCTATCAAATTAAATTTCACAGGTGACGTATTTCAAGCCGTTAAGTACATGGCCACCGGCTTTGGCCTCCCCTCTTAAGGTGGTTATCAATTTTTATTCTTATTAGTTACATATTTTTTTCATACTGTATATTGTAATTTGGCTTATTTTTTCCTCACCCCCTCTTTTGCTCTGCCAAATTGGCGTATTTTGCATTTACAATAACCCTTTCTCTTTTTCCCCTGGGCTCGCGGCCACCTGCGTGAGTTGCGCTGCTAGACACCTGCCGTAATGGATGCAGTCGTATGATTGAAAGTTTTTAGTGTAATTTCGGGGCAGAGGTGCTCCCCCGTTAACGAAGGATGGAACGGTTTTTTTTTTTTTGTTATGTTGATATTATGGCGATGCTGATTTTTAAGTGCGGCAAAGAAAAAGTGCTGCCCTCAAAATGCATCTAGGAAAGTGATGTTGATTTCTGTTAAGCAACGAGGAGCAAACCTTTTGTTTCAAAGGATCCTGAAAGTATTTTTGTTGTGCACTCTGTTTGGATATGCGTATTAAATAAGGTGACGTCGTGAAGCCTTTTATGTGTTGCTCTATTGATGCCACTTTTAACTAAAGAAGGTTGTCGACATGTTTATTCTAAATAGTTTTATTCTTCATCTTTTCGTCTAAAATTTTCGTTAAATATTTATGTGATCAATTCTTCAATTGTGCTTTTATATGTTCTCAATCCTCTGAAAAAACAAGCAGAGGTGAAGAACGTGTGCTTTAAGAGGTGAAAATCTTTTCTTTTCGTGAGATGCAAATATTTATTTACATAAAGTTCCTTCATATCGTTATCTGGCCCATTTTATATATATAATTTTTGATTACTCACGGGGCGTTAAGAAGAAAATATTGGTTTGTATCTATGCAATATGAAGCATAATATATTTTGTTTTTTTTTGAAAGTTCATATTATGAAAGATGCTCCTTTTCAAGAAGAAATAATATTATATTCTCCTTTTATGTCATGAGTAAATTTATAATTTACATCCTGTTGAGATATCTAAAAAATATTATTGACAAAGAATTTTTATTGCTTGGAGATAGCATTTGTTGTGATTAGCATATATTATATGGTTTTTATGAAAAGAGAGATTAATATGTACGAGTCAAAATAATATAAACATGTGAAGAAATATTTATTCATGAGAAAAGAAAACAAGTTTCTTCATGAAATAAAAATAATTTTCCTCAAATTTTGTGTGCATAATAATTTTTCTTGTGCCTATTGTCTGGATTTATTTGTCATCAACATCCAAGGACTTGACAGGTAACTTTTTTTACCTTTTCAATTTTATATTTTTTTTTAACTTTATGTTTGACATTTTATGTCATCATGGATAAAGATATTTCTATTGTTTTAAGTGAAGTAAGGATGGTCACTTGGGTCGTTTGCAGGCCCCCATTCTCCGCGATGTGCTGTCATTATCACGATCATTTATTTGGCCTAATTGTGGGTAGAGGCAAATAAAAAGTGTTTTCTCCACTTTCAAGTAAACATAACATTATATTTCCTTTGATGCCCTGACCAAAGCGTCAGCCCAAACACAACACAATATTTCCTTTGGTGCAGTGACCAGCGCTTGAACAATTACAATTATTTTTTTGAACACGGCATCTTTATTTCCTGTGGTGCCGTCACCAAAGCGTGTCCAACATTCCATGACCATCCATTTTTCCTTTGCCACCATCGTATTTTTGTTATATTTATACATATTGTCGTCATTATCTTCAGTTAATTCTTCATTATTTTTCAAGTTATTTTCTTCATACATTAATATTATTAATTATATTATTATTGAGAGTGGTGCAGTAATTAATTGCAACATATTGATTCTATACTGAAATAATATTTTTCTGGAGCAGTGCATGATATATATATAACATAATTTTTCCATATATATTTTTTCTTGTCTTGCTATATTTTGCAACTAATATATATATGCATTATTTAACGGAGGTACTGGTAAAAATTATTGTTCATGCTAAGATAAATTATTCTTCTTGTCATACATATAATAATTTATGTTTTGAGCCATATTATATATAAATATTTACATAAAATATTTGGGTCTTATATTCTTCATATGATACTAATATGTTAGTATACGTTTTCTTCTTTTTTTTTTTTAATATATAAAAATGGTTTATGACGTATATGAAAGTCATCAATATTTTAAATAACGAGTCAATTTATATATATATTATTCATCACAAGACCAGTCAATAACCAAATTTATCATGTCATATATTGAGCTCTTATATTAAATTTTTCATCATGCCTCCAAAAGCCAAACTAAATATTGCAATCCAACCTTTCGACGGTAACCCTCAGACTGTAGAATTTTTCTTCGATCAATTATCTGACTTACAGGAACTAAATAACTTTACAGACAAGGAACTTTTTGTTCTCTTTAAATCAAAACTTGAGGGCACCGCCTTACTCTTCTTTCTTGAAACTCAGTCACAGCTCAAGAACTCTAATTTTAGTGAAATTCGAAAGGCATTTATAGACTATTTCTTACCCACAAAAAAGTCTGTTTCTCTAAAATCTTTACAGAACTTGACCTTAGATTCAAATGAATCAGTTAAAAATTTTGCTTTTCGGTTGGATAAACAACTTCGACTTGCTTATCCAAAATTGGATCTTTCTGCTCTTAATTCATTAAAGTTTACTCATTTTCTTGAGGCTTTACCTAAACAAATCAAACGTAAAATCTTAGAAGAAAATATTACGTCCTTCGAATTAGCTCTTGAACGAGCAACTTTTCTTCAAAATATTTATGACTCTCCCCCTAAAAAATCTTATGAAAATTTTAATCAAGCCTATTGTATCGATTCTGAAAATGTCCACGATAATTCTAGTAATTCTCTTCATAAAACTCCTATAAAGCATACGAAGGATAAAATTTATCACAATTCTCAAACCAACTACTCTCCTTTACAAACTCAAAAAGATAGTTCTCATACTTCTCGTAATTTTCAAAGAAGACCTAGGACATTTTCGCCTTCTCCACCGAGACAAGAGGCTACAAATAAACGTAACAATATTTTTCGTCATCAAAACTTTCACCGGAAACGTCCTTATCAACCAACCTTTGACAAATATTCTCACAAAAAAAATTCTACATCCTTTTATCACAGACGAGATGTTGTGCAGTGTGCGTTCTGTGGGAAATTTAATCATCGTATGGACTCATGCTACAAATTCAAAAACATTATTGGTAATTCTAATCAAAACTCTTCAACCCAGGTTTCGTCTCACCCGTACAGAAAGAAAAGCTACACCTCTTCTTCTTCTGAAAATAACAACGTTTATCATTTAAACAAATAAGGGAGACTGGTTCTACTGACCGCCTTCTCTCCCGTAATTCTCATTCAGGGTCAGTACACTTTGACAACAACAACAAACATCAACAATTGGACAAACGCTCGTCAGTCACTTTAGTGTCATCCACAGCTGTCCAAACTTCTCCTATGACATCTAAATTTAACAAATCTTCTTGTTCATATAATTCTTTGCCTTCCAAACAAAATTTTCAAATCAACGATGACATACAAGAAAATCATGTCATATGCAGTTCTTTTAACAACTCTTATGTTCTTCCATGCATCCTAATAAATGTTCAACATAATGAAATCTCCACATTAATAGATACTGGATCAAGTTTATCTCTCTTGGATGAAGAATCCTTTAATAGCATTAAATCCAGGCTTCATTACAAATTTTTATCCAGAAATGTATCAGTTTCCACCATAAATTCTAAGGTCTTCTTCAAAGGATGCATAGAGATAGCTTTTAAAATTGATAAATTCTTTTTTCATCATGTATTTTACCTTACAAAAATTCAAAATGTTCACTTTCAAGCCATACTTGGCTTTGAGTTTATTAACAAACATTCTATTACTATTTCTCCAAGTTTTAAGTCTATCCTAATTAAGGACAAACACATTCCTTTTCAAAGTTATAATGAATCTCCTACTTGCTATTTTATGAATTCTGAATATAATTATGTGAATTCAAATGTACCATATTCTCTCGATGCACACAAAATGCCTTATTATGAAGAATTTATGGCAAATAATCTAACGAGTGATACTTACATTGATAATACTTGTGCAAATTATGATAATTCAAGTTTACAGTTGTTCAATAATTATACAACCTATCCTTATAATTATAATGTTCAAAATAATGGTTTGTTTACAAATAGTATGGCTCATTCTGCTATGAATTTTCATAATCCTTATATTGATGGTCATTCTACTTATTTTTCTAATTATTTTCCAACTGATTATGCTAATGTGGTGAATTATGTGTCTACTAATGATAATAATATTCCTAGTAAGAATTTCTCATCTGAGAATACTAATGATGATAACTATTTTGGTGAAAAGCAAACTCATTTAAGTATTGGTAACAAAGTTTTGGTGAGTTCTAACATGGTACAATTACTCAATAGAGAAGTAATACCTCCTAATTCATTTGTTTATTTACATGTTAAGTATCTGAATCCTCCATCTGAATATTTTCTTTTTAAACCCAATTTAAAAAACAAAGGTCTTGTATTACATCAATCATTGCACTCAAAATCTTTCATTCAAAATGATTTATTTTTGGTTGTATGTCAGAATATTTCAAAGCTCGATATTCATTTAAATAAAAATTCAATTATTGGTGAATGTATCAATGTAGATGAAAAAGATATTGAAGAATACTCTTTCGATTTAGAATTTGAAAACGAATTCTGTAATTTAATTTTGCCATCTGAAGAGATTAAAAGAAAACGTATTCAAGAATTATCTCCAAATGACTTTGATCTTAAACATTTACCTCCTCATGAAAGGGAAGCTTTAACAAAATTATTATGTAGTAAAGCGCTTGCCTTTTCGAAATCTCTTGACACTTTAGGTCATACTGACCTGGTCAATCCTCAGTTTACCATGCTAAATTCTCATCCAGTAAAAACATTACCTTTTCCTGTACCTCAAGCTCTTGAACAAGAAGCTCTTGACCAAATTGATCAAATGCTGAAAGCTGGCATTATTGAGAGATCAAATTCATCTTGGGCCTGTCCCATGCTTCTTGTTAAAAAGAAGAGAACTGATATGTCTAAGCCTCAAAAGTATCGTTTGGCTCTTGATTTAAGATTGTTAAATTCCATTATAATCCCATCATCATATCCTCTTCCTAGAATTCAAAATCTATTGGTGCAGTTGTCAAAATTTAAATATTATACCACTCTTGACTTACCCTCTGCATATTGGCAGATTGCTGTACCTAAAGATATGCAAGATAAACTTAGTTTTACTACTCCATGGGGAATTTTTACATATTTACGTTTAGTATTTGGCTTGAAGACGGCCGCCAGCACTTTCCAACAATTAATCGACTCTGTTATTCAATTATCTCAAATTGATTCCTGTTATGCATATCAAGACGATATTGTAGTGGGTGCTAATTCATTTGAAGAAATGTCCATGAAACTCACAAAGTTATTAGACACCCTTATTGCTAATAACATTACTTTGTCTCCTGAAAAGTGTACCTTTATGCAAACTAGCATTAACTTTTTGGGTTTCCAACTCACAGATCATAAAATTCTTCCTATTACAAGTAATATTTTAAAAATTACCTCCTTTCCAAAGCCTAAAACCAAGAGGCAAACAAAGAGTTTTATCGGCTTGTGTTCATTTTATAGATCAATTATACCTATTTTTTCTAAATTGATTGCTCCTCTCATCGAGGTCACCAAACCTAAAAATAAGTTTTCTTGGAAATCTGAACAAGAAAATGCATTTAAAGAATTACAGGACATTTTCTTTCATAAACCTATGCTCAATCTTCCTAATTGGAATGAAACATTTTATGTTAATACAGATGCCTCAAAAACAGCAATATCAGCTGTTCTTATGCAGAAATTTGATGGTGAACTAAAACCTATCTCCTATTATTCTAAAACTCTATCTCAATCAGAAAGACACTACCCTGCCATCAAATTGGAACTTTATGCCATTTACAAAGGCATAACTGCTTTTAAATACTATATTTTTGGTCGACCCTTTATTCTACTATCTGATGCCAAACCACTTAATAATTATAAAAAAGCTACATCACCTGCTGATATTACTACTCGTTGGATGTTAGAACTGTCTGAATACTCGTACACATTCCAACATGTTCCAGGCAAAGAAAATGTCTTGGCAGATTTTCTGAGTAGAACTCCTCACATTCCTACTGAAGATCTCAATAATAATCCAGATCTTATTTCTTCACAAGAACCTCTACCTGTTGTTGATAATCAAAACGATTTACATAATGACATTTCTCAATTTCCATGTGGTTTAGTTCACAAAGTCCACCACACATGTCATCTTCAGAGTGATTCTTCACCTTCTAATAATGATAATAACCAAGATCCTTTATTAGAAATTCTTGATCACACCATCTTCTCTGAACAACAGAAGGACCCAAAAATCAAACAAATTTATGAAGACCTTAAAAATAATAAAAAATCTAAAAGTTTAAATGGCTACTATATTAATCCAAGTAATGAGTTACTTTGCTATAATGGTCATTTCTCTTCAGAAGATATCGAGCTACACAAAGCTGTTTTACCTCTATCACTTCGAGCAAAGGCCTTAAGAATTGCTCATATTACTCATACTGGAATTCATAAAACCATTGTTAATTTAAAGAAAAGATTTACCTGGAAAACCCTTGTTTCTGATACCATTAATTATGTCAACTCTTGTGAAATTTGTTTAGTAAATAAGAATCATAAAAAAAACACTGCTCCATACCTACCTGCACCAATCCCAACTGCTCCCAATCAAAAGGTCTCTATGGATTTACTCGGCCCATTGAGAAATCGTCAATATGTGTTAACAATGATAGACCATTTTTCTCGTCATTTAGAATTATATGCCTTGAATAATATCAGTGCTGAGTCAGTTACAAAGGCTTTATTGCATTATATTTCCACTCATGGAAAACCTGAATTAACTCTCACTGATCATGGTTCTCAATTTACGAGTGATATGTTTTCATATTTTAACAAAAAGCTTGGCATTAAATTGGAACATAGTTCTGTAGCCCATCCCCAAGCTAACGGTTTAAGTGAACGAGTCAATTCTCAAATAAAATCGTCTGTGAACACAATGGCTTCACAAGGATGTGATGTACCCACTGCTCTAAAAATTCACCAATCCATATATAATGCTACACCTCATCCAGCTACAAAATTCACTCCAAATCTTCTTCACTTTGGAAGAGAAATAAACGACATTTATTCCAATTATAAAACTCAAGTTTCATGGAAAATTCTAAATACTGCATATGAAATTCATAAATTGATGGATGTTATTGAAAAAATATACTATCAAGCTTACAAGAATAACGAATCATCTAGACAAAAGGTGTACCAAAAATCCAGAGAAAAATTAAAGTTTTCCAACATCAATGTTAATGACATTGTTTATGCAAAATTTCCTACTGTGTTTAACAAGAAAATACAAGGCCCATATGTGGTAAAAAAAATAATTTCTCCTGTGCTCATTCAAATTCAAGATTCCAATAATAGTCATGCTTCCCCTATGTTGATTCACACTAATCGAATCTTGAAGCTTCAAAAGAGAAATGAAGCACTGCAACATCCTTCAGTTTCTTCTGAAAATGCATCGCATGATCAATCAGCTGTTGATAATGCATCCTCCACTCCTGTCAGACAACACTCTTCTATTCAAGTTTCAAATCATGATGCTGCATGTAGCACATCTCCTACAATTCTTTCTTCTTCTAAGTGTCAACAAACATCTGCTTGTTCAAGTAAATCAGTACTGTCACAAGCTCCTCCTGATAGCACTCATACTGGTGCTAAAAACAAATCCACTCAATATAGAAGTTATGATCTTCGTCCTCGCAATCATAAACTACATAAGAAATAGACTAACTTTCTTTTTCCTTTTACAGGATGACTTTTGCTTTGTAATATATTCAGTCGAAGCTAGCCGCACTGATTGTCCAGCAAGAAGAATCGCTATGTAATTTTTTTTTTCTTTTCTCCAGGCTGCAGGCAGCTGTTATTATTTTTTTTCATTTTATTTAAGTCTTCTTCTCCCTGGTACAACTCAACGGTCATCCTCAGGATGTATGTATGATTTTCAATAGTTTTATTATTTACTGTATTTATCTATAAGTCATAATCTTTACAATATATACATATAATCTCATGGATACCATACTCTACTACTGTTAAATTTTATAAAGTCTTTAATTACAATAGTTGATGCAAAAAATGGAGAAAGAATTTGTCTTTTTATATTCTTGTTATAATACTATATCATTATTTAAAGTGATTTTTGACAAATGTTTCATTCTAATAAGAAAGGTGAAATTGTAGTTGATATAAGGTAAACATAAAGATGAGTACTCATCAAATTATTTTCCCTATTGTGTCTTTTCCTTACAATGCATGCATACTTTAACATTTAACCTCTTTTAAAAAAAAAAAGAAAAAGAGAAAAGAAAATGCATGATAAACTTATTCATACTAATGTTTTCTTCTCTTCTTGTTGAAATATAGAAAGTGAATGACTCACAATAAGTAATTCTTTTTCTTTTTGTATACTTTTGGGTATTTATACTTTGGATCCAAAGATGTTGATTGAGGCATTATATATATATTTATCCAAAGTTGTTCATTCAGTCAATATATATATTTATCCAAAGTTCTTGATTCAGTCATGATATATATATTTATCCAAAGATGTTTAATGAGTCATTATATATATTTATATAAAGCAAATTCTTGATTTATGACAAATGCAAAAGTGATCACTTACTTAATTTTTCTAAAAATGTTTGAAAATTACAAGTAAATATGTTCTAGATATCTTCTATATAGAAATTTTGACACAATTGATTTTTCTTTGTAAGTTGACATTATCAAGTCATATATAAGATTGACATATTCATATAAGTTTCTTCCTTTTTTTCAGAATATTAAACATCTTATGTTTTATGTTTATTTTGAATGAAGTATAGTATTAAAGGTATTTATGCAATTATTGTCAATTTATATTGAAAATGTTTAAGAATATTCCTTTATGAGAGTGTAAAAATTCTCTCTTTGAAAATTATTATATTCACTTTGAAGATATTTTTGTTGAAAAATAATATCATGCTTTTGTTGACATTTCTTTTGCAACTTATTAATTTTATTTTCTGCAAAAATGTGTTATTGAATAATACTAAAGTTTATTCATTTAAGATTTATTGAAAACGTAAAAGGCTATGTGGTGATATAAGTAAATAATTTTTTTATGAGAGCATAACTAATCTCTCTGCACTATTTATATATATATTTTTAAGGTTGTTCAATTTTCAACTTACAAATTCATTTAACTTATTATGTGTTATTTGAAACCATATATGTTATATATAGTTATAACATGATTCATATACAGTTATAGTATATTTCATTTTTGTTCACAACTAAGAAAATAGATATACATATTATTGTATAATCAAATATTTTGACATATACTAAAAGCATTCTACTGTTATAGTGCATTTTGCACAGCCTAACAAGAGACTCGTTAAAGTTAAGGACTGTTGCACATAGACATAGACTTTAAATTTTTTTTTTGATATATATGATAGATACTTCTGGAAGAAACTTTATATACCTTTCATGTTAACATTTACTACAGTTGGTATATTTTCATAAGGATTACTATCATAACAGTAATTATTTTTTTTATTATTTAAATATCATGTACAACAATTATGTATATTTTTATAACTATTTCTGATATTTATTTTGTGTAATTACTTAGTATATTTGTACATGTGTTGGAAAATATTGTCTCGATGAAAAATTGTTCATTTTGTCATCTCACCAATATTTTCTTTTGGGGGACCCTGGGTAATATGTGGTGGTTACTCCATAACCCCCCATATGTTTAGTATAATTCATTTTTATTAGCCATTTTATTTCATATCACCTTCCTTTTTATTAATGTTCTCAATTTAAATTTAATTTCGGTTTCGCTTATTTTCATTTCGTCGCCTGTAATGTTTTCTTTCTTGCTTAGCTTTCGAATGTTCCAAGCCGGTAAAATTCTGTTTGAAATCATTCCTTCCGGTTTTAAATTTGTTCGAGAACATTCTCGCTAGTTCTTTTGGGTGGAACTTCCGTTTATTCGGACACACCCCTAACCTATCAAATTAAATTTCACAGGTGACGTATTTCAAGCCGTTAAGTACATGGCCACCGGCTTTGGCCTCCCCTCTTAAGGTGGTTATCAATTTTTATTCTTATTAGTTACATATTTTTTTCATACTGTATATTGTAATTTGGCTTATTTTTTCCTCACCCCCTCTTTTGCTCTGCCAAATTGGCGTATTTTGCATTTACAATAACCCTTTCTCTTTTTCCCCTGGGCTCGCGGCCACCTGCGTGAGTCAGCGCCGAAACTAGCCTTTTTTGCGCCCGGGGCAAATATGGATTTTGGTGACCCCCCCCCCACCCTCGACATATATGCATTCTTTATATCAAACACACCAAACAAAATCTTAATTTGGCGTCCCCTTCAGCTTCTGTTCTGGTGGCACCCGGGGCACGTGCCCCCTCTGCCCCCCTCTAGTTTCGGCCCTGGCGTGAGTTGCGCTGCTAGACACCTGCCGTAATGGATGCAGTCGTATGATTGAAAGTTTTTAGTGTAATTTCGGGGCAGAGGTGCTCCCCCGTTAACGAAGGATGGAACGGTTTTTTTTTTTGTTATGTTGATATTATGGCGATGCTGATTTTTAAGTGCGGCAAAGAAAAAGTGCTGCCCTCAAAATGCATCTAGGAAAGTGATGTTGATTTCTGTTAAGCAACGAGGAGCAAACCTTTTGTTTCAAAGGATCCTGAAAGTATTTTTGTTGTGCACTCTGTTTGGATATGCGTATTAAATAAGGTGACGTCGTGAAGCCTTTTATGTGTTGCTCTATTGATGCCACTTTTAACTAAAGAAGGTTGTCGACATGTTTATTCTAAATAGTTTTATTCTTCATCTTTTCGTCTAAAATTTTCGTTAAATATTTATGTGATCAATTCTTCAATTGTGCTTTTATATGTTCTCAATCCTCTGAAAAAACAAGCAGAGGTGAAGAACGTGTGCTTTAAGAGGTGAAAATCTTTTCTTTTCGTGAGATGCAAATATTTATTTACATAAAGTTCCTTCATATCGTTATCTGGCCCATTTTATATATATAATTTTTGATTACTCACGGGGCGTTAAGAAGAAAATATTGGTTTGTATCTATGCAATATGAAGCATAATATATTTTGTTTTTTTTTGAAAGTTCATATTATGAAAGATGCTCCTTTTCAAGAAGAAATAATATTATATTCTCCTTTTATGTCATGAGTAAATTTATAATTTACATCCTGTTGAGATATCTAAAAAATATTATTGACAAAGAATTTTTATTGCTTGGAGATAGCATTTGTTGTGATTAGCATATATTATGATATGGTTTTTATGAAAAGAGAGATTAATATGTACGAGTCAAAATAATATAAACATGTGAAGAAATATTTATTCATGAGAAAAGAAAACAAGTTTCTTCATGAAATAAAAATAATTTTCCTCAAATTTTGTGTGCATAATAATTTTTCTTGTGCCTATTGTCTGGATTTATTTGTCATCAACATCCAAGGACTTGACAGGTAACTTTTTTTACCTTTTCAATTTTATATTTTTTTTTAACTTTATGTTTGACATTTTATGTCATCATGGATAAAGATATTTCTATTGTTTTAAGTGAAGTAAGGATGGTCACTTGGGTCGTTTGCAGGCCCCCATTCTCCGCGATGTGCTGTCATTATCACGATCATTTATTTGGCCTAATTGTGGGTAGAGGCAAATAAAAAGTGTTTTCTCCACTTTCAAGTAAACATAACATTATATTTCCTTTGATGCCCTGACCAAAGCGTCAGCCCAAACACAACAGTATATACTTTAGAAAAATTCTGAAACTAAGAAAAACAGAGAAATCTTTTAAGAAGTGTATACAAATAACAAGTTAAAAATATTAATTTCTCAAGGAGATATTTTAAATGTACAAATGCATCAAATGTCTATAGACTGCATTAATGAGAGATCAGCCCCCTTAATTTAACTGCAAATTCCTTTACTATAATAATCTTCTGTTTATTATTTTTACTGTTATTTCAAATTTCTGTATGCAGACATCATGGAAATTCACTTTTTTTCTTCCACCCATGTTATGATCACTATCTGCACACTTACATTCAATGAATCAGATTTCTCTTTTGAAAAGTTTTAAATAATTTCCGCTTGTAGTACTTGCTGATGATCTAATACATTTTTTTCCCAAAATACAACAAATTTTTCTAGGATGCTATAATATTCTTTCTCTTTTCTTTCAGCCATCATTAGAAAAAATGGTTTTTTTATACCTCTGTGGACTTTTACCCATTAGGGTGGCGGGAAGTTCCTTGACATTAAATACAACTTAAGTATTCTAAAAATGCACTATCTCAAATAAAATAACATTTTTCATATAAAATATTATTATACTATCTGATTATTAGGATTTTCCATGTAAATATTGAATTCTAACTTTCAAAAATTTCATTTGCATGTGTGTGCATTAGAATTTCCCCTTGTTTGCATATCCTCATTGCTCATTCACAGTGTTTTTTCAATGACATCTGTATGTATGTATATGTGTGTATAAGAGAGAGTGAACACTATAGTATCTAAAATATGCTTCCAATTGTATTCATTTTCTAAGAAATAGGTCAACAAGTTTAGCAATAACATTTTTTCAACTATCCTGTGGTGATGATTGATAAACAATTTCTCTTGTATTTCAATTAGATTACTTTCATTGCTCATATTCATTATATGTGGATACAACAACTATATTTCACCAGAACATGATTTAAATCAATATAAACAAATTTCTCTTTTACAGGCTGTAATTTCAGCATGAGCAAAGTGAAAATTTATTGAAAATAATGTCATTAGAAAAAAGTCTCAAGTTTTATGAATGAAAGTGCATATCTTCTTAGAAATACAAGCAGTGTTCTCGCTGTTGCTCGCCAATGCACCAAATTGTGACTAAATTCTTCATTTGGCGAGTAAATAAGCGATTAGATTCGCCAAATTGCTAGTGCTCAATTTTTGCTTTTTTTTTTCTTTTTCGTTTTTCATACATATGCATATAAATATACATTTTTTATATTTGTCGCGGATAGTTGATATTAGATTAATAACAATCGCTGTCACAGTTATAAAATCTTAGGTTATTTTAGAACATATTGAAAAAAAGAGATACATTAAAAGATTCAAGATATTTTTTTTTTTTGTGTGTTACACGGCGAATCTATTTTGCTAATACTTTTTTCATTTGGCGAATGTTTTTTATTTTGAATTAGCCAAATTTCTATCATTGGTTAAATATCAGCGAGAACACTGAATACAAGGTCATTTTCACCAGTGGAAACATTTCACCTTTGTAAAATTGGGATCAGATTTTTTAATTAATTTTATAAATACTATTAATTTTAACACTTTTCTGTAAGGTGTTTGGAAAGTCCAGCGGAGTCATTCTAGATTTTTGTTTACTATTATTATTTAAATTTATTTTCATTTTGACAAAATAAAAAGCAAGTATTAATAGTTGCATTTATTCTTTTCTCTGACTTTTCACTTCACTGCATTCATTTTTTAAATTTCTTCCACACCAGTCAAATTTTTATTTTTTTCCCTTTTTGAATTTCTCTTACATATGGAATGAGTGATTATTTTACATGAATGATAGCAAGATATTGAATACAAAAAAGGAGTGCAAATTTAGAAACGGAAATTTAGATGACTAATATTTATTTGTTTATTGTTTCTACAATAAATCATACAAGAAATAAATACTCATATATAACAATGATTTGTGATTTACACTCAAACACCAAGTCTTGATTTGAAAATCAAGTTTGATTTTTTTTCAATTTGTGAATAAATGAATTTTTTATACTAAATCTGAGACTGGCTATTGATATAACAAGTGGGTAAGTGTGATCGGAGATCGCACAGAGGGTTTCGTTTAATATCTCCTTCAAAACATATTCTTTCATTAAATTAACAAATGAAAAACTGTTTTTCGGTGTTATTTTGCGATTTCTTTGCCAATCACGCCAACCAGAACAGTATATTAAATTTTCCCCCTAAATGGTGCCTTGATCGCATAGATTTGTTGATTTCTCTATCAGAATCTCCAAATTTAGTGATGGTACACAAGTAAATAAAGTTATGAATAAAAGTAAAATATTGCAAACCTTAGCATAAATTTAAGGGAGACCAAACTGGTCACCAGAGGTGGCTCTTTATTTAAATGAATAATGAATAATAATTTAATAAATGTAAAAAATATTTCATTTCGCGTGTCAAAATAGATGATAAATATGATTTAATTTGATGAAATAAAAACAAATAAGCACGTTTTTATGTACTATATTACGTGATCTATTTAATCCATTAATTTATGTTACATACAAAATAATTTTATTTAAATTTGCGTGTAACAATTAGAAGAAATAAAATTTCAATTTTGAAATTTACACTATTGCAAATTTTTAAGCTTCTAAATATTGTACATTTTAAATTTTTATACCATCATATAGGGAAAAAAATGTACTTTTAAACGCATTTTGTTTAAAAGCTGTATCTCAATTTATTTTTAAGATATTAATTTTTTTGTAGTTTGTAATACCAATTTTGTAATTGTGGCAACAAAAGTACTCCATCTCTTTTAAAAATAAAGGGTAAAAAATGAAATAATTTTTATGTCTATTTAAACTTGCGTGGCAACAATTAGAAGAGAAAAAACAACAAAATGAGCTGATGATTTAAAAAATATTTAAATTAAAATAATAGTCCTTTTCAAAGTTTATGATTTGTTGTGTGACAAAAGGTATTCAGCTGTAAGTACACAAAATTTGAACTCTGTGGCATATATAGTTTTTGTGTACAATCTCTGTGACAGACAGACAGAGGGCACAGAAGGTTTTGTCAGATGAATGAAACCCTAAAAATCAGTTGGTTTGAGGCTCACAGACTCAAACTGAGCCTGATTCATTTCTACTTTAAGTATAAAATTTGTTCTCTAAAGGAAAAAAAAAATTTCTGCAAAAAACTTTTATTGTTTGGTAGCACAATGTGTCGCCAGGATCCTGCAACAAAGCAAATTACAGTCAACTCTCGTTAATTCGAACTCGTCAGGACCACAAAAAATGTTCAAATTATCTGAAGTTCGAATTATGGAGAGTATGCAATGAGAACATGCTTAATATGATACTAGTACAAAGGAATTAATGTTATAGTGTTTTTTAAATTTATTATGTCTGTTATCATCAGCATATGAGTTAATATTAAATTAGAATGTATAAATTCATAAACTAATTAGAAGATTAGAAACAAGCACAATGGAAGAAAAATTTGAAGCGTCACTGATGAACAAACGGGGCATTTAGAAAGTGGATATCAAATGCATGGGATTATATGTATACTCGTTCGGAACAATTTTCACAAAAACCAAAGAAAGAAAGTTATTCAAATGATCTGAAATCCATAAGAAAGGAAAAATGAAAAATCGAATTCTAGTTAATTTGAATTAAACGATGCCAAGAGAAAATGAGTTCGAATTAATGAAAATTTTTAACGTTAGTCTGCCATTGAAAATTTCGGGACTTCATGGAGAGTTCGAATTAAGCGAAGATTCGAATTATCTGATTTCGAATTAACGAGAATCGACTGTACTATTTTTCTGACTATCAGCTTTTATTCCAGCAAAATTGAAATTTTACTTTTTAAATTGAAAATTGTAGATAAAATTAACTTAAAATTCATACATAAATATTTGTTTATAAACCAAATTTCAATTAATTGAGCGAAAGCTTTAGTCACACAGCCTCTTATAAATCTCTTCAAAAATCACGTCAACAAGTTTCATGATTATTTTTAAATTGAGTCTGAAAAGGTCTCAGAAATTTTCATGCTGTTGAGGATGGAAAAATATTTTTTTCAAATACGCTTTTAAGGAGCTACTTCACTCCCTAGAAAACACTTGCTTTGCAGTGTTAAACCTATGGACAGGATGCATTCATAAAAAATTGTACTTGTGCAGTGAAATATTTTTTGTTGCATAACAATTTGATATGCATCCTTCAGGATATGAATGTAGAAAATCACCGATTTATTTCACCAGCTTGGAACAATTCATATAATCTAATCCGTGAAAAACATTTCTTCCATTACTTAAGAGAAATATGAAAAAAAAACAAAAAAACAAAAAAAAAAATTTCTATTAAATAAGAGATTTAAAGATGAGCTTAGAAATATTTAAAAGGAAATGGTTTACTTACCACTGGTAGACATCATGAGATTCAGATATTCCCCACTGCGAGATGATATCCCAATTATCATTCCAGTTTTATCAGTTGTTGTAAATCCAACTCTGATATATTCTCGGAGGGTTGAAATGGAATTTTCAAAATCATATCTAACATAGCTATCTGATCGTAAATTGATTCCAATTTCTAAAAAAAGAAAAGTTCTGCTAAAAAAAATAGCAGCCAAAAAAGCAAAAAATAGTTCTGTTGTAAATTTTTAAATTACAGTAAACTAAGGCATAAATTTTCTAAAACTATAAAAATGTAAACATGATTCAAGAAAATGCAAAGTAATTTTTATTATAATGTTGTTATTATACTTTACACAAATTTTTAAAAATACAACTAGTTTTACTGTACAGAAATATTATCTTTCTTATAAATGAATTACTTTTAAATACATAAGAAACATTTTGGATTTGTGTCTATAAAAACAAATAATGTTGAATTTTTTAAATTAAAAATCAGCCTGATATGTTTAAAATTGCTAAAAAAAAATCTTTATAATTATTAAACATTTTTTTGTGATCTTTAAACTTTAGACACCTTATCACACATTAAAGGAGAGACATTTTTTTAGAACTAAAAACACAAATTCTGTGATAAATTATTCCCTTTTGAAGAACAGAAAATTACATTTCAAAACAGATATTTTCCAACTAAGTAGCGGAAAAAAAAGAGCTTTGTTGTGTAAGAGGGCTTTTAAAATAAAGACCATTTGGCTGTAAAAAAAAAAAAAAAAAAAAATTCTTCAAAAAAAAAAAAAAAAAAAAATTAATTCCCTACAAAAGTGAACCTTACTCCACATAAACATCCCATATATTTAGACATTTGTTGTAGCTACTCATGAGCTTTACAATTCTATATGTTAGGTTCAGTTGCCACCAGACCCGTATTAAGCCAATTGTTCACTGCAGCAAAAAATTATAGATATAAAATCCCTCCATGTATAATGATTCCGGGGTCAATCCATCCACGAGAAAAAACACTTATTGTGACCAATGACAAATTCCATTGTGAAAAGTTATCTCCAATTTTAAAGGCTATCAATTTTTTGTCCAATGCAAACGTTCCAGAGTCGTAATGGAGCGTTCTCATTTGTCAGATTTTCAGTTTGAGCTGTAAATGACGTCACTACATTTTACTGTGCTTTGAAATCTTTTCCCTATTTCAAACACAATATTCACACTCTTAAAAATTTGACTCATTTGCTGCAGCATCACTCCACCGCTTTTATAGAAAACAATTACTTTGCTGTGTTATGGAGCACTCTCATTGGTCATAAAAGAGACATTCTATAAAAGCTGTAGAGTGACGCTGCAGTAAATGGGTCAAATTTTTAGCAGTATACTGTTAAAAATTTGACCCTTTTACTGCATCATCACTCCCCAGCTTTTATAGAATACACTGTAAGTAACACACACAAAGTAACCATTTTCTATAAAAGCATTGGAGTGATGCTGCAGCAACTGTTTAAAATTTGACCCATTTGCTGCAGCATCACTCCACTGCTTTTATATAAAGCGGTTATTTTACTGTGATATGGAGCATTCTCATTGGTCATAAAAGAGATAGTCTATAAAAGCTGTGGAGTGACGCTGCAACAAATGGGTCAAATTTTTAGTGTAATACGGGGTGTTCAGCGCAACTTACCAAAGTAACCAATGTTACCGACCGATTGTAGGGCAGTACAAAAGCGAATTATGGCACCAACAGGGGTAGGAAGGTCCAATTCATAAAATATAGGGTATTTTTTTGAAAAATATAGGACATATATATAAGGACATTTAGAAAGTAATGCTATTGGATATATATTGCTATAAAATACATTTTTAAAACATAATCTATGTTAGTTTATAATTTTTCACTAATTAAAGATAGTAAATAAAGATAAAATATTTAAAAAATATGCATAAAATAAATTTTTCCATTGTTATTCTTAAATCATCTTTGAAATGGAAATTTTTCAAACCAACAATCTTAGAACAGAAGTAATTTATTCCATTTTTCAATATTGGGCGAAAAAAGTCTGGGCCAGGATTCGAACCAGGGATGTATTGGCTGAAGCCGCCAATGCTCTACCAACTGAGCTATCCTGGACAAGAACACACGAGGACTATTTCACCTAATTGTTTCCATTTTCACCCAGGGATGTATTGGCGGCTTCAGCCAATACTGATATAATTAATTTACCGATTGAATAATCGTGTTTAAAATTAATCCAACAATGTTAGATTCCAAGAAAATCTTTGATAATCACAGACTCTAATAAAATCAGATTTCAAGGAAATCTGTTATGTTTGAGAAAAGTTCACATGTGATAGACCCTTGTCAATGCATTGTGAACAATCAAAAATGTGTAAATTAAAGGTTCCAACACCAATCCTAATTTTCTCATAAATTGTACTTCTCTATCTGAAATTTTAAAAGCTGATTTATTTCCATTAGAACCATTTGGTCCAAAGATAAGCAAATGATTTAGATCCATTTTAAAGGCTTTCATTACATTCATTTTGCAGTTAAATGATCAAAAAGCTCACTTTCTATATATTTTTCGACAATACCACCAATTTCCTCACTCCAATACTAAGCAAAAATGTTTAATTGTTTTAAGTTCTGGTCATTTAATGTCTCATCATACATGAGAATGACTAAAGGGGAATTCTTTGTTGAAATCATCACTGGCAGTGATTTGTTTTAAAATATACGAGTCAAGCCCATGAGATATGGCAATGGCAGATGACACTTTCTTTGAATAATTTAACTGTATAGCTTGTGGCATTTGAGAAACTGCAAACATTTCAAAAATAAATTTTGTATTTTATCTGATGACTGAAATAAATAATTAGGGCTATGTGAATTATCCACAGAATCTTGGAATGGTAGATCTTATTTCCCTTATTTTAAGTCCAAGTACTCAATCCACTTTTTTTTTTTTTATTTAATATTAAAACTCAAGCTTTTTCTGCCAGAAAATGCACAAAGTGAGATTGAAGCTAATTGCTTTGTTTTTCTCAATTATCTTTGTGCTTCATTTTTTGAAATGCTGCATTAATCGCAAATAACCACTGTTACTGATGGGAACCAAACATGGTAATGATCTTTACCCTTCACACCATTCAGCAATTTTTTTTTCCATGCCCGTCAATCTGATCAATCCAAGCATTACAGAATCTCATCAATCTATTTTCACATTGTGACATTGAATTAATGTAATGCAATAAATAAGCCTTTTCTACATTAAAAAATAAAATAAATTAAAACTATGTATTGCAGCTGAATACACGATAAGAGAAACTAAAACAATTGCAATGAATTACAGAACCACGTTGAATGTTCAACTAACTCAGCCAGCAAAGCGATGCATGTGAAAACAAGCGATGATTTTAATACCAAATATATGAGAAAGTAATGAAATATAGGATATATAGGACAATTAGAAAAACATAGGACAATATAGGACACTTTTGAAGGTTATTTTACAAATATAGGATATATAGGAAATATAGGACAACTCTGACCTCTGCACCAATGAAAACTATCCTGTTGAATTGTAGCTGACATCACATTTCACATTGATTTTCATTTCGTACTTGTCTACAATCGGTAAGTAACTGATAAGTTGTGCTGAACACGCTCACGGTAAAATAATCATTTTCTATAAAAGCTGTGTAATGACGATGCAGCAAAACAGTCAAATTTTTAACAGTGTTTAATTAAAACTTTTTATTTAAGAAAAGCGAAGGTGTGTTTTAAATACAATATTGTTTAATTTTTATATTCGTGGTGCTTTATTTATTTATTTATTTTTTTTTTTACAGCCATGAATGACTTCATTGTCACATAACGAATCGCGGTTGTTTACTCTTTATTGTTGACATTTGTTTTTGATCTTATAAAGTATTTTCTTTTAAGTATTAGCTAATGGTATAAAATAGTTAATTTACAAATGTTTTAAAATAGCATTATTAGTGCATGTTTTGCATTATTAATGCATGTTAATTTGCATGTTTTTTGTGAAATAATTTCTGTAATTTTGTGAGTGAAATTCATTAGCTGCATATTCTATGCCATTATTTTATCCATTCAATTAATAATTTGGCTACCCTCTCATATTCATCTGGAAATGGCCAAAATGCGAAAATTTTTTATACATTTTGGATATTTTTATTATTTTAAAATATTTTTTGGCTGTAGTTTCACAATGTATTCTTTTATAATTGATATTTTACCTTACTTTATTCTTTTAAAACTTATGCATTTACCATTTGTTCATTACAATCCCTCCCCATCCACCAGATAATTTTGTTATAGTTTTAAATGCAGATTTCTATTGATTTTTTTTTTTTTTTTAGATTTTTTTCTTATGTTCAATCTTTGTATTTTTCAAAATTGTTTAAGCCTAAAGTGGCTATGATTGACCAAAGTTGTTGTAATGTTTCATCATCCTTTTAAAAATGGAAACACGTCATTTTGACCGGCTATCTTCTAGTATTTCATATTAAGCTAACTGTGCACTTCAACATTTCATCACTTCCAAAATATTTTCCAGACAGAAAATCTTTCCAGCTTAGTAAAAAGGTGAAGATTGCTGGAAGCATGATCTAGACACTACAGGGTGAATGATTCAAAATGTCTCATCCAAATTTATCCAGAATGTTTTGGGTTGTGGAAATGGCAACTGTCATGAAGCAGCGGGATACTGCAAGAAAGCATTTCACATCACTGATTTTGTATGATTCCTCATAGTATTTTTACAATAACATAATAGTTTCACATTAACAATCTGCATTGTTTGCACTGCCTTTTGCATGAAATTCAAGAGAACACTCTTAAGATCCCTAAAAACCATTACCATGAGTTTCCGGGTTCACATAATTTTCTAATACACAATAATGGCTTGTTACGAGCCAGATCACATAATGCTGAAAAAAGTTGTCAGGCAAGCTTTAACTACAAGAGGATGAATGTCTTCCGAAAAGAAAAGTATGACCAATCATTAGTTTTAGAATCATTCTCATACTTACTGTCATATTCAAGCGTATTTCAAAGGTTGGCTGGTTTTCAATGCTACCTTTCAATGCATATGAGATTTCCAAGTATAAGATGATAGATTAAAATTATGAGCAGATTTAAAAGATAAAAACCTTCTAAGTATGAAATTTGGAAACATATATTTACAACAACATACAGTAAAGTCCCACTATTCCGAATAGAGTTAAGAAAAAAATACTGATTTCTTTTACTTTAAAACAGGAAAAATAAAAAGATAATCATAAAAAAAAAAAAAATACATTTATTGCTATACAAAGAAATTAAATCAAAACTTACATAGAGCCTAAGTTTTATGAAAATTCCTGAAACCAAATTGGAATGAAGCAGATTGCTTATAGTACATTTCGACTCTATTTATACAATTCTGTAGAATCATTTTTAGATGCGTTCATAATTATGTAAATACATAGCACCTATACTTGTCATTCAGCGCATCCATTTGTTCAGTCTGTCTGCATATAACAGATCAAAAACAACCAAACCAAATCATTTGAAATTTATTTTTGCATAATTTTGTCGAGTCATTTCAAATTTTATGAAAATTAGATGCATAATTTAATTATAAGGACAATCAAAAATATTCTGTTATATTACAGTCAATAGGAAAAAATTGTTTCAAGGGCATTTTAATGATGTTACACTCTTTCAAACATAATAAAATTGATATGGATCTATCAAATATATAGTATAATATACATTCTGTACATTCTATAGTGCAAAGAATACTTGTTATTAATTTACAGGCTACACAAAAGTATTCCATTACATAATGGTAAGGGGGTACTTGTTAATCACTGCTAAACACAAAAAATAATTTACACACACTTAAGAAATAAAGTCAGCGATTTTTTTTCTTTTTCCCCCTGACGATAAGCTCTGAATCAAATGAGTTACTTTTTTTTATCATAGTTGTTCAGATTTATCTGTGAAGAAAAAGCATATTTATTGCTAATATAATACAGTTGTAGTTTTTATTCGAAGAGTTTGTTATATATTAACAGTAAATTTTAAATTGTTATTAGAAATAACAAAACCTGTTCACAAGAAGCAGATGAACGCTGTATAGAGCTGACACTAGCAGACCACCCCACACTTAATTTATATCTTAACAAGTCAATATGTTGATTATTATTAATGAAATCTGCCAATTTTGAATTCCAACAAACCAAACAGTGTTCAGTCCCAATTAGTTTGGAATAGCAGGACTCTACTGTACTGCAATAATAATATGTACCGCAATAATAAAAAAAAAAAATGTAAAATTACATATTTTTTTTGAATCTGTAATAATAAAACTCAAAATGGCACGCTCAAAACTAAAGCCATAAATTGCAAAACACAATGATTTAAATTTCATAATTCAAATATCACATCTCTTAAAAGAGAAGGGGGATGGTAGAAAAAGAAATTATGTCTTTTCAAAATAAAAAACCTTGTTTAAGATATTTATACTCATCAATGATTAATAAATATACATATATAAGAATTTCAAAAATCTTATTCTTACCATCAGCACAAATAGGTCCTTTAAAACCTGTCCACTGGCAGTCACATACGTAACTGGAGTAACCTTCAATACAGGTGCCATTGTTCAAACAAGGATTACTCACACATTTCCCAACACATCCATCATGGATACCATAGGAATATTCTTTTGCCAAGCGCTGTAAGTCAATGATTTTTCCATTTAGCATAAAAGCACGAATACATCCCACAAAACCTTCACTATATTCAACAGTCGCACCTAAAATTAAACAGATTTAAAATTCCAACTATTTTGAAACAGTACAGCAAAAAAAAAAAAAAAAAGTAAAATAAATAAATAAAATACTCAATTTTATAGTAAAAAAAATGTGAATGCATTTAGCTTATGAAAATCTTCTACTTACAAATGACAAAATTGAACTTATTCAAAGTTTAAATTTAAATTAAAAATGAATGTCCATCCAATTTTTTTGCTAGCTTGTGCTGCAATACATGGTAAAAAAATTGTTTCAAGTCGCAGTTAAGAAAAAAGAATTCCCAGGCTTGAAATATGTTAGCTATTAATATCAATGCAGATCTGCCAACATTTGAAAATGAGAAATCATAGCACACAAAATTTAAATTAATCTAAAGATTTTTTTTTGTGTGTGTGTGTGTTTAATTTGCGGCCATTTTTTAACATTTATAAAAGTAATAAAGTTTCAATTTTTCAACTCAATACAGTAATTTTTTACCTCTGAAAATGCTTATGTAATTTTTAGAACTTTTTCTTTTTTTACAGCATTTTTTTTTTTTTTAACATGTTTAGAAAAGGAGCTCAGTTCCTTTTTTTCTTTTTTTAAGCTAAGTTTAATAAATTTTAAAAAATCATAATTCTTTTTTTTTTTTTTTGTTTATTTTATGATACTCACAATTTTTTTTCTCATAATCATAATTAACGTTTTTCTACCATGATTCTAATTTTGAAATCTGCCCTTTTTGATAAAATTGTACACTGCGATCCTTTGACAAATGATTTTTTTTCACAATTTGCATTTTCTTTCCACAATATTTTGATGAAATTCACATTTTTACTACAATCCTTTGATGACTTTTTTTTTTTTTTTACATGGTCATTTTTTGAATTTCGCAGTAGTTTATTGTGTCAAATAAATTAAAGTTAAATTTCATAAAAGTTTTGCTCAAACGGTCAGCAAAATTCACAAGTTTTTTCTCGACAGATCAACAAAATTTTTGATATCTTTTACAGGCCAATTAACAAAATTCAGTACTTGTTTAAGCAACTTTTTGATGAAATTTGCAAATTCCTTTTGAACTGTAAACAAAATTAGTGATTTTATTCAGCGAAAAATTGAAGATAATTACTGTTTGTTTCTAAGATCTTTGATGAAAAACCCAATATTTTTCCACTATCATTTATTTATTTATTTATTTATTTATTTATTTAATTTTTTTTTTTTGTGACAAATTTACGAATTAATTTAGAAAAATATTATAAAAGAAAAAAATTTGCAAACTTTCAAGAAATTTTAAAATATACTCGCAGAAGAATTATAGGTCTGTGATCTGCAGAAGAATTTGCAGGAAGAAATACTGCATAGCATTTTTCATTTTGCAAGACTTTTCTTTTCTGCATGCAAATCATGCAATTTTGCACAATATTTCAAAACCTGTCCCTCAAGAAACTCTTAAAATGGCACACCTAGTTTCAAGAATGGAAATACCTGTATAAATATTTAGACATCCATGATTCACTCTTGGTTAATATACATTAAGATGATTTTATGTTAAAAAGTTTGTTTTACAGCACAGCCGTTTTTTTTCTTTATTTTTGAGCAATTTTTAATGTCAGAATTTCTAGACTAATGACCAATTTTTTAAAACTTTCAGAACTGAATACTTTAAAATTTAGGAAAAGAATCAATCACTACTAAAAAATATGCTGTATGGACTAAAAATCACAATGGCAAAAAAGGTTTTTTTTTTCTTTTAAATCATTGTTTTAGATGGATTTTTTCTAGCATCACAGTTTATAGGTTCAAATAGTAGCAACTATAATTTTTTCGTAACATTTGGCAGGTTTGTCAATGATAGCTTGATAAACAAAGATGTTAGAAAATGCATAATATCTAATGCAATAAAGTAGCAAAATGTGAAAGGATAAGGAAATAATGTTTTACTTTCTTTCTTTTAAAAACACTGTTAAAAACTTAATATAAGCCAGACTTAAACATTATATACATAATTTTGTGTTCATTCAATCCCCAGATTTAGATATACAAAATATTTGCATTTCTTCTTCTTACTTCCATCCCAAGCAGGCAAAAGTCTCTAATAAGTGACCAAATGTAGATAGTACTAAATATGTCAGAACAGATAACTAAAGTCTAGTTCTTAAATGCACTCCATTATCCACCGAATTAAGAAAACAAAATTCTAAAGAAAATTATTATTATGCTCTGAAACAAGTATATTTTTGTCTTTATGAGATGAAAGCTTGACTTAATGAAATTTCATCCTACAAGAATTTAGTAATCTGACTAATCTACTGTATTCTTCATAGCACTGGGCCACATGTGATATTCAAGTTAGACAGACCTAATATAACTGTGAATTTGTTCTCTGAAATGAAAATTGCAATTTATTCTAAACAAAATCAAATTATAGTTTGTTAATAACCTTAAAAAGTCAGGTTTGATTTCCCGACAATAAGGATAATATACAAACTATGGTATATCTCGGCACAGTATATCAGGCTTAAAGGGACTGCAAAAGTTGGAGGTACATGCTCCTTTGAATTTTCACACATTCCTGACATGATAAGAATAAATCTTATCTTTAAAAAAATTATCAGAGACAGGGTTGATTTTAGGGGGAGGACATTTTCTCCAAAAGCAAAGAGATTTCATCCTCTCCTGAGATATTTGAGATTTTGTGTTTTCAATGGTAAAAAGTACAATCCTCCCATCTCCTGGAGCTGCAGAAATCACTCCAGGGGAAAAACGTCTGAATTCAACACTGATCAGAGATAAAGAAAATTCAGTCAAATCAATTTTAAAATCATGGAAAAAGCAATGCCCCCTTTTAACTACACACATACTCTGCTGATGCTTACAAGAAGAAAATGTGCCAACTATGTACTACATCTTTTTTTAACTACATGTCAGCAGGGGTGCAGAATATGTCCGATCCGGCGATCTAGAATCGGGGGAAATTCAAGCCAACTAGGGAAATTTTGCACAAAAATATACAATTGATTTTGATTTTAACAATGAACTATATAATTACTCAAGACGGAAAAAAATCTCACTACAATTAGAAAGTCCCTATGGTGACCTTTACAAAATTGATATCAGAATAATATATACTTGTGCATATATTACGAAAGTTTTTTTTGGAGGGGGGGTAAGTCTATACCTATGATAATCCAAAATTTATGTAAGCCTATAACAACATATCGCAAAAGTTTGGGGAAATTTTTATATGGATTGGGGGAAATGTTGGGAGCAAAAACATTTTCTGCACCCCTGCATGTCAGAATCGTTTTAATGCTTTGTACTTAAAAGTACAAGAACTAACTTTAATTTTTCCCTTTTAAATATTATAATATATCTAAATTATTTTAGCAGACAAATCATTATTTGCACTCTCATTCTTCAAACTATGTAAACAATAATAGGAGTCTTACCACCTAATCATACATCAAATATAAAAATTTAAAAAAAAAAAGGAAAATTTTAAAAACGAATAATTTTTTTATTCAAAGATTTAAAGTTTATCGAAACATCAAACCATTATCGATTCAGTAAAATACCTGTATTCTGTAATAATTCTTACCTGTTCTGTTAAATATATATATCTATATATATATATGTATAGCCCTTAAAAGAAATTATTAAGTTAGAATTTTAAAAAATCAATTATCTTTTTTATTTTTCCTGGGGAGCAATGTAATCAACTAAACAATTCATTTTCTATTCCATTTACAGAGTTATGCAAACTCACCCTAATTTTTAATTACTTATTGGGATAGAAAACCGATTTTGTTCTATTTAAATTTAATAGTTGATGCTAAAATTGCACAATATTTCCAATTAATTGTTTGTTGATTTAAAAATTTTGAACACAATATTAACAAGAAACTATTTTATAACGCCATTAATGGTCATATATGCAGAGGCCATTCAAATTCCAAATATTCATCATGTAACATGTGCACTCGGGTGAAGCGAAAAAAATTATTTTTTAAAAATCAAAAACGGGTAGGTGCCAAAAGTTGCCTTTACACTAGTACATCTTTCATGTGAAATTTTACCGCTGAAAAAAAATGGCTTCAGTCTGCGCTTTTGCTCCAAAAATCGAAATTTTGAATAAAATTTGCCATTTTTTGACATTTTTGCATAAACTGTTGCAAAGAACTATTTGCAGTGAAAAATCAAAATGAATGGGAAAGGGGGGCCTTCTGTGGGGAAAAGTTTTCCCATCCATTTCTGTTTTTATTTAATTTAAATATATTTTGTAAAGCCAAAGTGGAACCTGCAGTTCTTGCTTACATTTTCCCCGCCGAATCGGCGTTTGTTTACGTTTTTCAACGGCACGATTGAGTTGTTTCGTGTTGTGCTCAGTCATGGAGCGTATTCAGTAAATACTACTTGCGATCGCATTCGCCTGTATTAAAGTTTCTTTTAAGTTACAAATATTATTTTGATTTAATTAAGTAACAAAAGCATTTTAAAGTAATTTTCATGTTTAAAGTAATTTTTCTAAATGTATTTAATAAATTTAATGAATTTAATTGAAGGGGAAAAAAAATGTTTAATGTAAAATGTTAATTATCGTCTGACTTATGCAAATTGCATAGTCGCTTGTGATTGGCTAGTAGGTTTTCGTTCCAATTTAAAGGGACAGTTTTCATGTTTTGGGGGTGTGTAGTGAGTGAGCAGTTTGAGCGGTGTTTTAAAGATGCTTTCAATTTAACGCTCTATTTAAAGTTTTTTTTCCGATAAGTTGAATAAATTTAACAATATTTTGAAGTTCAAGAAGTTCCGCGTAACTTATGAAAAGCTATGATTAAAAGGTTTAGGAAAGTAATAATTCTGAAGTCAAGAACAAGTTCCATTTTGGCCACTGTTACTGAGTTTCGTCTGTGAAATAACCAAGTGTGTTATCCAAGGTATCTTATATCCTTAATAAATATAATGAAGAGAATTTTTGAGTCATCGTTTACTGTGAGTATTTTTCATTTATTTTATTTTCAAGAAGTTCAATTGATATTAGAAATTTTGCTTATTTATGGAAAATTAGCTTCAAAGTACACATTACTCTGCTACCATTTTCAACTCTGCTAAACTCCTTTAGTAATAAGTAAGGGGCTCCATAACCCCGCACAGATATGTTCTAGATGCCGTAGGCGGCGTTTGGATGTCGTCATAGGAAATGACGTAAGTGGGCAGTGACGGAGGATGGGAGAGCTATTTATAGCTCAGTGGAAAAAACCGTGAATGCCTTGCTTTTGCCTGCATGTCTGTTGTCATAGTTTTGTTTCGTCATCGTACTATCCTTAACATATTTGTTTACAGTGAAGTTCTAGAGACTGTTACCGGTGTATGTAATGTATTGTTTGAGAAAGCTTTTGAAAAGTTTTTTTTTGAGTAGATGAAAAGTGAACTTTGTTTATTTTGGTCAGCATCTGGATTATAAAGTTGAATGTGTTTCTCGGAATAATGCATTGGAAGTTCGTCAAGTCTTGAACTTTAATTTTCACGAAATAGGCGAAGACAGCCACGTCAATGGCGACATGTTGTTTTTATTAGTTGGTATTTCATTTTTATATTTCTTTTAAATTGGAAATAGTTTATTTTTAAAGTTTCTTTTTCTTCTTCCCTTAAGGTAACTTCTTTCTTTCTTAAATGATTTTCCCGTATTGTGGTAATGTGACCAGGCCTAAAGGGAACCAGGTCAATTTCTTTTTAAGACTCTATAGACGGATCTCGCTGTGAGTCTTTGTTAAGATTTAGTTTTGCTGCAGTATGGGGAATCTTTAGATTTTTCTTTCTCGCCCTCCAAGTATAGTGTCATGTGGCAGAAACGGGATTTCTTGGAGTACATCGCTAGTGGCAGTAGACGGTGTTGTGGATAGCGTTCTTAGTGGCAGTAAGGACTAGCTGTAGAGAAAGCTTGTTGTAATTCAATATGGTTAGTAGAATCTTTCGGGAGGGGAAAAATATTAATGTAATTTATTTTATTTTTAATTGAAAGTTTAATATGGGCTAGATTGGAAATTTCAGTTTAATTTAAAGATGAATTTAAAGTTAATTTTTATTGACAGTTTTAAGATAGAATTTTGAAATACAATAGTTTGCTTTTTGATGCTCCGGTTCATTGTTTTTAATTAAGCATATAATATAATTTGATTATTGATTTGACTTTTATATAATTTGGTTTTAATTTTATTTTATGTTTTATCTTTGAATTAAATAAAAGTTGTTTGTTGTTTACAAATTTGTTTGGTCATTTTTCCTCAATACATTTTTTTAAAAAACTCTATGGGCAAATTCTTCAGCAAAGTTTCACATTGCGTATCATCTCTGCTAGTGCAATGTCCTTTTAAGAATTGTCCTTGATTTTTCAAGGACAACAAAAACCGCATGCTATTACAGACAAAATTACTATTACTACAATGCATTTTCATGATTCTTTTTTCTATAATATTAAGAAATATATATAACAGAGGTAAGATTAATATTAGATAGAACATAGTACCATATTTACACTGTAATAATTTGGAAAGTTAAAATATCTAGATTAAAAAAGTCTTTCTGATAATATGCCTATAGCCTACAGTTTTTCAAAAATTAAAAATGCACTTGCCTTGTGAGAAAATCCACTTGCCAATGGCGAGCAAAATAATGTATTTCCCCACCCTTGAAGATGACTCATTGCCTAATATAATTTTTAATATATTGCTTTCACCATCAGAAAGTAGACCAGATTTTAAGAGGATGATAAAAATTAATCAAATAGAAATTTCACAGTTTATAGGAATTTTTATTATGTACTTAAAACTTATGAAGACAATTTTAGAAAATGCTCATCATCGATATCTGACGTCAACTTTCTGATAGTAAAAGCAATGTTTTAATAATTATATTACAGAGTTTCCCCCAGGTTTAAAAAAGGGCAGGGTGCTACTGTTCTTAAAAGGGCACTTTTTACATTTCTCAGGGCACTCTTTCATTTTTAAGGGCACTTTTATAGAGTTGAGTCTAGAATCTAGTGGTTCAGAAAGTCGTGAAAAAACAGAAATTTCATCAAAAAATTGAAAAAAAGAGGTAAATTTTGTTAAAAGAATGAGGAAAAAAAGCAAATGTTGTTAAAAGATCGCAAAAACAGCAGATTTTGTTAAAAGATCGCAAAAAACGGCATATTTTGATAAAAAAATCGCGAACAAATCGTCAAATTGCGTGAAAATATTTCGAAAAAACGGAACTTTTCACTGAAATTTTCGTTTTATTGCGATTTTTGGACACAATTTGCCATTTTTTATTCGCAAGTCTTTTAAAGAAATCTGCTATTTTATCGCTTTTTTTTTTTTACGAAAGTTGCCTTTTTTGGGACTCATTTGACAAAAGTTTCCATTTTATCCCAATTTTAGGAAGAAATTTGTTTTTTTTTCCACGATCTATTCAGGAAATCTGCCGTTTTGTGAAATTTTGTGTCAAAATTAGCAATTTTTTTTTTTTTTACTAAATTACCCCTCCCAAGAGACGAGTATGAGGCTTATTTTTGTGTTCCGTTGCCAATTTTTTGTGTAATTTAAGCGCTATAGCGCATTCGGATCATCGCCGGAGGTTGCGTTTTTTCAAATGTGGGGCAAGAAGAGTGCTATTTTTTTTTTTTTTTTAATGAATGACAAGAGGGGGCACTGATTTTTGAATGAGGGGCAAGAGGGGCGCTATTTTTTAAACTAAAGGGCAGGAGGGGCGGACCGCCCCCCTGAAACCCTCTGGGGGAAACTCTGTATTAGGTAATGAGTCATCATGCTTCAAATTTTTCACATAGGCTAACATGGGATTTCACGATCGGGGAGTTTCACTGCAGCGAAGCCTTCAGGGCTTTATGCTTTTATGCACATTTTTACTGTTGCATGTAGAGCTAAGAGCTATAATTTCATGATATGCAAAAATCATGCAAATCTTCTTTTTCTCTCTTGTAAAATTCCCCTTTGTGAAGATCTGTCTCTTTTTTTCCGGGTAAATGAATATATATTTTTTAGAATGGCAGTAATTACTTGAAGTTTATTTTTGAAAAGATTATTTTTTTTTAAAATTCTTTTAAAGGTAAATCTTTTTCATAACATACATGTTTAAAAGAGATTATCATATATGCAGTACTATTAAATATGTTTATGTTCTCTACACTGGTATATTTCAATTAAATGATTGTTCAAAGCTAAATTTCATTTTGCAATAAATTAAAAGAATCAAAAATAATTTTAAGGAATTCTAAGTATTCCTCAAAAACTTTTTTATTACTAAAGAGTTTTGAAGTAGTCTAAGGAGTTTACACATACTATATTTAATATATAATAAAGATGTAACCATAAAACTAATCAAGTGACTAAATAATTAATATTTCCTACATACAGCAAAATTTATTAATTAAACAAAATTAATTAATTAATGAAAGAAATCAACAGAAATACCAAAAATCAATATGTGAAAGAAAAATTACCTATAACAAGTTGGCTTGTCAGATATAAAGCTCTAACTGGCCCAGCTCTTTCTCTCACTTCACCGCTCAGACTTCCATCAACAACAACTCGAGCTTCTTTCCTATTTCTTTCAACTAAAACTGAATGCCAGTTGTCATCATTTAATTTGTAAGATGTTTCAACACTGACACCTAGAGGTCCATTACCAGCATGATATTGAAATTGAATCTGGTCTCCCTCCACAAGCATAATTTTTATATAATCAGTAGGTCCTCTGCTGTGAACTAAGACCCCATTTTCTGCTGTGGTTTTAAACTGGAAATAAATATCTCCAGAATGTCCCATATCAAATGTTGGAAGATCAATGGTTGCATCTTCATAAAAGAATGTTACAGTATTGTCGAAAAGAGAATCTCCTTCACAAATTAAGGGCCCTAAATAGTAGCGCCCTTTCTTCTCATCCATGGTAGATCCAGTATCTCCGAAACGAAGCTGTCTCACAGGCAGGAAATCCTTCTGTGTTAAATCACCTTCATCAATCAACCACTTGTCTTCTTCAAAATAGTCTGAATCACAATTACACCATTTACTTGGATCTTTACAAGTGCCATATAGACCACAATTGCATTTACGTGAACCAGGAAGAGATCCTCCCCAATAATCCATACGTCTATTATTTCTGCTCACCCACCAAGAATATGGATCAAATGATTTGGCATCAGGAGCTAGACAAATTCAAAGACAATATAATTGTACTACAGTTAATAAAAATAACATAAAATAAGAGTAGTCATCAAGTCAGTAATTGTTAAAAACACATTATAAAATAGTACAATTAATTACAAATCAGCAATTTTATATTTTTAATGCCAATTATTAAAATATAGAGGTCATTTAAAAATAATTTTAAAGCATAATTTATATTACTCGTCCCCCACTCTCAAACAAATAAAAAAAGATTTAACAATAGTTGTCATAATGTTTATCACATACAAAAATCAAAACTTGTTTTCAACAAACAAAAAAAGATTGATCAATTATTGTCACAATATCAATTACAAACTAAAATCAAATCTTGCTTTCACAAACAGAAAAAGATTGATCAATCATTGCCATGTTTATCACAAGCAAAAACAAAATTTTGTCCATGAATTGAGGAAAAAGCCAATTTATTTTCTTTTCATCTAGTACAATATTAAACTTATTTTTATTTTTCGAATGAATCTCATGGGATAAATAAATGAAGTTTTTCAAAAAAATCCATATAAATACAAAAACTATTTAAAATATATTCACTGTACAGAAAAAGAAAAAAAAAAAACTAGTTTAAAATGATCTTGCAAAAGCATAAATCTAAATTGTCAATTATAAAAAGTGATGTCACATGCTAGTTTAAAAATCTACCATTATTCATAATTGTTCCGATTGCTTAAGAGTGAAGTACAGTATATCAAAACTACTTGACAAATTACAATAGTTCTGTAATGTATGCAAAGAATCTTCCACAATGATTTTTTAAAGAAACTTGTAAGACATACAATATCTTTTTAAAGTTAGAAATGCATGCACATACTTGATTCTTAGTCTTAGACAAAAGAAATTCATTAAAATATTCATGCCTAAAAACTATATTTAAGTGACAACTGCATGTATTACACAACAAAGAAATATGATTTCAAGGATAAAATCTTTAAAATTTTCACAAAAACTTAAAAGCTGCATAACTTTACAAAATGAAATAATTAAAATATCGCATTATAAAAACAACAATATTTATTATTTAAGAAATGTAGAGAACTATATAATATGGAATAGAACCTTGATTATCTGGTATAATTGGGACTGAACCTACATTGGATATTTGAAAGATTTATCAATAATAATCTAGTTTAATATGTAGTGTCACCATCAAACTGCTATTATGGCTATATAAATTGCTAAATAAATATCTAAATTTAAAATTCAAAATTTATTTTGAAACAGACTAGCAGTAATTAAAATGGAAGGTTTATCACACCTAAATTGATTATTGTTACAAATCATCTTTATGTGGAAATCATTCTCATCTTCATCATCATCTCTTTCTTTGTATTTTTCTTTTATTGAAAAATTTGACAAAAGTTTCCTACAACTTCATCTTAAAGGAAGGTCTCCATACTGGGCATTCAGAATATTTAGAAAAAAAAAAAAAAAAAAACTAATTAAACTACTTATGTTTGTAAAAAAGGATAAGTCAGCAGAATAAAGCAACAGAATTACAGTAGAAAGTCTGTAAAAAAAAAAAAAATATTTTTCAATATTAGGCGTGAAAAAACGAAAGCATCACACGATTTGACTAACAGGACTTTTTCTTGCCAAAAACAAACGATTTTAATGCTACTGAAAACTATTGAATATTTAGAATGTGTGTAAATGGTATTTAATGAATTTAAACATAGACAATGATAGAGTTTAATATATTATATATATTTTTTTGTATGTATTGTATTACATATATATATTGCTCATTGAAGTAGTTATTTAATTTATAATTGGAAAAAATATTTTCATATATAAAAAAATTCATATTGAGAAAAATTATTTTCATATATTTAAGCATATTAAAAACATGTTTCTATAGCAACAAAATCGAATCAAGAATGCTCAATTAGACCTTGAGCTTGAAACAATTTTATTTAATTTAAATTATAAATTTCGATTTAAGTCGCAAATTTTGATGGTTAAATTTGGATATAAATACATATAAATATTGATATAACAAAATTATACTTAAAACAAACTAAAACTGACAAAACTAAAGTTATTTAAATTAAATTTATTTAAACAAATTCAACATGCCCCTTAACCTCTTTAGACCTGAGGTTGACCTTGCAAGTTTAATTTTAATTTTTAATGCAGGGCTAATTTTAAAGGAATTCTAAGATAGGGAAACCAAAATATTTATCTACACCCATAGTGAAACGAACATTTGCATACACAAAGAATATGAAAAAATCACTGAAAAATATAGATAGATTAGGAAATTGACAGCAGTTTATGGATGGTCCCATTTAAATGAGGGTCACATAATTAAGGCTTTATTGTAACAGCAAACATATAATTGATATAATAAAAAGAATGATACATACATGGAGAATTCAGAAGCCTTGCTTTGTAACACTCATACTTTAAATTCTGCCTGCAACTATAAGAGCGATTCACTAACTGAACTATTTGTTCCATTTCAGCATTATAAATAATATTTTGAATGAAACTGCCAGGTTTGTTGAAACCTTTCACATCAGTAGGTCTTTCGCTTTTATGATGCAATATAGTCACAGCAGGTGCTTTATCTATCAATAAATAAAAATAAACATAATGAACAAAGATGACATAAAATATTCAAAAATAACAAAATCTTACTAAATAAAGATGGAGTTTACACATGATGTATAGATAAAAATCCAATAACAGTTGGAAAATACAGTATAAAATCTTTTTTTTAAAAATTACAAAATGCTACAATTAACAGAATATTTATAATAGATTAAATGCAATGTGATGCAAAAGTTTCAAACATAATTTAAGATATCCTATAGATGCAAAATGCAAAGCTTATATTCATGTCAGAATTAATTTAAAAACTATGTAATTTAAACAAAAATATTATACTTAAAATCATATATTATGAAAACATATGCAATAAAAATAGTAAAAAGAAAACCTACACAAGATTAATAGAAACAGATTTAGAAAAAAAAACAAAAACACAATTTGAATATTTTAAGTTAATTTATTTAAAGCCTATTTTCTCATAAAAATCAAAATGCTTTCAATTAAAACGTCACAGTAAAAAACTTACTATCTGATAATGATCCTTGCATTGTTAACATTTTCTCTCTATCTTCAGCTAAAATAACAAAACAAAATGTTACAAAAATGACAAATTACAGTGATGACATGAAAACTTTCATATAAAATTAAAGCAATTTTTTAAAATTTTTTTAAAAAATAAATATACCACAGTCGCCTTGTCATTTTACACATAATAAAAGAGACTGTAGATCCATATTTCTCTTTGAGCTGTATTGTGAGCAGTGGTTGCATGTAGAACAAGCAAATTTAATATAAAGACAGCTCTATAAACAAATTTATGCAACTCAAATAGACCTTTTGAAAGTTTGTTTGTTTAAAATCATTTTTCTGATTTTTTTGGAGAGTTTTACAGAACTTATTGTTTTTATATTTTTATGTTTATAAATTATTGAATTTTTAGAACTATTCATTTTTTTTTTTTTTTTTAAGATTTTTAATTAATTTAATTATTTCATTTTCTTTGAAAGCTAAGATAATTAATGTAACATTAAAATAAAAAAAGAAAAATACCAATAAATTATAGAGTAGTAATAGTATAATAACAATGTTTTTCATAAGCTTTTTAAATATGCACATTTAGTCAAAACAAGTCCTTAATTTTTGCTACAATGGCAACATGATTGAGATGTATTTAAGCAGAATGGAGAAGAAGAAAAAATAAAAATTCTTTTAAAAGAATTATTGTTTTTAATAAATACAACAGATATTAATTTGACCAGACAACAGATATTTAGCATAATTTGTAGCTGGATATTTGGCTGCAGTATGTTTCAATCTCTCCCATTCTTTCTATTTTTATATTTAAAGAAAATAGATATGGATTTAGTTTTTTTTTTTTTTTTAACTAATGCCATATAGTGTCTTCTTATTTTATTTTTTATTTTCTATTTTCTATTAACAATTATCTTCATGATTATTTTGTTTTAGAACCAATATCATAATATCAGCGTTTAAAATCATTAATCAGCATCAACTAATTAGCTTAGTAAATAGTAAATTATTTTCAAGAGAAAAATGTTCCACTGAATACATTTGAAAAAAGAATACTTATTACTTTTACCTTTCTTTTTTACAACAAGTTATAAAACACTGCTGCAAGAATTGTATAGATTTCTGTAAAAATTGACCAGCCAATTATGTATGTAAACCATTTTCAAGACATTTTACGAGCAACTCTATATAGAGAAAATCAGCAAGGAACTGTAACAAAATACAAGCAAAAAAATAATGTGGTAATGTCAAGTATTAGCAACACAGGTAATGTATCCAGGTTCAAAAAGAAGTAACTGAACACAAGTAATTGAACCTAGAAGGTTCCATTGTATCAGATATTTATAGGCATTCCTTTTTTTAACCCTCTCTCTCTCTTTCTTTTTTTTGCATTTTTGAAGACATACACTAATGTTCAGAAAGTATTACAGAGTCACCCAGATTTCTGCATATTCAGGCTGTAAACTCCCTTCAATACCTTTTATTACTTTATCACTTAAAAATAAAGTTATGTTGCAAGAATAGAAAACTTCTTGTTTATTGCTAATTAATAACAAAATTAGTAACGTAACAGCAAATTAAGATATTAGTTCAGTAAAAATCAATTATTTTCATAAAAAGAACTTAAACTGGAATACATTTGTAGCAGAATGTTTTGATATCTTTACCTTCCTTTTTCTTTTAATATTATTCTGCCCATTGCTTCACTTTTTTAAAAACTTTTATGTTATGAAAACAGTAAACTTGTTCTCACTTACTACTAATACAATAAAAACATTTTTTTTTCTTTCTTTTTACTGAGTCATTTAACCTTTGCCCTTTTAACTGCATTGTGTATATGCAGGCTCATATTGCATGAATATTTAAGAATTGTGCACATGTTTGCTCTGATTTAGGTTTTGCCATTAATATATGGCAATTGTTTTTAGTTGAACAAATTAATGCATAATTAATACAGTAAACTTTCTGTAAAGTGGTCTGTGTGCAAGACTGAAATCTGTCTAATTTGGAAAGGTTTTTAAGTTCTTGCAAATCCAAAGACATAGAGTAAAATTTGCCTACAGCAGAATATAGTCTACAGAAAATTTTCTTGGTCCTGATAGTTTTTATCTTAGACAGAGTTTACTGTAATTTACAAAGCTAAGCTTATGGCCTTATAATTTAAGACAATTGTACTTTACATGCTGAATGGATATCATATGTTCACAAAATATCCATTGCATCCTTACTTTTGAAATCTAATTTTTAGGAAATCTAAAATGAATACTTTTGCCCTTTTTTTAAACATAATAGTAGGCATGAGATTGACCAAAAAGCAAAAAAGCTGAAAACTGCACGAACGACGTTTGAGCAATGACAGGAATTTCAATCGCAACAAATACAATTGCTATTAATAAATACAGTCGAGTCTCTATATAACGAAATCCAACGTTCCATTAAAAAATTCGTTATATAGAGAAATTCGATGTATAGAGAATGATGTTGAAAATCGTATTTAATGTGTGAAATTTGAACAAATATTATTTTTGATGTTTTGAATTAAGAATTTAAAATATTTAAAAGTATATATTAACCTAACATTTTATTCTTAATTATTTAAGCTGTTTCAAAAAAGAGAACAGACATTTATTTGAAAGCTTAATGGAAATCAAAAAAGGAAGACTTGCATTAATTTCAGGCGAAGAAATCTGTAATCTTTTGCTATTGTGATTTTAAAGTTGTTACGCTCTCAAAGAAAAAAAAAAGCTCAAATTTTAGCAAGGAATGAAAAATTGTAGTTATCATTTCATTCCATTTGAAGGCCTCTCTCATGTGCCTCTCATTGATTCCTCTCTTACATGTGTATCAATCCAATTGACACTGTTTTGAGAAGGATGTTCAGAGGTGTGTGGGAGGTGGGATGAATTCGTTGGATTTAAAGAACAAAGAGAGAAGTAATATATACATAAAAAAAAAAAAAAACTCAGCACTGACGATAAATCAAAAATAAGTGATGGAAAATTTATTCCATATGATTTCGAAGCTTTTTTAAAACTGAATAAATTAAGACCAATTTATGAAAAAATTCGTCATTTGGAGATCGATATTTCGCTATATAGAGACTGTTTTTAATGTAATCATGCGAAAAGGGGACCGTTCCTATTAAAAATTCGTTATAAAGAGAAATTCGATGAATGGAGTTTCGTTGTATAGAGACTCGACTGTATAAATTACATACAATTTAGCTTTGCATAAATTAAAAAGGAATTATTAACATGAAGTAGGCAGAATGTATTTGATTATAATAATGAAAATTTATTTTACTAATACCAGGGGTGAATGTGACTCAGAATGAAAAATCCTGAAAATTAAGTGATACAAAGTAGAAAACCCTGAAAATTATCAAATGCAAAATATACCAATTTCAAAGGTCACATTCAATCAAAAAATTTGGAGCAGGAAAAAAAAAAAAAAAAAAATTGACAACAAAATTAGTTTTTAAAGCAGAAAAAAAGTTTTTGGAACAGAAAATTCCAATCCAGCAATAACCCTTTTTTTTGCAATCTTTTGACAGAATTTGCGGCTTTTCCGCGATCTTTTGATGAAATCGGTCGTTTTTTTGCAATCTTTTTACGAAATTGACCGTTTTTTTGCACTTATTTGATGAAAGTTACTGTTTTTCCACTATTTTTTTAGCGAAATTTGAAGTTTTTTCATGAAATTTACCGTTTTTCCACGCTTTTATGACGAAATTTGCAGTTTATTCGCGTTTATTTGATGAAATTGGTCATTTTTTCGCGATTTTTTGACAAAATTGATCGTTTTTTCGCAATTTTTTAAGACAAAATTGATCGGTTTTTTTTTTTAGATTTTTTTTAGACAAAATTGATCGTTTGTTCGCGATATTTTTAGATGAAATTGATCATTTTTTTGAGATTTTTGTCACGAAATTGATCGTTTTACCGCAATTTTTTTACTAATTTGATCGTTTTTTGACGAAATTCATCGTTTTTCACAATCTTTTGAGGAAATCTAAATCTTTTTATTACAAAATTTGCGTTTTTACTCCGCGATTCTATATAGAAATTAGTTTTTTGCGCGATTCTTTAATTAAATTAGTGGGATTTTTTTTGCGTGACCAATTAACAAATTTACATTTTCCCACAACTCTTTGATGATATTTCCATTTTATCCATGATCTTGTGTCAAAATATCTGTTTTAAGGCGATTTTTGGACAAATATCACATTTAACATTTAAATTTTTTATTTTTATTTCCCACGATCCTTTGTGAAATTTCTGCTTTTTTTTTTTTTTTTCGCAATCGTTCGACGAAACTGTCAATTTCTTTCTGCGAACAATCGACAAATTGATTTTTTTTTTTGGCAACCATGTGTCGAAATTCATGATATTTTAAAATTCGAATTTTCCGCTAAATATAATAATCTCATAAACTCTGCAAAATCGATTGAAAAATCAGGAAATCCGAGGTATACAAGGAACACATCGCACATGTTGAAGTCTTCTGTTTTAAGACAATGCCGTTATGTTTTCAATGAGCATTCAGCGATCACAATGAAATAAGATAACCACCGCAGGTGATAAAGGACCTCTCGTAGTTGAAGTGTTGAAATAGAGGCATATTTTGATGTGGATTAAACTTATTTTACAATTCTTTTTTCATTTAAACGAATAAAAAGCGGAAATCTGCACGAAATAAATTCTTAAAAACTCAGAAAGTAAAAAAAAAAAAAAAAAAAAAAATGATAAAGCAAAAATTTAAAAAAAAAATTCAGAAAATTTGAAAAAAGCGGAAATTCAAAAATGACAAAAAAGCTGAAAACCACGGATCCACGGAAGAATCTCATCCCTGTAATAGAAAGATGTCAGTTTTACTGATATTTTGTTTTGCATACACTGACAGGACACATTTTAATTACCAGAAAAAATCATAGCTATTAGATATAGTAAATAAAAAACATTTACTTAAATCAATATTATTTCGTACATAAATTATTCTATATATAAAACATCAGATTAGGGATGGGACGAATATTCGGCCACTATTCGGTATTCGGCCTATTCGGCCCTTTTGCCGAAAATTCGGTTGGCCGAATATTGAAGGCTTGTTGACCGAATACTTCGGCCGAATACCTGTAGCCAAATATTTAGAGATATCTTGCCGAATACTGCTAAAATCTCACCGAATAGTGAAAGATATCTTGCCAAATAAATTTCAGATTTAAAGAATTTCATTCTTGCAATTTTTTTTTTTTCTAATCCAAATTGGCTACTTCATTTATGAAGTCATTCTCACTCTTACTTACAAAATATAGAGTTATTCAGATACTAAAAAATATACAGCCTTTCTGTATTTTCTATAAAAGTTAGTGACATTCTAGAAAATGCTGCCCAAGTTGGAGATTTAATTGTACGGGAAATGTCATCAGTAGAGAATGATAGTATTACAATTCAAGATATAAAAATACTGCCTTATTCTAAAACGCTCGAATATTTATTAATGTCTGCAAATTCATTATTATCATCTGCTTTATTAATGTCAGCACATATGAGAAAGGCTCTTATGAAATTCATAATTTATTTTCTATAAAGTAAGAAATGTAAAAAATTTATTCACTAGGTGTGTTAACGAAGATTCATTTTCAAAATTAAATATAATGTATCAGCATTCCAAATACAACAGTACATCTGAAAGCCGAACTGGTGTCAAACTCGATACACATTAGATGACACAACTTGCTTTATGAAGATGTTTTTATAAATATTTTAATATAAATTCTAAATACTCAAAAAAATAATTTTTTCATTCTATAGTTTTTACATTTAAATAATTATTTGCATAATTACTGACTTAAATATGTAACATTATGTATATATTTGTAATTTAATCTTCCTTCCTTCATGTTCTTATCAATTTCTGTTTATCCTTTAAATGCTTGTTGAATAAGTGGAATATTGAAGTTGAATATTGTATGTGCCGATTCAAATGTCAAAGATTTTGTTAACATATGCATTCTACTTTAAGCATAACCTTTTGCTTTAAAGTAATTTGTAATTTAAAGCTTGGGATCTGATTTCAGAACAGTCTCATTCTTACAAATTTGCTTATCACTAGGGACACAAACTCTAAATGATCAAATTTACTTCATTAAAGGTTATTTCAGAAAATATGTCCTTATGAGTTCTAAGAGAGAGAAAAAGATTAAAAATATTATTGATTTTGGATGCAAGAAGTATCAATTGATAGTAAAAGTGAAGTACATTCTTCATATTTTAATGGAAATATTTTCCCATCTTGACTTACTGAAAATCAATTTGATGTACATTAGAATAAAGGATAAAATGCAATTTCATAATTTTTTTGTGTTAAAATAAGTTTTTCAAATTTAAAAATACATTTAAAAGCACATTTAAGAGTAGTAATTATTAATGAGCTTTTATTTTTTAAATTATATATAATCAAAATTAATTTTCTTTATTGGAAACAAATTTTTACTATTCGGCCTAAAATTTGGCCGAATATTCGGTATTCGGCTATTCGGCCAAATCACTATTCGTCCCATCCCTACATCAGATATTTAAAATTTAACTATTTATTTCTTAATTTTTAGAAAATTTTGATTATTAGAAAAAAACTATATTTATCCTTTAATCAAAAAATGATATGCATTTTATTAATTCTATCTTACGTTTGAATGTAAATTATTCAAACTTATGTGTTTAGTTTATTTTAAAAAAATTGCTACTTAAAAAATAAAATAAATAAAAAAAAATAAACTTTTCAAAGCACTGAAACTTTTTAAAGATAAATAAATAAAAAGAGTTTATCTTCCATAGTTTTATATAATCTTTCTCTCTCTTTAGGTGTGCGTGTGGGGGAGCTTTCTTTCTTGAAATCTGAAATGCAATAAAATGATGAATAGTTCAAAACAAATAAAAATGTTCATCAATAATGTAAAAATCACTTACGAGGAAAATCACATGTCACAGGAAAATAACTCAAAGGTCCACTTCCATCTATATCAATGTTGATATCAACCCTTCTACTATTTGGAAATGCCATTTTGTATGATTCACATGACAAAAAGTAGATCGCTATAAGTAAGGAGGAAAAATTACATTTTAGAAGTTTAATTGTGCTATATTAACCAAAACTTTCATGAAAATATATGGCATCACATGTTAAAGATAACATTTTGAATTTCCTTATATTTAGCAATGAAATACAATACAAAGTCTCAAATCTGGATATTCAAAATTCAGAATTCTCCAAAATCAAAAGTATAATAAATTTGAAATTCTTAAGACTGGATCGAAAACCTCCTCACTCTCCTAACAATTTTTAAAAACAAAGATTTCATGCCATTTTCATGCCAAATGTTTAATTTCGGCAAAATGATCTACAAGTTATTCTTCCATAATGCTTTTCCAGGCCTGTGATACCCTTAACAACACATCTTGCCAGGATCGCTTTTTAGGTGGGTTCGTAATTATGTAAATTTATACATAGCACCTATAGCTGTCACTCAGTCTGTCCGTCTGCATATTACAACGTAAAAACTATTCAACTGAATCATTTGAAATTTAAAATATATAATTATTACATAATTTTGTCAAGTCATTTCAAATTTTATGAAAATCGGATGCATAGATCAATTACTACAGGGACAATCAAAAGTATTCCATTACATTAAGGTCAATGGGGAAAAAAATTTTCAAATGCATTATAATCGTTTGAAATTTAAAATACATAATTATTACATAATTTTGTCGAGTTATTTCAAATTTTATCAAAATTGGACGCATAGTTCAATGACAGGGACAATAAAAAAATTCTGTTACATTACTGCCAATGGAGAAAAATGTTTAAAATGCATTTTAATAGTGTTACACTCATTCGAACATAACAAAATTGATATGTACAGGGGTGGGGAATTTTTGAAAAATTTCACCAGCCAGTAAAATACAATATACAATTGAAAATAGTTAAGACAAAATTTAAACAACTGAAAAAACAGTTAATTACTATTACTACAATGCATTTTCATATTTTTTTTCGATAAAAATAAGAAATATATACAAGAGAAAAAATATTAGTATTATGGCGTAGAATTTAGTATAATATTTATATTACAAAAGTTTAAAAAGTTGCAAAATATAGGGAACTAATAAAAATAAATAAAGATTCTGGCATCTTTACAGTTTGAAGTTAGAAAAAAATGACTTAAAACTTCACTCGCCCTGAAGGAAAGTTTACTCGCCAGTGGCGAGTACAATGATGTAATTCCCCAGCCCTGGATATACATATATAAAGTACTTATTATAATATACATTTTGCATAATCTGTGGTTCAAAGAACGTTTTTTATTGATTTACAAGGCCACACAAAATATTCCAATACATAATGATATAAAGAAAACATTGTTTGCTGCACATTTTAATTATAATGAACTATTTAAAATTTTCTGAGGTAATAATTTATGAGAGCAATATTTTTAAAACTTCGTTATCGCATGAACGCACCTCATTTGCTACACTTCATGTGCAATTTCCAACTTGTTAAAAAGCTGTGAGGATTCAAAACTATTATTTTTTACCTCATTTTCTGTGTGAGAAAATACTATTCAAAATACAATTCTTTTAAATATAAAAAGAACTCTGTGAATATGTCAACAAGTTTGTATTGCTTAACCTCCGACTTATCTTGGGGCAGACAGTTAAGTGGTTAAATCAGTTTTAAAACATTTAATTTTTAAGCACAAGTAAATATATAAGAAAAAATCAATTCTTACGTATGTGACATACTGCTCCTGTGTAACCTGTTTTGTCACAATCGCACTTAAATTCTTCCCAATTTTGTTTACAAACTCCACCATGCTCACAAGGATTAGGATTACATCTGTTGGAAAAAAAATATGCAATGTACAGATTATAAGTCTGTAATTACTAGCAAAAAAGCTTAGTAAGTATTAATAAGGGCAAACTAGCATAAAATAAACATTTACTCTAATAAAATGCTTTAATGAAAAAGGAAAAAATCAAAGTCCAATTATCTTTACCCTTCACCTCATTTTTACCAATATGTATTCTAATTTACATTGCATTTTTATTTTAAGAAAATAAAATACTCATGTGAAGTATACACAGACATCCTACTATGGTGAATAAATTGCACAACATGTGTGATTTTGGTAGGTATGATATCAATGGAGGCATATACCAATGGCTAGGGTAGGCATCAATGAAGTTTTTTCTATTAAGAAAACTATATATATATATATATATATATATATATATATATTTGTGTGTGTATGAAATTTATTGTATATGAAAAATAAAATTTTCTTATGAAATATCATATCCAGTTGCTTGAATTCAAATGCAATATTTATTGATCATAACTTTATTAAGTTTTCTTGCTAAAGCTTTTCTTTCTGGTTAACTTATTTTGTTTGAAAATTCCAAATTTTAATTCCTAACAAAAATATTTTTTTTAAAACTTAGTTTTAGATACAATTAAAAAAAAAATCATTACAAACACAGACACAGGAAAATTATTTAGAAATGATTTAGATACCTTTAATATTTCTTAAATATAGATATTAAAGGTAGTACATATTCAACGATAGCTTATTTTCGTAGCTCAAGCAGATTAAAGTACAATGATTTAAACTAGGCTTCTTAAATTTAATTTTATTATTCCAACAAAATTGACTTAAATTTAATTAGTTGTGATTGCCTTAAAATAAAAATAGGTTTAAATGTAAAAAAACATGCATTAATAACATTTAATTTATTATTTTCTTAACAGTTGTACAAGATATACTAAAACATTAATTATCACTCAAAATTTTTAAATTTTATATTCTTATCACACAAACTTTACACACACACAACAATTCTTTTCTTGAATCCCCTTCTTTTTTTATTCTTTCATAAATATTCTAAAAATTTATGGGTTAAGTTCCTTCAATAACATTTGAATTTAAATCTAATGCATTTTAAAAGCTATATAAATAAACAAAAACACAAACATCTTTTCATAATAAACCTCACACTCAATTCCTACTTTAAAGTTGTTAACTTATTAGTCAAACACTGAGAGTAATAATAAAATTATTTATTTAAAAAAAAAAATGTAATTCTGAAAAACATTTTTTAAACAACATTTATAAATAATTACTTTTTTTTTTCACTTCTAGTCTATAAAAGATAAATTTACTCACCTATCAGTCATCTGACAAGCATCAAATACAACTCCTTCTGAAGAGTACTGATGTTTAGCAAGTGCAGTTACTCTAATGTAGTGTCCTTCAATGTGTATATATCTCATGCAACCCACAAAACCTTGGGATCCATACAGACCACCTAAAAGCAAAATTATTTTTCAAACAAAACAATCACAGCCTTTTAAAATATGTTACTTTTAATTCTTCTAAATTCTTTTAATTGGTATATTTAGTTACATCACAAAATTACTGCCTGATCATAACAGAGATTGAATAAAAAGCTACAACAGATCCAACTTTCTTAAAAACCCAATGTCCATAAACAATATAAGGATGTATTATAACTTCATTTCTGATGTATTATTGTTAAAATTATTTATTACAGTATATTATGTATTATATGAAACTTTTTTAAAAAATGCAATTATCATGATTTCCATTAACATAAGCAAGTAAGATAATTTAATAGGTGAGAATCATTTCAAATAAACATTGCATCATACTTGCATCTTTTTTTTTTTTTTTTTTTTTTTTTTTTTTTTTTTTTTTTTTGCTTAATTACATATTTTTATTTAAAATATAAAAAAAATGTTTAAAAAAAATTATAAAAAATAAAAATAATACAAAAAAATAAATAAATAAATAAATAAAAAATATGAATAATAGGATGGTTGGGTGGGTTAGATGTTAGATTACGGGGGAGGGCGGTGTTGTCTGGATAATACGCAATGGTTAATTATTATATATTTAAAAAAAAAAAAAAAAAAAAAAATTAACTTTACACATTGTATTAAAGTTTGTTTTCCTAAAAACTAATATGCATAACTTAAAAATGATCAAGTTATTGAGATAAGATATGGTTGTCTATTGTATTTGTCTTAAAGAAATTATTTGTAAAATATTAGAATAGAAAATATTCTTGGAAATTCTTAGCTAATAAATAATTTATTTTTTTCCTATAATAGAGGGCAGCACCATAAGCATCTAATTTAATTAATATATTAATCCTTTAGATGGCAGCACTAAAATAATTTTCTGCTAGAAGTTGTAGTAATATATTCTAGTTAATTAATTAATATAGTAATATTAATAATTGATAAAAAATAAAAATATAATCTATATAATAAAGGCCAAACGTATCTGTGCGTAACGCATACGTCATGTTTTGAATGGCAACACCTTCCGATGAAATTTCGGTTGTGCAATTTTCGCTATTGCAAATTTTTAAACTTCTAGACAAAGCACGTTTTCAACCTTAATACCATCGTATAGAGAAAAAAATGCACTTTTAAATGCAGTTTGTTAGAAAACTGTATTTCAATTTGTTTTTGAGTTATTAATTTTTTTGTAGTTTTTAGTTCAACTTCTCTGATGGTGGCATCTTGAGTATCGCATTTATGTGGGAAATAAAAAAAATAGCCATAGAGAGGAAAAAAAAAAAAAAAAAGAATAGAGATGCAATTTGGTGACTGGAGATGACATCAAAAATGTAACTCTGAAATTTGATGCATTGCATCAAACATAACCGCGTGCTTTCGCAAAAAAGGAAAACTTTTAGCGATACAGTTTCAATTCAAAATACAATGAAATGCTGTTTTAGAATACTAAAATATAATCAGATTTTTTCAGTTAGAGAAAAATTGATGTTAAAGAATTCGGTCTCTGTTCCACGAGATTGTTTTGTTTGGGCCGAATAAGAGACTTAAATTGGAAGAATAACGCCCATTCAAATCATTTTAATCGCATACTGCACCTGCATTTATCTCTTTTCTCCATGGAAAATAACAGATCACTGTATATTTTAGTTGCCATTTTTTCATAGCAACTGAAAAAAATAGCAATTAAAAACCTGTTATGACAAAATATTGTCGGTTATAAAACGCAGTGAATTTTGCTGGTTTTATTTCGTTTTTATCTATCAATTTAATGACTTTTAGTTCGTTGTAAACTTATTTTACAAAAGATACATCAATAAACAACAAAAATGTATTTTAAAGAATATCTGTGTGCCATATTTTCTTAGTTGGTTTTAAAAACTGAACGAATGCAATTTTATTCTTTGGCAAAATGTTTGGCTAATAACTTCTAACTTTTGTCTAATACGGAAGTACCGATAATTTTCAAAGCTTTATATAATTGCATAATTAATATGTTTCATATAAAATTGTTGTTTGGAATTAGTTGGCAGTTTAAAAAGCATATTGCGTAGGAAAATTTTATTAGACTTTAAAAAAAAACTTTCACCTTTACTCTGTGATCCGGGAACCCCGGGTTCGATGTACTAGTATTTCTAATAGTAGCATCTATTTTTTTCTAATTATATTATGAATCATATAGTATAATATATGTTTTACTAATTTTTATAATCATTGTTACAACTTTATTTTATTATCTATGTGATTTATACTATGACCATAACCTTGACTGTTAGTAAGTCACATGTAGTTTGTATCTGATTGCACTACAAATCTTGCTAAAATATGGGTAATGGTAAATATCTTCGTATATATATCCTTTTTTTTTAATGGAATAATGTATTATTGTTATTTTGTCATATTGATTTTATTTTCTTCTATGTGTATCTTTCTACTAATTTGTCATCTGAATAGCTTCCAGCCAGCCGGGTGTATTGTGAGTCGAATTCTTAGCTTTCAGCACGACTCATAACAGAAACTGGTTGGATGTTTTTGCTTTTTTGTTAAACTATACACCCCTGACGAAGTAGTTTAATAGAAAAGCCTTATACTGCCTTTTTATCCATTTATCTTTCATTATTTTGGTAATCTGCCTTCTATTTCACTTCAAACTTCAACTGTTTTCAATAAGATAATTGTAAAAATACTGGTTTCATTGGTTTATTGTATGGTAATATATGAGTTACACTGGTTATATAATGTCCATTTATCCACATATTTCTTAGTAATTTGGTAATCTGCCTTCTATTTCTCTTCAAACTTCAACTGTTTTTAACAATATGATAACAATACTGGTTTCATTGGTTCTTTTATTGGTATTGTCTGAATAACTTTGGATGTATTTATAAAAGTATATATATATATATATGTTTATAAGACTATAGACAAGAACACACAAAATAATTTGATACTGTACTATATCTGAAGTACTGTATATTTTAAAAACTTCGTTATAGCAAGAACTCATCCTCATTTGCTACATTTGATGTGCAATTTCCTACTTTTATAGAACTAACATCCTCATCCTTCTAGAATGAATACTAAATTATAAATCACCACTTTAGTAATTAAAGCAAAAATATGTGTATTAAATACCCAATTAGACGTAATTTGTTCAATCATTATTAATTTTAAGTAGTGTTAACAATTTAAATATTAAATGCAGTTATTGATAATTTTAATAAAAGTAAATATCACTAGTATTTTACATAGTCTTACATAACTATTACAAAATATTAATGTGTATAACTTCATTATATTCTACTAACTAATGGAAATATTAAATTACAGTTTTTACAAATTCTGTAATAACTTATATGAATAATTAAATTTTATTAATATAATTAAAGTGTAAAAACATAGATTGTGTTAGTAATTAGAAATTTAATTGCTCTGAGGGCATAAAACTCTTGGTATCTATTTGGTATTTTAATGTTGGGGAAAAAAAATCTTAAAAATCCAATTTAAATAAAAAAAAATCTGATTTAAATCACAAAAATCTAATTTTTTTACACCCTAATTGAAAGTTATATTTGAAATGAATATAATAAAGCTTTTCCATTTTACCTCCAACAAGATATTCATCTCCAGTAAGCATTGAAAACTGACGAGTAGTAATGCTGGCCTTTCCATCTATATGCAACTCAATTCTATTTTTCTGAAGGACTAACATTATTCTATGCCACAAACCATCACTCAGATAACCTAAACAATAAAGTATAATTAATATACTTTAATATTTTACTTTACTTAATAGTTGGAGAAAAATTAAGTTACTTACGGTCAGAAATTTCTGTGACTACTTTAGGAGAGTTTTGACCCTGCAATTCTAGTTTAATTTTTCCTTTATCTAAAAATACCTGAAAGAAAATCGATTGCTTTTTTTTATTTAGATAGTGAAATTTTTAAAGAATTGAAAGGTGAAGAAACATTTGGAGGCGAAAAAAGTTTTGTTAAACTTATAAAAGAAAAACTAGCAATGATTTCAGAAAGAAAAACCCTCAATAATGCTTTTTTTTTTTTTTTTTTTTTTAAATCAGCTAAAACTTTTATTAAAAAAAAAAAAAAAAGAAAGCAAAAAAAGTCTTATATTCCAAAATTATATATATATAAAGACATTAGGGGAATTGCTTTTTATCATAATACTTGCCCATTTGTCAATTTCAGTAAGAGTGCTTTGGCACATCAGTTTATATATATATATATATAATAATCTTAATTATTATTCCCCATTCATCATAATTTACATAAGTAAGAATTTTTCAACAAATATATGAAGATTAACTATAAAATTTTAGCATCATACAGACAATTTATTATTTATTAAAATTTTGATGCGCTTCAGTAAATATATACACAGGGTGGTTCAGAACTATATATAAAAAATGTAAAGGCAGGTAGAAGGATAATAGAAGGCACTGTTGAGTTAGACGGATAAAAGCACTTCAGCACTTCACTGACTTGAATCATAATTTCCTGCACAAATTTTGAGTAACATGCATCGTTACATCAATAAGGAGCTTGCTGACATACATTTCATGCATGGGGCTGGTAAAGAAATAGCTCACATCCAACAACAATCAAACTTGTTGAAAGACCATCCTCTACTGTGCGTAACACTGCTTCTCAAATTGATTGAACTTAGCAATATTTTTAAGTGCCCATATCACTCCTCAAAGCATGAAATCATTCACTCACGTACAACTTTCAATGAAGCCATTCAAATATTTGGTAATCGAGCAGATTAATACCCAGGAATTGTTCCAAGTACATCCTTTGAGCAACCGCTCAGTTTCTTAGTCAAACTTATCCCTATATATGAAACATTGGTGTAAACATGCATGTTGCTCAAAATCTGAGCATAGAATGACGATTCAATTCAGCAAAGGGCTTTTATCTGCCTAACTCAACAGTGTGCTCTTTTGGCTCAACTCTGCATTTCCGCACCCACATTCCTACATAAAATCTGCTTATTTAGGTCCCCTCTGCTTGCCAATATGATTTTTGACACATAGTTCTGAATCAACCAATATATACAATATGACTGTTTTTAAAACAAAAAGTAGTACTATGTACCTAAATACTATACTCAAGATTTGTAACAATCAGTCAATTTACAAAAATACCCTATTAAAAAAAAAAAAAAAAAAAAAAAAGACAAGCATATAATTTTTGAATCATCATGAAATTGAAACAGACCTAACTAGAATGCATTCTTTCCAGAAAAAAAAATATGAAAATCAGAGCATCTATTTTAAAGTTATGCAAGGATATACATAATATTAAAATGAAATCACAAGTGTAAAAATAAATGGAAAAGATAAAACAAAAAATGAACACAGGAAATTGTAAATGCAAAAGCAAGAAATTATAGATATCTTTTACACACAAACAGCATAAACATAAAATATAATGAGGACAGGGATGCTAAAATGTAGTTAAAATTTTATAATGTTAATTGTGTTTAACTTGTGAGCAGTCACACTGTACATGAAATATCAAAGGTATGTGCAATTTTTTACAATTTGCATCACTATTTTACAAAAAATAATCTTCAAACTACTTTCTGGAAAATATTTGTGAAAATTGCCTCAGATCAAATAAGGTGACAATTATTATTTGTATTTATTGGTGTGTCACAAATGACATGCATCGTTTAGTCGTAGTTTAATTTTTATTTATTCTTCTAGCTAAATTTCTAGGTTTTTGTCAATGCGATTGTTAGTTTTAATTTATTTTCTTTAATTTGATATATTCCCCACTATGTTCGTTAATTCGTTCTTTGTTTTGTTCTCCCGTACCTGCGATCGTAATTCGAGCTATTTTAAATTATTACGCAATAACTTGTTCTCAATTGCGTCGTCGCCTTGTTGGAGGAGGTTTTCCTCTCGCTTTTCTCGCGCGTTCGTCTGTAGACGTGCCGTACTGACATCTTACTTGGCGGTCATTTATACCGCTCTCATTCGCGGGCTTGTTTTTTTTCGACCGTTGGCGCTGTCTATCTCGCCAATTTTTTCGACTGCGCTTTCTCCGATCGGGGAGTCAGGCAGTAGCGTTCTGGTTTCTGAAATGTTGGTATGAGGCGCACCTGCCTCTATTTGTTTTTTTCTATCGTAGATATTTTTTTTAAAGAAAAACATTCTAAGTTTTATTACACTACTCATCAGCCATCATACGTCGCCTTTCCCCGTTTTATCAAAATAAATCTTCCTGTTCCTGGAGCTAACAGCATTGTTACGTTTTATTTCACGTAATGAGAATTCTTCTTACGGACTCCTTTTTTTTTTTTTTTATGTTCTCAAACATGGAAATTTTCAAGTAAGAATATCATTTTTTTCAATTATTCTTTACTTATTAGAAACAAGATGAGAGCCATATCGGCAAGTAGCGAAATTTTTTTTGTCTGAATCTGGAATTGACAAAAACAGAAAAGGAATTTAAAAGGAATCTGTTCTTGTTCCTAAAAAAATTGCAAAGATTCCTTTTCTTTTGACACACTACGAATTTTTTTTGTTTTAGAATGATATGTTACTTCGACATTGGTGATTAAGTAAAAACTATTCGTTAAATGGAGTTCATGCGATTTTTTACACATTAATAAAATGTGGACATAGAATGCTGTAAATAAATTTGTATCCAGTCTAGATGTGGCACTATACTGGCAATCACCAATTTGTTTATACTGCTCTGTAGATCACAGAAAGTGTCTTGCTGAACGATATGCTAGTAGCTTAAATAATGCAGATGTGCAAACCTTTGAAAATGAGAAATTGTAGCACACAAAATGCAAATTAATGTGGAAATTGGCTGGTTGGCTTTTCATGTTTTGCAGCCATTTTTTTACCTTTGTAAAATAGATATAGTTTCAGACTTTCAACTCAATTTTTAAACATTTGCAAAAAGAGCCCAGTTCCAATTTCCATAATATTCACAATTTTTTTCCACAATCGTAACTCATGCTTTTTTTTAATCAGGATTCTTTGTTGAAATCCACAGTTTGTACTGCAAAATGTCAGAAAAATCTGAGGGCTGGATGCATTAAGATATAAGAATTTATTCCTGGATCCAAGATCCGACCGTCTTACATCGTGGCTGACAACGAACGCCCGCCGAACATCGTTCGCGGCTAAACTGCATTTTTGGCTGGCGCTGATGGCGCCATCTAGTGCATATCATAACAGATATAACATTCTCTTCCTTCTTAAAAAAATATTCAAGTTGGTAGACATGCACAATACAATAAAAAATAAAGTCCTTGACACAGTTCAAAATTTAACAGTCCAATTCAAAAGTCTAATATTGCAAACGTTCAGGTTTTGCTTTTGGACGAGTGGAACGTCTAGGAAGTGGCGCTCCTGGATTCTGCAAAACTGCTTGCGGCGAGAGTGCCGGAGGATCTGCCTGAGAACTGTGTTCTTGGACACTTACCTGCGGAGACAGCGTAGGAGGTAGAAGGGTGTCTGTCACCTGATCAGCTGGTAACTCTACTACATCTCTCGGTTGCACTGTAGACCTTTTCTTTTGACACACTACGAATTTTTTTTGTTTTAGAATGATATGTTACTTTGACATTGGTGATTAAGTAAAAACTATTCGTTAAATGGAGTTCATGCGATTTTTTACACATTAATAAAATGTGGACATAGAATGCTGTAAATAAATTTGTATCCAGTCTAGATGTGGCACTATACTGGCAATCACCAATTTGTTTATACTGCTCTGTAGATCACAGAAAGTGTCTTGCTGAACGATATGCTAGTAGCTTAAATAATGCAGATGTGCAAACCTTTGAAAATGAGAAATTGTAGCACACAAAATGCAAATTAATGTGGAAATTGGCTGGTTGGCTTTTCATGTTTTGCAGCCATTTTTTTACCTTTGTAAAATAGATATAGTTTCAGACTTTCAACTCAATTTTTAAACATTTGCAAAAAGAGCCCAGTTCCAATTTCCATAATATTCACAATTTTTTTCCACAATCGTAACTCATGCTTTTTTTTAATCAGGATTCTTTGTTGAAATCCACAGTTTGTACTGCAAAATGTCAGAAAAATCTGAGGGCTGGATGCATTAAGATATAAGAATTTATTCCTGGATCCAAGATCCGACCGTCTTACATCGTGGCTGACAACGAACGCCCGCCGAACATCGTTCGCGGCTAAACTGCATTTTTGGCTGGCGCTGATGGCGCCATCTAGTGCATATCATAACAGATATAACATTCTCTTCCTTCATAAAAAAATATTCAAGTTGGTAGACATGCACAATACAATAAAAAATAAAGTCCTTGACACAGTTCAAAATTTAACAGTCCAATTCAAAAGTCTAATATTGCAAACGTTCAGGTTTTGCTTTTGGACGAGTGGAACGTCTAGGAAGTGGCGCTCCTGGATTCTGCAAAACTGCTTGCGGCGAGAGTGCCGGAGGATCTGCCTGAGAACTGTGTTCTTGGACACTTACCTGCGGAGACAGTGTAGGAGGTAGAAGGGTGTCTGTCACCTGATCAGCTGGTAACTCTACTACATCTCTCGGTTGCACTGTAGACACTGACACATCTGATCTTGGAGAAACAGAATCTGGTAGTTCTGGAGCTGGAAGAATTTCCTGTAGAGTGTCCTCTTGCCTGTAACGAATTTGATCAATGTGTCGTGTCCAAATACCCCAAGTTGTCTTGACTTTGCACATTGTATTCCCCATTGTTCCTGCAACCTTTCCAGCAACCCAAGATGGGCCCCGGGTAAAAGAGCGCACCCAGACAGGAGTGCCTTCTGTTGCTATTATGGGTATCTCCCCTCTCAGATGTTTTAACTTTAGCACTGCGGATAAGATCCAAACGCATGCGAAGAGGTCGTCCGAACATTGCCACAGCTGGAGATATACCCGTTGCCTTTGATGGGGTATTTCGAAAATTCAGAAGAAATCTGGTCAGTCTTTCAGTGAAAGTGTCTTCTTTAGCTTTCTTCAATGCAGTTTTTACTGTACGCACTGTAAACCATTTGAATTTGGATGGTATGGTGCGGTTTTAATTGGTGTAATGCCATTTCTTTTCAAGAAATTTGTGAATTCATCACTACGGAAGCCAGGTCCGTTATCACTGACTAAGCTCTCTGGTAAGCCAAAGCGTGCAAACAGGTTACGCAGAGCTATTATCGTTGAAGTTGCTGTGGTGTTGGGCACTGGAATCACTTCAAGCCATTTTGTTTTGGCATCAACTACAATTAATAGCCAATGGCCTTCTACAGGACCTGCATGGTCGATATGGATTCTTTCCCAAGGTTTTTCAGGTGTGAGCCAAGGGATTTGTGTCGAAGGAGGAGCTGCAGCATTTTCTTGACAGTGGAGGCAGTTTCGAACTTTTGTTTCTAAGTCCCGAGCAATACCAGGCCACCAGACATGGGAACGAACCAGAGATTTAATAGCAGAAATCCCTTGATGAGCACTGTGAAATTCATCCAAAACAAACTGACGAAACTTTCCTGGAACAAAAACACGGGAACCTCTGAGAATGATGTTTTCCTCAACTGACAGTTCATGTCGGATATGCCAAAAGGTTTGTAAATTTTCTGTCACTTTCTTTGGTCACCCATTTTGAATATGAGATCGTAGACGGCTCAGTGCAGGACACTTGTCTATCTCTCTTTGGATTAGATGTGCTGTCAGTGGACTATCATTTAACTGTCAGATAAGCAAAACCGACTCGACAGGTACTGGAGGCTCTGCCGTTTCAGATTTCAGGACACTTGTCTATCTCTCTTTGGATTAGATGTGCTGTCAGTGGACTATCATTTAACTGTCAGATAAGCAAAACAGACTCGACAGGTACTGGAGGCTCTGCCGTTTCAGATTTCAGTGGAAGTCTGCTGCAAGCATCAGCATTTCCATGCAACTTCCCTTTTCGGTACTCTATCTTGTAAACGTAGGCAGATAAAGTCAATACCCATCGCTGGATACGGGCTGCAGCAACTGATGGAACTGGTTTTTCTTCTGATAATAAAGTTACTAAAGGACGATGGTCTGTAAGTAACGTAAATTTACGTCCCAAGAGATAATTCCGGAATCGAGTCATTCCAAACACTCTCCTTTTCAATGTGACTGTAATTTTTCTCTGCTTTCGTCAGGGAGCGAGAAGCAAAAGCGATTGGTCTATCACCATCTGGAGTTTTATGTGACAGAACAGCACCAAGCCCATAAGGACTTGCATCACAAGCCAGGATCACTTCCTTGTCTTGGTCAAAATGCACTAGTAATGATGAGGTTTGCAGGACATCTTTAGCTTTTTTAAAAGCTTCTTGTTGTGATGAACCCCATCTCCATGGCCGTTTGTTTTCCAACAACTGGTATAAGGGTGCTAACAGTGTTGACATGTTAGGTAAAAATTTTGCATAATAAGTGATTAAGCCAATAAAAGAACATAGCTCGTCTACATTTGTTAGTTCCGGAGCATCCGTAATAGCTTTGACCTTCGATTCAACTGGATGCAACCCATCTTTGTCCAGACAATGACCAAGATATTCCACAGATGGTCTGAGAAATTCAAATTTTTCTGGATGTAACTTTACACCTGCTGTTTGCAGACGAGAGAGAACTTCTTGTAAGTTCTGTAGATGTTCTGCTTCAGTTTAACCAGTTACTAGAAGGTCATCCAAGTATTTAGAGGCTCCTTTTACCCCTTGTAAGATCTTGTAAATTTCACGTTGAAAAACAGCCGGGGCAGAAGCAATGCCAAAAGCCAGGCGTGTGTACCGGAAGAGACCTCTGTGCGTATTTATCACTACCAGGTGTCTTGACTCTTCATCGAGCTCTAGTTGACAGTATGCATCCAGCAGATCTAATTTAGTGAATGCTGTACCCCCAGACATTTCAGCAAACAAATCTTCGATATTTAGCAGAGGGCTGCTCTAATTCTGTTACTTTATTGACTGTTAGCTTAAAGTCACCACATATTCTAATTCTGCCGTCTTGCTTCAGCACAGGAACAATAGGAGCTGCCCAATCAGAAGTTTTAACTGGCTCTAAAATGCCATCTGCAAGAAGGCGGTCTATTTCCTTGTTGATTTTTTCCTTGTATGCATAAGGTACAGGACGAGCCTTGAAAAATTTCGGAGGTTCACCAGATTTACAGGTAAGATGAACTTTAATTCCTTTCACTAATCCCAAGCCTGGTGAGAAAACATTCTGGAATTCTTTTAAAAGTCCATCTAGCTTGAGCTGCTCAGTCCTTACACAATGTAACGTTTGGTTCATGTTGGCATCAAATGCATTCACTAGGCTTAATGGAACAATCCAGTTTCGCCCAGCTAAATTAGTGCTTCCCTGAGAAACCACTAGCAGAGGTAAAGTCTCTGTTCTTGCTTGGAACACCACATTCACATTTGTAACTCCCAAAATATAAATGGTATTGTTGGTGTAAGACTGAAGCTTAATGTTCGTTTTCTCCAAAAGAGGGCAGAATCTTCTAATTTTATCAAACTGTTTTACAGGCATTATGGAAAATGGAGCTCCTGAGTCAATTTCAAAAATAACAGGCTGGCCTTGGATCTCACAAGTAATTTTCATCGGAGGGTAAGCTTCCTTGTTATTTCTTAAATTAAATATTGTATACGCCTTACTGCCTAAATCTTCTTTAGATTCAGCAACTAAGTTAACTTTAGGTTTGTAACCTTGTTTATTCTTGAATAAACACACTTTTGACAGGTGCCCCACTTTTTTACAGCTATAACACGTGCTATTTTTGTGTTTGCAATCAGAAAAATGGGGTTTGGAATCGCCACAACGATAACACTTCTTCCCTGTACGGCCATTATTTGAATTGGACGCCGATTTAACGATCTCGTTTTTTCGCGGCCATTGCGCCGTAACTTGTAATTTTTTCACTTCAGGAACGGCAGATATCTTCAGATCAACAGCATCCCTTGCAGCTGCTTCCATTGAAACGGCAATTTCCGACGCTCGTGAAAGGGTTAAATTGCTTTCTGATAACAATTTTTGTTGTATTCCTTCGTCTTGTATACTGCAAACGATCTGATCACGGAGCATCATATCCAGAGATTCGCCGTAATTGCAATACTTTGCTAATTTCCGAAGCTCTGCGATATAATCGGCCACTGATTCATCCGTGCACCGTACACGGCTGTTGAACTTGAATCGCTCCACGATCTCTGAAGACACTGGATCATAATGTCCGTTGAGGATGCCGATGAGTTCCGCTAATGTCTTAGATGTGGGTGCAGCCGGCGATAGCAGATTCCGAAGCAATCCGTAAGTGGCAGGTCCTATCACTGTTAAGAAAACAGCACGCTTTCTATCGTCTTCGTCTATGGCGTTGGCAATGAAGAACTGTTCCAATCTTTCGGAGTATTCGCTCCACGATTTGACTGATGGATTAAAAACCGCAATACAACCAAAAGAAGCCATGCCGGAACTTGAATAAACAACTCTGGCGTCGCCGGTCGCTGATTAAGCCTGCTTCGCTAACGCCGTAACGTCCGTCCGCCGATCGGCGCTTAGGCCTAGTAGGAACACGCGGCCATCCACCGCTGACGCTCTATCTTCAAAATCGCGTCAAAATGCTTTTTTTTTTTTTTTTTTTTTTTAAAAACATCAATAGTAATTTTCCTCGTTGCCACTAAAACATTTCTAAAGATGTATGGAAATACTCAATGATCACTAGGGCTGGATGCATTAAAATATAAGAATTTATTCCTGGATCCAAGATCCGACCGTCTTACATCGTGACTGACAACGAACACCCGCCGAACATCGTTCGCGGCTAAACTGCATTTTTGGCTGGCGCTGATGGCGCCATCTAGTGCACATCATAACTGATATAACAACGGCGATCCTTTGATGAATTTTATGTTTTTTTGTAGAATACCATGATACTTTGCAGAAATTTGTATTGTCTTTTTGATCTTTCGATTAAAATTTTCATTCTCTTACTGGCCTTTTGTTTAAATTTGTGTTTTCTTTCTGTGAACTTTTGACGAAATCCACATTTTCTCATCACAATATTTTGATAAAATTTGGATTTTCTTTCACGATATTTTGATGAAATTTGCATTTTTTCAGCAATATATTGATGAATTGTGCATTTTTATCTTGCTTTTCTGACGAAATTATTTTTTTATATGCTCATTTGTCGAAACTCGTAATAGTTTATCTTAACTTATCGGCAAAATTTGCAACAGTTTTGTGCAACTGATTGGCAACATTCACAATAGTTTCAAGCAACTAACTGGCAAAATTCAAGATATTTTTTTTTTTGAACCAATTAATAAAATTCACCACTCATTTCCACGAATTTTTGATGAAATTAAGAATATTTTTTCCTTGATAATTTATCAAAATTCATTATTTTTCTTTTGTGTAATCTTTTGATGAAATTCGCAATTTCTGTCTAAACTATTAATGAGGTTAGCGATTTTATTCAGTGACCAATTAAAGATAATCATCAATTGTTTCTGAGATTGTTAAGATCTGATTTTCAGGTCTGTTTGAAGAAATTCTCAATTTTTTTTCTATGATTGATTCGCAAATTAAATTAAGGAAATTCTATAGAAAAAAAAATTGCAAGCATCCAAGAGATTTTTAAATATACCCACGGAAGAAACATGAAGTGGAAGAATATGCAGGGGGAAATGCTGCACAGAACTTTATTATGTAGGAAGAATTTATTATGTAAGATGCTAATTGTATAATTCCACACACTATTTTACACTCTGCCCCTCAAAGACCCCCCCCCCCTCTCTTCTTTTCAGGAAACTCTTAAAATGGCACCTTTATTTGTAAGGAAAGGAATTCGTGTATGTATATTTACAGAAACATGATTCACACGCTAATATCCATTAGGAGAGTTTTATGTTAAGACACTTGTTTTGCAACCCAGATTTTTTACTCCTGTAAGTATTCTTTAATGAAAAATTTTCAGACTAATGACCGATTTTTAAAACTTTTTGAATTGAATAGTTTAAAATTTCAGAACAGAACCATTTTTGAAAAATATGCTATATGGACTAAAAATTGTAACTTTTAAGTTTTAATTTTAACTTAAGTTTGTGTCTTTTCCAAAAAATATATATTTCATAGCATTGTAGTTTATAGGTCCAAATCGTAGCAATTACAATTTTTTCCTAGCAGTTCCCAAGTCTCATAAAGTCGATCTATACCAATCATACTTAGATTTAAAGATGGGGGTTGAAGAACCTAGTACAGCAACCGAAGGTCTAATGTACTTACTAACCTCATCAATCATACTTGGTTCACTGTTGAGGTTGAACAATTGTAATCTTAAGGCCCCTGTCCTCGCTTGAGGAAATGTTTGCGAGCTAATGCTATTCCTATGGGGAAGCATTTTGCTAATAACTCTTTCGCATTTTGACATTTTTGAATAATTTTTTTTTTGCATTGGATAGCCGAGGTGCATGCCGACAGCGCACCATTTTTACTTTTTTGATTTTGGTTGCAGATATATTTTTTAAAAAGCACTTTCAGTTTCAAAACCGGTTTTGAAAGTGAAACTAACTTTAAAAAAAATATTTGCAATCAAAATCGAAAAAGTAAAAAAGGTGCGCTGTCGACATGCACCTCAGCTATCCAATGAAAAAAAAAATTACTCAAAAATGTCAAAATGCGAAAGAGTTATTAGAAAAATGCTTCCCCATAGGAATAGCATTAGCTCGCTAGCGTTCCCTCGAGCGAGGACAGGGGCCTTAACAAAGAGAACGGGATATACTGTAAAATAAGGGAATCCTCATTGATAAAAAGGAGATCCGATATAAATCCTACAATCTTATAGTAGTTTTATTTTTAATATATTACTCCTTCCAGGGTTCTGTACAAAATTTTTCTCACTTTTATTTATTTATTTATTTGGGAATATTTGTGGGAAAAAAAAACAAAAAAAAAAAACAACCTAAGATGGAATTTTATGAATTTGAAATTAGGGATGCACCGAATAGTGATTTTGGCCAAATACCGAATATTCGGAAGGCTGACTAGTAATTGTTGGGATGAATACCAAATATTTGGCCGAATACCAAATATTCCGCTTTCCTAATATTTTTTATATTTCAAAGTTGAAAGGTATTAAAATGTTGCTTTTTAAAACAATTTTACATAATATTTAATAAAAGAAACTTACATTTTGATAAACAAAAGCTTTTTATAAGAACATTTAATATTGAAAAAAAATCTGCCTAGAGTTATTTAAGAAGCACAATTATAAGATTTTTTTAATTAAGAAAATTTTAAAATTCATGGTTTCTTCTATGAATTGAAACAAACATTTTAAAATCAAAAAGAAATAATTAAAAATGGTTGAAAAAAGACTGTACAATCTCTTTTTTTTTAATAATTCAAGGCAGATTTTTTTAAATATAAAGTATAAATATTTTCAACTTAAACCTGAATAAAGGAATGTCTAGCTCATAGTTCTTTTCTTATAAATGGTGGCATTTTTCACCCTTCCCATCATATCATATTTTACAGAAATCAAAGCATATGAGTTGAAAATGTAGTTATGGTATCTTATTTATTGTTAATGCAACAAACGAAAACACAAGTTTGACCTAGAGGGAGATGAAATACAATGTATTTATGACTCAGTACGATGATTATGGTTTCATGAACAAAAATTGTCTGCCTTGATAGCTATTACTAATCTCAAATATTTTACTTTCTTGTTTAAGGACTTTTATTTGGGAAAAGCAAGAAACACATTATTTACTAAATAAAATTTAGGAACTTGCATCTGCACTCGCATCATTTATTCCTAAGGAGAATCCTAATAAATCACCATTTTAATGCTTCTCATGGTTAATTTTCTTAAGTTACACTTTTACAAACAGCAATAAATAATGTAGAAACATTCGATTTATTTAAATATGATTTTCTTTCTAATTATTTTAAATATATTTATAAATTGACAGTTAAAAGTAGAAATTGTGAAAAGTTTTTTAAAATGTGTTTTAAAAGGCTTTATTAAGTATTGGATTCGGGCGAATACTTTGATATTCGGCTTAGCCGAATATTCAGTAATATGGCCGAATAGACTGAATACCGAATAGATACCGAATATTCAGTGCATCCCTATTTGAAATTATCATGCAAGTTCCTGTTTCTCTATTTTTTATCAAGGTCCCTTACATGCAAAAATCCCACATATAACTTCAGCTGTTTGTTTAAAGATCAGATTTTATTTTAAACAATTTATTTTAAAATTTATTTATTTTTTAAATGATAATTTATTTTAAAATGATAAAATGTATGAATAGTTTTAAGTATATATTTTTGACAAAGAATTTTGTGAAGGATCCTGTTTAAAAAAATTCAGAAAGACCCTGTTTTGAGAAAACAGTTTGTGAAGGAGTCCTTTAAAGGAACCAAACTTATCCTAAACTGAATATGATGCATCATCAGCAAATTTTCATGGGAAATGTCTCATTTTTTCCCCTTTTCCAAAAATTTCACTCACTTATCATTTTAGCATTCATAATATATACCATACATTCTAACATATAATGTGCATCTGAGATTTCAGGTAGCATTTTTTTCATTTAAGGTACATTTGCTATATTACATACATCCTTTTTATTTATTCATTTATTTTTTCTTTTCAAAGCAACTTTTGTAAGATATCGCGTAAGAAAATATGATAAAGAACATTAAACAATAAAATAACTAGCAAAAGGATAAAGGAAATAAGTAAATGCAATGTGAGGACATAGGTTAAGCCCATTTGCTTGAATATCCCACAAGAGATTTAAAATCACACTTTTATTCATTTAAATAACAGCCACATCTTGTTGTGTTAGTTAATATAAAAATCTGAATTTTTATATTATCTTTTAAGCTGTCATTTTTTTTACTCAGCATTAATATGCATTGATAAAATTTGATCTTTTTTTTTTTTTTTTTTTTTTTTTATGAAAAGCTTGTGTTACATACCAAATTACATGGTACCTCTAAAAAAGAAAAAAAAAGGGGGATAAAGTTCTACTAGACTATAAAACTAGATATCTAAATAACTTTAAAATTCATACATTACTTATAGATTAACTGAAAAATATTTGAATTTAGTATTGTAAATAAATTTACTTTGACAAAGCCTTCTTGCGAAAACTTGTTGTAGAGCAGCATGCCACCTTCATTAAAAGTTCGAAAATCAAAGCTACAGTTCATAATTTGCTGTTTGTATCCAGATAATTTTAAATGAGCATCTGAGGTGACGAAAGAAACAGGAGTAACTTGTTCATACTATAATGAAAACAATATGATTTTTTTATGCAAAATTTTTTAACAACTCACAATGATACATAATATAATTACTAGTTTGTTTGAAATACAGAGTTATTATAAAGGATGGATCCATTTTCAAAAAATTATATTTATTAAAGTACAAATCCAAAATGAACAACTTTATACCAATGAAAAGAGGAAGTTTCAAAGTTTTTTTTTTTTTTTTTAAGACATTATAAATATTCAATGTGTCCACTGTTTGCTGCATCTACACAATAGCCAAATTTGTCCCTCACATGAGAAAGCATATCTGTTGTTACTGAGTGCATGGCTTTCTGACAGGTTACTGAGATTACACAGGTTACTGAGTCCATGGTGGTAATTCCAGAAGCAACCAGTTGAGGCCATGATTTTTTTTCACTGTCAGTACTGAGTGAGATGGCTACTTTGGAGCACAAGGTGTGTGGAACAAGTTTGGCTATCATGTAGATGTTTGCTGTGCAGCAAACGGTGGATACATTGAGCATTTATAATGTCTTAAAAAAACTTTGAAACTTCCTCTTTTCATCGGTATAAAGATTGTTCAATTTGGATTTGTACTTTAATAAATATAATTTTTTGAAAATGGATCCATTATTTATAATAACCCTGTATATAAAATATATTTAATAAGACTGAAAACAACACCAACAAAAAAAGAAACAGATTTAAATAATCATGTAATGTACTTAAAAAACAAGATTTAAACAATTTAGATTACTGTTGACAATCAGAAGTCTTGAATATGAATAAATATACACTAAATAAAATTTTTATGATATTAACACAAAAAAAAAAAAATGTCAGCATCAGAAACTTTTATATAAGAAAATTATTCTTTTTTTTTTTAATCTTTCAAAGACGTTTTTTGAGTTTTATGGAGGATCTGAAAGCCATCAATCCAACACCTGAAGCTTTTTGGTACTGCAGCCTATATCAGCATGCATAATTAAAATTATTCCAGTTGGAAGCATAGGATAGCCACAGAATTATGGTATGCTAAGCATTCAGGACTCGGTGGGAGTGGATAATATGATCTTATTCACACATACTAATCAGATATCGAAATTATCAAATATAGCTTCTGACAAAAAGTGTTTTGAGGATCTTGGGTGCAACAGGGCATTGATAGATGTAGATAAATATGCTTTTTTCTCACCTGATACTGAAAGAAATTAATATATAACTGTCATATTCATACTAGGATGCCTTCTAGTTCCTCAAGCAATACACATGATTTCCAGTCCAGTGTGTGTGGGAGAAATGATATTAATTCTGAGTCCAAATCACCATTATTCCATTTTTACAAGTAGTTGGCAAAGGTCTGTATTCAGGCCGAATATTCGTCCCATCCCTAATAGAATCAAGACACATGGAAGATCTGCCCTAAACTATTGCACATGGAAGTTTTGTTGTGTCCACTAAACACAGGTTAAACTTGTTATTGTCAAATCAATATATTCAAAAGCTCAGATAAATGAAATCAGAACAAACTCACCAAAAGTCATGAGAACTACCGGACATTATCTATTGCTATTGTAGAAACGTGAAATTTTAGATGAATTTAAGACTTCAAACACAGATTCTCTTTTTAAACAAGTTTATTCCCATCTGCAGCATCAGGGGTAAACTGGATCTAACTTGCATCATTTTAAGCTTTTTAGTAGCATCTCTTGAAAAATTGCAATAAATAAATACTTAATGAAAACTTCACACTAGCATCGGAGAGAGCTGTTATAGCACCCCTTCCCCCTCCCCGAACCAGAAGTTCTCTCTATGGAAAATAAACATCTGCTTCCTTCAAGTCCTATGCATAACTCTGATCCAGCTGATTCCACACGGTGACTTCTGAAAAATTAGATGCACACTACTTGGCGAGTCAACCAGGGGCTCAAGGCCAATCAGCATGTGCAGAATCGTCAAGTACGATGCATGCGTGTCTAAAGAGATAGTCAGCAACAAACACCAAAAGCAGACGTTATACGCTCAAGGCAAAAGGTATACACTATAGCTTCTCATAGAAACAGAGAGCATATGGTGTTTCTTTAAAAAAATCTAGAAGATATATGGTATACACATCTACATCCATGCACATGTCCAAAACACAAACATGTGAATTATATAAAGCATTCAATGAGAACTGAAAATTGGTAATGGATTTTGTATCTGGTTGACATTCAATGTCGATGAGCAAGTCAAACATCAATAAAATCAAGAAGTGGTGCTTAAAGATTTTTGTGCGAGTCTGAAAATATCTCACATATTTTTTAAGTCCGTTCATAACATTATAACAAATATTTTGGGCATGAAGCACGTTGTCACATGACTGACTTTAAAGAAGCTCAATTTTCTTCATCTGTTGTAGAAGAGAAAAAAAAAAAAGGCAATCAATATCATCAACCAAGGGTTGTCCTCACCTGGCATGACCTTGTGTGACTTTTCTCAAAGTTAAATTTACCGTTTTGAGCAAAATGTTTGAGTCAGTTGAGACCATAAAAGATAATTTGAAGAAAGAGCTAGAAACTGGAATGGAAAAGTGCAGAAAATGGCATCCTACAGTTTATTAAATTTTATTATTTACATAAATTAAATGATATTCCCATTATAATAATACTATTTCTAAATTGCAATTATTTTTTTAATGAATATTTCATGCTATTATATTATAAACTTTTAGAAGAGTAACACACCCACTAAAGGTTAAAAGAGAATATTGAATGAAAATTTTTTAAAATTAATCTATCAAGAATTCTGAATATAGCACTGACATAATCAGAGATTCTAAAATTTACACTAGAAGTGCTAATTAAGATAATATATTTATTATTATTATTTTATTCCTTTTTAGGCATATATAAGTTATTTATAGACAAGTACTATTTCAAATATAATTAAAGTTTAGGTACTACCTGATTACACAACGACCAAAAAACTATCACCAAACTGCAAATGCCAATAATGGTTGATTGAAAATATCACATTCATTAAATATTAAATGTGATACATGTGCTTGTTGCATTATCAAGTAATCTTCAATTTGACTTTGCATTTTTATTAATGTTTTACTATCATTACTTAAAATAAAATTATGTCAATTTGTATAATTTGGCAAATAGTTACACAATTTTTATAATTTGGCAAAATTGGACGACAGGATAATCAAGTAGCACCGAAATATATAATCTGAACAATTTTGAAGCTTACCAGACAAGTAAAAGTTAAATCCCCAAACTGTTTATATTGAGGGTGTCTTTCCTTCAACTCTTTTATAAAATTTGAGTTGTTAACAAAAAGATTTTCAATGCATCCAGTAAAATTTTCAGTAACAACTATTCCATCTTGATTGTAGTTAGGAATTCCACCAATATAAATCTAGAAAATAAATAAAAAAGACCAAATTTGTAAATAGTTGTTTCTTTCATAAAATGCATTTCAAAATAATACAAAATTAATGCTATAAAAATAAATAAACTTTTAAATAACAGAATTATTTTCTGACACTGACACAAATTAATTCAACAGATTTTATATAAACAGTAGATTCCCTTAAATCCACAACCTTAAAATCCACAACTCCCTAAAATCCACACATAATTTACAGATGTAAACTATGAAACTTTCAGTTCAGATGTAAGGACAAAATTTGACAGTTTTTTTTAAAAATTATATTAATTCTATATCTATATATTTTAATCTGTAATTTTCATTAAGTTACTGAATTCATGCTTTTTCGTGAAGTAAGAATAAACTTATTTCTGATATCACTGGTAATCACAATCATTTTTGCCAAATGCATTTATGCATCAATCAAGCTTTTTTACCTACCTATCATACGTAGTATAAGATAAATCTTGCAATCGTTTTGAAAAAAAAAAAAAAAAATTTGACGGATTTACACATTTCAGATATTGGAGATTCCGAAAAACATTTTTAGAAAAAAAAATTTCCGTCCGTCTGTCTGTCAGTAAACGCTCTATCTCATGAACAAATGGAGATAGAGACTTAAAATTTTGTATGTACTTAATAAGTAAGAATAGGACGAAGCCTATTTAATATCAGTAACCTTGATTATTCAGAACTATTTTTTTCGAACTCTCAAAAAATTCGTTCTGATGAAATGTATATAAAAATTTTCAATTTTTTTTATTTTAAGAAAAGGGCGTAAAAGGCAATAAAATAACACAAATTTTGCATCAAGAACGAAGTCGGTCAGATTAATAGTTGCCGAGATATTTGTAATCTTGTTTTCCACATTCTTTGATTTTTCATGACCCTGTATTTCATTCAAATTTCAATTCAAAGATATGTTTTAATTGGAAATGAGACGCTTAATCTGACGCAGTAAACTGTTAGTTAATATGATTATTGTTTTTGGAGTTATAAGGATGTTTCTTTTACTCAATCCGGTACTACTTGTGTAATTTGGTATTTTACATAATTTGTCGAAATGGATTCATCGGCAATTCATTGATGGAGCATTACTATGTATATTAAGAATATTTAAATATACGTTTAAATTTTGTTTTGGAATTGCAATGCATTTTATAAATAGTTTTCACATATTATATAATTCATATCCATGATGGGTAAGTATTACGGTGGCCCCCAACGACTAGTTTTATTATCAAGTCTGGCTAAACCTGAAATAAAACTTCCTTATTTTATGATTTTGATGTGAATTAGTGCACTTTTATGAGGCAAGTTTCATTGAATAATTTAGGGAATATGCATCTCATTTTTATTATAATGAATGTTTAACTATACATTATTGATTATTTACTTGACCTCTGCTTGTAATATTTTAATCATTTAAACAATATATCTAATTTTTTATTATTTTAGTTTATTACTTTACTTATTTATTTTAATATTTCAATATATCGTAAGCATTCATTATAATCTCAATTGCATTATTATTTGCATTGAAATTAATATTTTAAAAATGTAAACAAAGTAATGACCAGAAATCTGCAAAATTTTAAAATCTGCATAACCTCTCGTACCAAGCTGTGCAGATTTGAAGGAGTGTACTGTATTAAACATACATAGTTTTCAGGACTGGTTATAGTTGGCCATTAAAAAAAGTTTTCCAACTCCTAGATATACAAACTACATGCTGATCTGTTTCTAATACACATTTGAAGACAGCATTTTAGGTTACACTTATTTACAAGATAAGCTTGTGTTTGATACTATATTCCCCTTTCCCCCTATTTTTTAAACATATGAATTTCTTCCTAAATTTTATTGTGTTTTAAAATGTGTATTGTGTCTATTGTGTTAGTTTTTATGTAATGTATTTTATCTATTTCTAACAGCAGTTGAGAACTGCTGGTCCAGATAGGGAAAGATCTCCAGGGATACATGGCAGGGCTGCTGGGGGTACATGAAAATAATATCCAGTGATGCCGCTGGACTTGAAAAATCCTGGGTCCCGGGGACCCAGGACTTCTAAAATTCTGGGTCCCTTTTTCAAAAAAGCGGGTCCCCATTAATAAGTCATATTTTTAGACGCAAAAATTGAACTTGTTCATTTGCAAAAGAAAAGTTAAATGCAATAATTATTGTTTTAATTAATGTATAAATAATTAAAGCCAATATTATTTTTTTAAACTATTAAGTGATATTTACTTTACTTTTTTTAAAAATAAATGCGCAAGATACAAATTATAAAATAATTCTTATTTGAGTTTAGAAGATAACAAGTATCACTATTGTTCACATTTCTTTTAAAAAGGGTAAAACTGATTTATTGAAAAAGACATTTTTTCTAAAAAAAGAATACTTTTCAAAATAATCAGAACAATCAAAAACAGATTGTGAAGCAGGAAAATCTGTTTTTGGAGCAGCAAAAAAAAACTTTGGAAGCAGAGAAATTAGTTTTTGGAAAAGAAAAATTCTATTCTGTCATTAACTTTTTTTCGTACCCCTTTGACGAAAATTGCATTTTAAAGCTATTTTTTTCACGAAAATTGCATTTTAAAGCTATTTTTTTCTCGAAATTTGCCTTTTTTTTGCGATCTTTTGAAGAAAATTGCCGGGTTTTTTTGCGATATTTTGACGAAATTTGCCGTTTTTTCGCGATCTTTTAATGAAATAAGTCGGTTTTTCACGATATTTTGACGAAATGTGCTATTTTATCACGATTATTTTTTAATGTAAATTGCTGTTTTCGCGAATTTTGACAAAATTTGTCTTTTATCACGATTTTTGGATGAAATTTGCCGTTTTTTCGAGATTTTTTTGAGGAAATCTGCTTTTTGTTCGAGATTTTGTAATAAAATTGGTCATTTTTAGCGAATCTTTTGACGAAATTCGCCGAAAATTCGCGGTTTTTTTAACGAAATTCGTCTTTTTACGATTTTTTGATGAAATGTTCCGTTTTTTCGCGATCTTTTGACGAAATGTGCCGATTTTTTGCAATCTTTAGACGAAATGTGCCACTTTATCACGATTTTTTCATGAAAATTGCCGTTTTTCGGGAATCTTTAGACAAAATTTGCCGTTTTATCACGATTTTTGGACGAAATATGTCGTTTTTTCGCAATTTTTTGAAAAAATCTGCTTTTTTTCGGGACTTTGTAACAAAATTAGTCAATTTTTTCGCAAAATTTTTGACGACATTTGTCGCAAATTATTCGTTTTTTCGCGATTTTTTAATGAAATTTGCCTTTTTTGCGAATGTATGACGAAAATTACGCTTCCCACGGGACGCGTAAACTTCATTTTTTTGCGTCCCGTCGCCGATTTTTTGCGTATTTTACGCGCTATAGCGCGTCCGCGGCATCCCTGATATCAGTAATAGCAGAAATCACAAAAATGGTTAATAAAATCGCAAAAATGCTAGAAATGTCAACGTAATTTGTATTGATTTATTATATGATTGTGATAAAAAGATTACTAGTGAAGAAAGCATGTTTGCATTAACTAGTTAAGTGGAGAGGAGGTGGAAAAAGGTGTGTTATAAGAGATGAGGGAACTTTGAAATGAAAAGCCTAAAAAAGGGGTATGTAAAAGAAAAAAGGTGGGAAGCATTGATCTAGATATTAAAATGGATAATTGATAGTAACTGGATAATTGCAGATATTATGATCATCTGTAGAAAGAACTTTAGATTCAATTTAACTATTTAAAAAGATCAATGTATAATAAGTAATAATGGCAATACAGTATAGCCTCAAAAATTTGGCACTGTCGGGATCCAGATAAAGCCGGATTTTTGAAAATTTAAGAATCCTGCTAGAATATTAGAAGTGCTAACAATATTCTAAATGAATTGATTTATAATTTAATTCATAGGCAAGTGATATTTATGTGAGAAAATTAAACATATATATAAAAAAAAGACTAGCATCTTCTATATTATTAAAAAAAATTCTAATGAACAATGAAGTCATTCCTTTTCATATAATAAATGAAACACTGATGCCAATTTTATTTGCATCAATTTTGGGGGGGGGGGGGGGGGCATTCTTTAAGAATTTTTTCTTGAATTTTACACTAATTAAGAATATCAATTTTGGAAAGACAGTTTTTTTTTTCTAGAGTAGATATTAATTTTCCAAACAAATTTATACACTTTTCCAATGACCCTTTCTTCTGTCGGCTCCTTGCCTCCATTCTTTTGGGCTGATACCAGTATTATTGCCAGTTCTATTTAGCACAGCATCAATGATCTCATTATCAGCTTATACATTGCTTTCGATCTCAAAGTTTTTAATTCATAAACAACTATTTTTCTATTTTCTGTAAGTTGGAAATGTCAAAAAGAAAAAGGAGATAACTTTGATACTGGATTTTTGAGGTAGAAAGTCAGAGATTAGAAAATCTATTTTATATATTTTTCAAATAAAATTTAAATTTTTAGAATTTTTTTCATTTTATCTCTTCAGACTTCATGTGTACAAATATACGCTTCTATTCTTTTCCGCATAACCCTTTACAGTAAAAAAAAAAAAAAAATATGGAATTGTTTATTATTCACTTGTTTAAAACCCTTAAAGCTGTTATTGTGTGAATTTAGGCTATTGGTGATAAAATTGATATTTTAAGGAAGCTAATTACCTTAGATATATACAGTGGACTCTCTCTATCTGAACACTCTCTAATGTGAACATCCCGGTATTATGAACACATTCTGGCAGTCCCGGCGAAGCTCCAAAGATTTAACAAAAGATGAACTCTCTGTATTGTGAATATTCTCTAATCCGAACACCCCACTATTATGAACGCTACTTTTGGTCCCCATTTCTACCCTATCTCTCTGTAAACTGAACATATGTTTGCAATCTGAATTCGAATTTTGATCATAGAAATTCAGAGAAACTGTTACAGATGAATAAAAAGGCTCCACAAACTTAATTAAAAAATAAACAGACAAAATCACTGCTAGATTGTAAATATATACTTGAAATTGCAATTTGTTTGAATACTTCAATTTGTTTGATAGAAACTTCAGTTAAATGTTGGAGCATCTGTTGTCAAATTCTTGTCAGTCACCTGCTGTTAGAGAAGCCATTTTATGACTTTTTTTTTTTTTTTTTTTAATTAGAAAATACAATGATTTGGTTTTTGATTAGTTGGAGACAATTGCGGTAAGTTAAAATAATCCACTTCCATTGTTCTTATTTCAACTAATAGTTCTATATAAAATATTTTGAATAACAACTTAAGCATGATATTTCAAAGATTATTTTTTTTATTTTTGACTGAATTCGGAATTTTGGACTAATTTTTGATCGATCAACTAGTGAGAAAATGGCAATTAAAGAAACTATTTGCTTATAATTTTGTTGCTATTTAATTTCAATAGATTTCATTTTTTTCCATGATAGGACATTCATTAACCCTTTAAGCTGCCTAACTGGGTTTTTCTGTCACATAGTTTTTGGATTCAAAGGTTTATTTAACTCAAAGTCGATATTAATGTTAATTTTTTAAATTGTATATGATAAATAAATATCTAAGATTATAATCAATATAATCTCCATAGCAATACTTTCCGTAGCTTTCATTTTATGAATTGTTAAACTTGCATGTAAAATACTGCAGGACACTTAAAGAATTAAGGATTGTAGAAATCATGTTAGTTTACTTTTAAAACTTAAAAGAAAGGAAATATAATAAAAGTCCTGTAGAACCAACCTTATTTGATCAACTACCAGCTCGGTCACCGTACATAGTAGTAGTAGTAAAGCATTTCCAATCTCCCTCTATACTGAACACCCCCATAATCTGAAAATTTTTGGTCGGCCCCATGAGTGTTCAGAATAGAGAGAGTCCACTGTAATTGTGACCCAAAATTACCTTATCTTTATTAATAAATATTTAATCATACATTTTTGATTTATTAACCTGGCCTTTGCTTTTAATAATTTAATCATGTTAAAATTATCTAAATATTTATTTTACCTTATTACTTACTTTAATATTTTATTATATTGTAACCCTTCATAACAGTTTTGTTTTCATTGTTAATTACATTCAAATTACTGTTTAAAAAATATAAACAAAGCAATGACCAGAAATCTGCAAAATTCAAAAATTTGCAAAACCTCTGGTCCCAAGCAGTGCGGATTTGAGGGAGTCTACTGTATACTGAACTAACTTTTGAAAAATTAGATTAACACAAACCCAACTTGCAGCAATCTACACTAAACCTAAAATCAACCTGAACTAAAAACAGAATTTATTAGGCCTGAAACAAAAGTAATTAGCACAGGATTGAATTTATTCCTTTGAAAACTAAATAGACTATATAAAATCTTGACTTTTTTAAAAATAAAATACACATTTTACAAAATTATTCGGAGTTGATAATAAAAATTGCTTCAGTGGTATTTTGTCATGTCTGTATTTGTGTAATTCTTTAAATAGCACATAAAATAACAGTAGATTTTAAAAGATTTTTTTTTCTCCTTCCCAAAGAGCTAAACTCCCCTCCATTTATAAATGTTGGGAAGGAGTCTCCCCTCCTCTGGAAAATTGAATTTCAAGCCTTGGTATATATTGTTTTCCTGAAATTACAAAAACAGTTTGGAGACAATAACGTTTAAAATTTCAGTGAATTTGGATGATAAAAACATTTTTTTTTAAATGTTAAAGGATCAGACTTAAAAATAACAACAAAAGAGCAATAAGAAAGCATATTTCTTTTATGATAAGATATCACTGTTAACATAGGCTGATTAGACATAGTTAGACAAGATTTTACATATGAAACACCTAAACAATGCTAACCAATAGCCACTATGCCATGCTTTTTATTACACTGAAAAACAAAATATTTATTAAAATAAGTATTAAATAAAAATTACCTCACGCTTCAAATTCAATTTAAAGAAGTCCCCACGAATTTTTGCAGGCACTACAACCCTGTCTACTGAAAATGTCATATCTCTGTTTTTTCTTGAAATGTATACATCATGCCACATATTATCATCAAGAAGACTGCCGACAGATATACTAGTTACAATACCCTCTCCACCTGTAAAGAATAAATGGATCAATCAATATGTAGTCTGATATATTTACACTGGAAATTATAAGCCATATAAATTCTGAAAATATAAAGAGATTGTGTACTGCAAAAGTTTCAACACAAAAGTGGAAATATTTATTTTTATAAAAAATAAGTACTGGCTTACCTAAATCAATATTTAATAATAGTTTGTTGTGTATTAGTTGTAAAGCAAAGAAATCTCCTTGGCTGCCTCTACTGTATAGTACAACTCCATCTGCATTATTTGTGCGGAATCGAAATCTTATTGATTCAGATTCACTTGCTATAGCATAATGTAAATCCTTGGTAAAATAACTGTGTCCATCAAAATTAACAGATTCACTAACTGTGGGAAAAAAAAAATACAAAAAGAATTATAATTTAAAGAAATACTAGAGCAATGAAAGGAGTTCATTTTTAAAAAAAATCAGATAAGTTCTAACACACATAAAAAATAAAAATGCAAGTTTTTTACTTTTTAACTAAACTGATGTCATACTAAATCACCTGTCTATTGTTATTGCAACATAAAATATTTTCTCCTGATGGCTGCAACAAATAGCTTTTTTTTTTTTTCCCCCTTTTTAATGAAAGCTATCTAATTACTTTATATATTAAAGCTATCTATCTATTTTTTCCCCCTTGAGTTGTTAGAGTCATGTTTTAAAATGTTTTATAAAGTAAAACTTTAAATTTGGTTAAATATTTTTTAAAAAAAATAGGAATTTCAAAAACATGTAATTATTTAATTTAAATCATATTACTTTATATTTCTGATATATATATATATCGTTTTTTATAAAAGCTCTCAATATTTTCATATTTTGTTCATTTGTTCAAAGATGCCCCTTACTTGTTCAAAGGTACCCCTACATGGGGCAGGTTTGAACAGAAATCTTTCAAGTTTTTAAATACCCGCAACTTTTTTAATTTACTTGGAAAACTTTTAATTTCTGGTTCAGATAATGAAGAAATGCATTGTTTTTATTGTGTAATATTTAAAATGCAATAACTTTAATTCAAGCAAAAAATGTATTGATTTTCTAAAAAAATGTTCACACATGCTCCCCCCCTCTCCTATAATGTATCATGTCTTAATGCTCAATTTATAAATTACATTTGAAACAGATGATGATTTGAAATATTCTATAATGGTTTCATGTATAAAGAATTTTTAAAAATGAAATGTCATTGTTTAATCAATAACAACCTACTCTTTCATTAAATATGGGAGAAACTTAGTTTTTCCAATTACAAGAACAGAAAATTCAGAAAACTCACCATAGTCGCATCCATATAATTCAACTCTTAATGATATTCTATCTCGCCATCTTGTAGGATTTATTCTGATCCACTGTGCAATAATAGGTATGTCAAACTGATTAAATTTAATTGAATCACCATCTACATTCCCAGTGAAAAGCTGAAATATTATAGGAAATTTATACATACATATGTATTGCTAACTTTATATTCAAAAAACTTAACAAAGAAAAAAAATATTTAAAAATGAATGTAACATTTTAAGAAATAATAAACCAATATCTATAAAAACACAAGGGAATTTTAAAAAACACAAAAGATTATTTTATTACATTTGAGTAAAATAGGGAAAATGTTAATGAGTTCAGAATAAATGTATATTTATCTCAAATTTATCATAATTTATAACATGATCCGTACTGTTTTATAATTTAAAAGTGAAGGGAAATAATAAATAGTTACTTAGAAATAAAATAGTTTTAAAAGAAATAAATAACAATAAAACTTGTGAACAAGTTAAGCTGATACAACTGAATGCTCATGTAAAAAAAATCAATAATTTTAAATTACTTGTTGAATCATAAAAAAAAAAGAGTACTTAAAAAAAAAAAAAAATTCTATTTAAAGTATTATTTTTCATAAGACTTTCACATGCTGAATGACAATCAACAGCTAAAATTTTTCGTAATAATATTAAATTCTATTTAATTTTTAATTAAAAATAAAAAGGATAAAAATCCAGTACTATAACATGATAAAAATAGTACTATTATTATATTATAATCAGGACTGCCCTACTTACAATAAACATGCAATCAATACAGTATCTAAAATTTCTTTAAAATATTAAGATATTAATGTAAATTTTCTTCCTTTTCTAATTATTAGAAGATTTATTTTTGTCAAAACTATGCAAGTATAGATTTATTGCTGAAAGAATGTGTTCAATGCATTTTATACATTATGTTGATCAGAAAATACATTATGAACATTTGTGCAAGTCTAAATAAATATGTCTTCAATAAATATAATTCTGCATGAAGAGTTGGAAAAGGAATAAAAGATACTCAGGCTATAAAGCTATAATTTTGTCAAATCAAAATACTGGAAGGCATGAGATTTTAATGTCCTTATAAAAGTTAATTTGAAAATGTCCAGCAGCCTCTTGTAACAATACTTGAATACAATGAACTGAGAACATGCAAATTACAAGTCTTGAAACTGAGTGACCTACTATGTTTGAACATCTGGTACTATATATCTACCTAGAACACTTATTTAGGACTTCTAGTTTCCAGGCCAAGAAGAAATTGTGGATAATTTCTTCTGTTTTCTATATAATAAAAAAATGTAAATTTTTTGTTTTGGTTTCTAATTTTTAGAATAGGGATGCATAACCTGTGGCCCGCGGAGCAAAAGTAGCCCGCGAAGGGTTAACATGTGGCCCGCGAGTTTCGTCAATTTACAACTGGAAAAAATTGCAATATTTGTGCATATGTATCAGGGAAAAATCGTAAATTTCGTCACTTAAGAATCGCAAATTTCGTATATCAAATGTAGAAAAAAGTGAATTTTGTCAATGACGCTCTGAAAAATCACAAGTTTCGCTCATCAGATAAGGAAAAATCGCATATTCTTCCATGAGGCTCGGAAAAAAATAGCAAATTTTCTCGATAGGGTACTGAAAAATCGCGAGTCTTGTCGATCAGACATGGAAAAATCGCAATTTTTGTCGATCGGAGGCGAAAAAACCCACATTTCATTGATCGCGCAAGAAAAAATGGTCAGTTTTGTAGATGATGCTCGAAAAAAATTAAAAATTCACTGGTTGCTTGAAAAAAAAAAAAAAAGCATGTTTTTTTTTGGTTTATCTCATGAAAAAAAAAACACGGATTTCGTGATCAGGCATGAAAAAAACGCAAATTTTGTTGGTAAGACACGGAAGAATCGCGGATTTAGCATTGACGCACTGAAAAACTGGAAATTTCGTTGATTGACTGCGAAACAATCATGAATTTCGATAGTTTATCAAGGAAAAAAAAAATTACAAATTTCATCTTGCTGCGAAAAAATGCAAATTTCTTAAGATTTAGTAAAAAATCGCGAATTTTGTTTATCGAGCACAGAAAAAGGTGTATTTCGTCAATTAAGGGTGGGAAAAAACGCATATTTCTTCGATTGGAAACTGAAAATTTGCAAATTTCGCTCGTCGGAAACGGGAATAATGCTAACTTTGTTCATCACATGCAAAAAATTTGCTAATTACGTCGATCAGGCTTTAATAAAATTGCAGATTTCATACTTTTCGTAAAAATTGCGAATTTCGTCGATTGAAGGAAAATCGAGAATTTAATCAATCCGTTTTGCAAAAATCGCAGATTTTTATCTATCAGATTCGAAAAAATCATAAATTTGTTGATCAAGTTCAGAAACATTGCGAATTTCGTTGATCGACTTCCCAAAAATAGCAAATTTTGTTGATCAGGTGCTGAAAAATCACAAGTTTCTTTGATTGGCTTTGTAAAAATCATGAGTTTTGTCAATAGGCTTTATAACTATCACAAAATTCATTGGTCGGCTTCTTAAAAATCTAAAAATTTTGTCGATTGGCATAAAAGCACGAATTTCACCGATCGGCTACGTAAAAATCGCAAATTTTGTTGTTCAGTCACAGAAAGATAGTAAATTTCCTCAATTAGACTAGGAAAAATCACGAATTTCGTCGATTCAGTGCGAAAAAATTTTGGCGATCAGGCATGGAAAAATCGCAAATTTCGTCGATCAGGTGCAGTAAAATCGCAAATATTGTCGATTAGGCTCAGAAAAATCGCGAATTTCTTCAATCTTGTGCAGAAAAATTGCAATTTTTGTCGATCACATTCATAAAAATCGCAAATTTTGTCGATCAGGATAAAAAAATCAAGAATTTTGTCGATCGGGTGAGGAAAAATCGCAGCTTTTGTCAATTTTTTTTTTTTTTTTTTTTTTACAAATGATGAATTCTGTCGATGTGCTTTGTAAAAATCATAAATTTTTTTTACCAATTTTGTAAGAATTGTGAATTTTTTTGACCAGGCAAGGAAAGATCTATATTTTCTCATTGATTTTGTAAAAATCATGAATATTTTCTACTGGTTTTGTAAAAAGCCAAATCTGATCAGGCGTGGAAAAATTATAAATTTTATTGATCAGACACAGAAAATTGTGAATTTTGTTAAAGGCACGGGAAAATCTTGTTGATCAATCAGCTCCTTCTCTCTCCTTTGTTCATAAAGTTTACTTTTTTTTGGCACCAGCATTTTTTGCTTGTTTTTTACCATATTTAATAAAACAAAGCTTACCCTCCTGAATAAAGTCAAAGGATATTTTTACATCTTAAATATAATCCTTGCTATATCTGTTATATATATAAAAATGTAAAAACTGCGAATATATCCTTACCAACTGAATTGGATATTTTGACTGAATAAGTGAATTTAAAGGGGTATCCCCCACATAGACACTTCCCTATGAAACTATATTTTTTAAATCCGTGTTACTGATGTGGCCCTCGACCACCCAGACATATTTGTAAGTGGCCCTTGTCTTGAAAAGGTTGTGCACCCCTATATTAGAAGATTTATTTTTGTCAAATTGTGCAAGTATAAATTTATTGCTGAAGGAATGTGTTCAATGCATTTTATGTATTATGTCGATCTGAAAATACATTATGAGAATTTGTGCAAGTCTAAATAATAAATGTGCAATCAATAAATATAATTCTGTGTGAAGAGTTGGAAAAGAAATACAGGATATTGGGGCTATAAATAGAGGGCAAAATTAGCACTAGCCACTGTCCACAGGGCCAGTGAATGTGAAAAAGTGACTACTAAAAAATTGGCTGTGAGCGGCCACCTTACGGCCACTTTGCTACAAGGAGAAAGTAAAATTTTCTTTCATTCCATCATGTTATATTTTTTTTCTGGTTGCTATATATTTATATTAGCATATTTATTTGCGCTATTCAATTTTAGGTTAATACTAATAGAAATTTTCTAATATAAAAATACTAAAGTTTACTGTTTAGTATTTTTAAATAAAAAAAAGTGGTCACTGATGAAACTGATACTACTGGTTACTGGCCAGTTATGAAATTTACCAGTTTTCCCTATAGCTATAAAGCTATTATTTTGACAAATCAAAATACTGGAAGGCATGGGATTTTAATGTTTTCATAAAAGTTAATTTGCAAATGTCCAACTGTTCATAATAACAATACTCGAAGCTGCTGAATTGACAACATATAAATTAGTATAGTCCTGAAACTGAGTGACCTACTACGTTTGAATATCTGGTACATATACACCTACCTAGAACACTTATTTAGGACTTCTAGTTTCTAGGCCAAGAAGAAATGAAAATTGCTTGCATGCTTAAACTGAGTCAACTCAACATTATATCATTTCAAAAGAATTTCTATTATAAACTAAATCAATGATTGCAAAACATTTTTGCTTAACAAACTACAGTTAGCTAATACTGGTGCAGTATATATAATTTTTTTTTTTTTTTTTTCTGAAAAAGTGGTTAATGAGAGTCAAAAGTTTGGGCAATCTTTCAGGTAGGACTTTGAATATTCTATTTACAATGAAAGGATTAGGTCAAGTAATTTTTAAAATTTTGTTTCTTCATGCACATTTGTGACACTAAATTTTATACAGCCAAAGGAACAAAACCGAAAAGAGACAGAAAACTATAGCTTGAAAATCAGAAGACACTGCATTTGAAATAGTGGACAAGAAAAAAGTTACCTATAATAATAAACAATAAATTTATTCTACAATATCACATACTGATAACAATATAAAATACAGCCAGCAAAAAAAAAAAAAAAAAAAAAAGTGGGCGGTTAATTATTAAATTGTCTTATTATTTAATTAATAAATTATCATACACAGATAGACCAAAAAAACATTATTCAATTTAGAATTACATTTAATAATGTTATCAGGAGGACAGATGGCTGGAGACGAAGGATTCTTACAGCCATCTTCATATTGATATAAAAAACTCCTTAAACTTTTCAATAGTAGTACCAGTGATGCACAGTAATTCCAAATTAGCAGTTGTGGTACCAGAAATACTTAATTTTCATATTGGTTGTACAGATCTCATTTCTGATTGTACATCATTGTAAATTATATTATATCAAGAATTCAAATCAAATGTAAATAGGGTTATGGGTAGTAAATTTTTAGGGTTTTGTTATCTCATGAAAATATTATAGTCTCACTTCTCTGTTTGTATGTCTGTCCATCATAGCACACATACCAATCCCAAATATTAGTTTTCTTTGATGCATTGTCGGCCCCTTATTGGCCTCCTTATCAAAAGGATGTAGATAAATAAGAGGTCAAACGTAATTTTTATAATCCTGAAATTCCAGAAGAAATCAACAAATGTAATTTTAAATATTCGACAAATTGTCTAAAATTGAAAGTGTCTGGACATTATTTGCTACATAGTGTATATACACGTATAAGTACATGTGTATAAATACAACATTATGTATTATTGAAAGTCTTAAAAATGACTGATAGATTTTAAAATTCAATAATTTGCAAATGATGACAAAAAATTTATTTAAAAAATGTTGCAGGATCGTTAAATATGATGTCAGCAAATTTTATGCTGAGATTCACAGCTTTATTTATAATTAGCAATGATAGATGGTGCTGCAAGCAATAACTGCTAAATCCAGGCTCGATTTTTCAACTTTTTTTTTTCTCTCATGCAAGAAAAGGAGATTAAAATGCATTGAATAGATCCCGACATACCAAAATATTGGGTCTGGAATGCAGGCCAATCGGTTTCCAATTGATCGCAGAACCATCAATTGTTTGAAATTATAATTAAAATCAAGAATCACAGTAAAAAAACTCCTGACATCGTACATAAACCTCCTGCAAGAATTTTTTAATATCTGCCACCATTTGCAAATTAATAGCTATCATTTATTTTTGGGACATCTGGTATTTGTATATGTTTACATAACACTGGCACCCAGCTTACCAAAAAGTACTAAAAATATCTTTTAGTTTTTAAGATAAATTATTTGTATGATAATATTATTTTACCTCAAAGTTTATTTTATAATACACAGTTTAATTTAGAATTTTAGAGCATAATTGTATTTTACTGCATTATCAATAGAGAGCAGCAACACAAAACAATATTATGTCAGATATGAAAATACTAAAAGAAAGTTTTATATATTTAGCAAGATATTAAAGTTATATTTTTTAGCAATTTTATAGATTTCTTTTCAGATGCACTCATATCTGCACAATTAAAATTTTTTATAATGCATAAATTCATTTATACAAACTTTACAATTTGAAATAATAAAAAAATTCCCTAAAATCAGCACAGTTTAGTATTCATTACTATTTGTTAAGTAAGTGGATAAATGATGATTTATTTCTCTAGATAATGATACTGAATCCTGCTGGTGTACACAGAAGTGAATGCAATGGGGACAGTATTATCTTCCATTCGTGTGATACATAAGCTTAAATGTTTATATAATTGGAAAGGATAATAAAACTTTAACTTTAAAAATTTGTTTTTTATAAAATTTATAAGTTTTTTAGGGGGGGGGGGAGAGGGATTATGAAAACTTTTGTGGTTCTATCAAATTATTTGCCATTCATCTAGTTTTAATTTTAAAAACTTTTGATTTTATTTATTTATTTATTGTCATTATTAAGAATTGTATTAATTTGTCATATGAATATATTAAAAATCTCAAAAAATAATATTGCCAAACAGTTTCAATTCAAAAATATATTGACATGAAATATTTCATACTTTCAATTACTTATTGTTGCTTAATAATGAAAATAACACTTCCTTCAAATAAGATAATGTATTTTTCACATAAATATTAATAAGTGAAAGAAAAATTTGATGAAAATTACATTTTTAAAACTATACTTGTAAAAATTTTTATTTAAAACTATTTTCTTATAATGTCATCACAAAATTCTGGGAGACAGCAACATTGTTTACTTAGTAAAGTAATTTTACAAAGGTTTATTTATTTATTTATTTTATTTTTATTATTTTTTATTTTTTTTTACGTTTAGTTGACTGCAATACCTAAAACAATTATTAGCAGCTGCAACAGCAGTTGATTCATCCTTAAATTCTCTCATAGATAAATGAATGGAAATCAGATTACAGAATATCACAAGCCGTTTATTTATAATTAAATTTTCTGTTATCTTTTAAAAATAGAGTTCTTTTTAAAGACTTTAATGTATGGATGGGAGTTGATAGACTTGGTTTGAATAAATAACGGATCATTTAAAAAGTTTATAAGTAGATGATTCCAAAATTTTCAATTCACCTAACAGTCTTTGCCTTTTTCTATCACACAAAATTTAATATCTTTTAAACTCCAATAATAATAATAAATGTTATATTAAATAAATAATTACAAATCTTTTCTTTCCTAATTTTTTTTTCTCCATCCCCCAGTCAGTCTAAATTCTGCTAAAAGATTTTAATTTTTTAACAAAGCAATTTGTGCTCTATTTATTATTTTGTAGCTACAATAATTAAATAGAAACAAAACATCTGAATTTTGTTCCAATCCTCTAAATTTCTCCATCTTCCCACAACACTGAAAGTCTAAATTTTGAAAAAGTTTTTAATTAAAAAAATTGAAAATAGTTTCTTACTTTGTAGTTAAAATCAATAGATAATCAACCATATAAGCTTTCTGCCATAAAATTACTGATGCCCCCCCCCCCCCCCTCTGCTGACACACACACAAACACCCTCTTCCCAGCATAAAAAGTCTAAAATCTTAACGTTTTAATAAGAATAAAAAATCTGTTTTATTTTCTTTGTAGTTGTAACGGCAAACAGCACTCAACCATCAAAATTCCCCTATTGCCCCTGAAATTTCTTCTTATCTACAGATATCTTTAGATATTGTAGGTCAGGAGGAGGGGGAGATTGTTAAGGAGGCCATACAAAAATTTTCCCCTTTTAATCTGCTTGCATAATCTCAGTATTATACTTGACTTGAATAAAAGCAAATTTTATAACTTTCAACAAAGATAGTAAAAGAAATATTAATAATAAACTACCAAATTCGATACCAAGAATTGTGAGCATTTTTCAACATATAACATATATTCTCAGTATTGTACTTGAATAAAAGCAAATTTTATAACTTTCAGCAAAGATAGTAAAAGAAATATTAATAATAAACTACCAAATTCCACACCAAGAATTGTGAGCATTTTTCAACATATAATATATATATATTTGTTCTTGATTAAGTAAAAAATGTGGCAATAAAATATAAAGTTATTGCTTATCAATATTTTCATAGAAGTTGTCTTCTAGAGATTCTAATAGTCTTATTCAAAATTTCCTCAAAATTATTGTTTTTTATAATACTTTAAAATAAAAGAAAGAAAATAGCATCACTATACATTAGGATATCATTTGGTCATTAAAAAAGGTTTATTTTTTATAAAATCTATTTATAAATGAAAGTTGCGGTTTAGGTAGTATTTAAACATTGAAGTGATTTTTTAAACTTATTTACACAGAATTAAAGGCAATCTTCAACTGATGGCACTTTCAATTTTGTATTATATATATATATATATATATATATATATATATATATATATATATATATATATATATACACACATATATATATATATATATATATATATATATATATATATATATATATTTTTTTTTTTTTTTTTTTTTTTTTTTTTTTTTTTTTTTTTGCTTGACTGTACATATAAAAATACTTTGAAAAATAATTATGATAAATGAAATGAAAAAAAAAAAAATTCTAACAAAAAGCACTCAAATAAATAAATAAATAGGAAATGTGAAAAGGGAAGAAATAAATAATAACATATCATTCAGTTCATAAAGTGAAACCAAAATCAGCCAAGCACTAAAATTCACAACCAAAAGATATAATAAAACTTAGAAGACAATTAAAAATTATCATTAAAAAAAAAAAAAAAAAAAAAAAAAAAAAAAAAAAAATCTAAATTTATTATTACTACTTGCAAAAACATAAAACAAAGCTATAAAATTAAATTTGCCATACACCAAGACAAAACAAAATGACTAAAAAACTTAAAATGCATCTCTATACACAATCAGAGAATATCTTTTTTCGAACCTGAGAACTACCGTCTGCTGCAGCATATGTTCTCCAAACATCACCATCATTACTATACTGTATGCAGTATTCAGATACAAAGTCTTTGGTGTATGCCTGACCTTGAGTAGCTATCAAATGTATTATTTTTCTTCTACGTAAATTTATGGTTAAGTATTGAAAATAATCATAAGAATCAGGACTCCAAGAAAATGGACCTGAGAAAGATAAATTATATACAAAATATAAAATTACTTTAAATTTACCAGAAATCCAATCCAAGCTACTTCTTTTACAAAGTATACTGCCTTGTGTACAAAAAAAAAAAAAAAAAAAAAAAAAAGAAAATAGATGAAAAGATATTTTTATTAAAAACTTCTATATGTATGTATGTTTTTTTTTTTTTTTTTAACCTTTAATATATACCTTTTAAACTGTCTATCAATTATACCAAAAGTATTTTTACATTAAAAGTATAAATTATGCATTCAAAAGTTTATTAAAAATTACACCTCAAATCAAAAAAGTGTCATTTAAAATTTATCTATATACAAAAATTTAAAATAATAACTTTAACCACTTTTCTGTATATATATATTTTTTCTTCTAGATGAAAATCATGAAGGAGCTTTGAACAATCAGTTGCTAATTGTGATAATGCTTCCACTTTCTTCTTAATTTTGAATAGTTATTTAAATAACTGCAAATGTTACTTTAAATTATTCTGGAAAAAAATGTTTACTATTGAGACAGAAAGTGATATATTTCTAAAAGTTTATGCCAGTAAATTATTTTTAAAAAAAATCAGTAATTATAATTACATTTTCTAAACAAATTTTTTTTAGCATTTTTTTTCTCTCTTTTTCTATGTGTTGGTGTAAAAAGTTGAAATTTGGGATATTTATGAAGGAATAGCATGTAATACAGCACTGTTAACATTAGTGTTGTATGTCTAATACAGTTGTAACCATGTTGTTGCCACCATCATTACAACACTAGGGCTACTGAAAGACAAGTATTTGCTTTATGATATAAATTGTCATTGCATCATCATTTATTGAGATGGAAGAACATTGAAAAAAAGTGTACTTTCTTCTAAACATCTATTAGACAAACCACATCAACATATTTATCATCTTATTTACCATGAAAAAGATATCAATTAACAAAAAATATTTCATGAATGTCATGCTCAAGAAGAAAAAGAAGCTTATTTCAGTTAAAAATAGCATATATAAAATAATCAACAGGTATAAATTCAATAAGTTCTGTTTTTGAAACTCAAATTTAGAGAATTTTAAATTAAGCCAATAAATCTCAAAAATATTTCATGTATACAGATAAAGAAACACAGTAAATACTACTTGCTGCTACATTTGAATAAACTTTATACCAGAACTAGAAAATGGTTGCTTGCTTGTACACTAATGGATATTGTATCAAAGACTTAAACAATCGTAACAATGCTAGCTAAGCTAATATACATAAAAAAATTTTTAAACAGAATGAATAAAAGAATTTATACAAATTAAGGAGAAACACTTGTTCATGTAATTATGATACCATTTAATGAAACTGGAAATTGAGAATGAATAAAAATATATGTAGTTAGTTTTAAGAAATGTGAACATTTGCCTACTAGTAGGCCTTTTTAGGAAACTATTTATACATTAGGAAGAAAAATTAAAACTTAACACCATTTTTTTTTTTTTTTTTTTTTACTGTAGAGGATTAGTGAAGGAAATATAGCACACAGTTACAGAATTCAGTTTCAGAAAGAATATTAATTAGAAAATGGAGCTGTGAGAAAGAAAGCTGAATTGATTCCAAAGCAGTAGCAAAGAAGGCTTATTCAACTCCACATGTTATTAGATATCCATACCCTAGTGTGTCCTTCTTTATCTTTATATTCAGAATAATCCAGCATTTTATTCCCATATTCGATTCTAAATTCTTGAACAAATTCTGAGGTAAAAGGACGACCTTGAGTAGCGATAGCTGTGATATTTCTTTTGCCTCGTAAATCAATTGTTAGAAATTGACTAAAATCAGATGATTTGGCTGTCCATGCTCCATTGCCTGAAAAATTCACATTTTTTATATTTACTAGGAATTTCAATATACAATGAATTTGTCATATCAAACCATGATTTTATGTGGTCTTAAATGAAGATTACTTTTACTATCCGGGTCAAAATGTCTGTTGACCATCAAGTAATGAAAACTTTATTTTGAACTGAGACAAACGATAAAAATTTATTCAATTAAAAAATAAGTTTTATTATTATATAAATATTTAGAGAAGGCTTAGTCAAAATCTTTAATAGTCAAAATCTTTAAACAGTGTTATTTACCTTAATCTCATTATTTAAAAAGATATGTAAAATAAAGTTTGAGTAAATTATGTCACATGAGAGTTATTCAATGCAATTTTGAAAACAAAATTCCCAGCAAAACATGATGGACAAATTCCCTGATTTTCTATGACCAAATCTCAAAAAATTTTCTTTGACCAGACAGGAATAAAATGAAATTTGCTACTTATTTTCACAATCCTTTACCAAAATTAATATATTTTTCTGCAATTGTCCTTCAAATTTCTAGTTCTTTTTTTGTTGTTGCTGTCATGCTATTGTTTGATGAGTTTCGTGATCCCGCTCTCCCCCAGACTATTTATAGAATTTCACATCAATTCTCATTTTTTTTACCAAGTTTTTTAGGAAATATCTGTAAATTCCCTGACTTTTCCTATATATTTTGAAATTTCTTTCACAACTTTGAAATTCCATGACTTTCCATGACGCTGGGAGCCCTAAAATGCTTTTGACAACTAAAAACACATTTTTACCAGCTTTAGATTGTTAAAATCAGTTTTGACACTATCCTGGCTAAAAATGGATTTGCTTGGACCAAATGAAGAATAAAGAACATTTGCATAAATATTATGTGCAAGTTTCAATACAATTAAAAACTATTCAGATGTGGCAATTCCAACCCTTTCTTCCATCTTATGCATGTTAATACTTCATGAAAAATGCAGCATAGCAGTGCCACACGTTAGGCGGTTTAAACCAAAATCTAGTCAGCAACAACTTACGACATGACATTGCGATGCTTAAAGAGTGCGAATGCAGCGAGAAGCTGCTACGCGTAACCTCCATCTAAATTGAGAAGTGAACATAAAAAATGAACTTTGAAACAATGCATGTCAAAATGGTACAATTTGGAAACTCTGGTGGAGATCCTAAGATTAGGGATGCACAGAATATTCGGTATTCGGCCATGTTACCTAATATTCGGTTAGGCTGAATATCAAACTATTCATTTAAGCCAAATATTCGGCTTGGCCGAATATCACAGTGTTCGGTCAAGTCCAATACTTTATAAAACCTTTTAAAACACATTTTTAAAAACTTTTCACAATTTCTACTTTTAACTGTCTATATATAAATATATTTAAAATAATTAGATAGAAAATCATATTTAAATAAAATAGAATGTTTTTACATTATTTATTTGCTATTTGTAAAGTATAACTTAAGAAAATTAACCACGAGAAGGATTAAAAAGGTGATTTATTTGGATTCTCCTTAGGAATAAATGACGTGCAGATGCAAGTTCCTAAATTTTGTTTAGTAAATAATCTGTTTCTTGCTTTTCCCAAATAAAAGTCCTTAAACAAGAAAGAAAAACTTTGGAGATTGCTATCAAGGCAGACAATTTTTGTTCATGAAACCATAATCATCTTAAAGAGTCATAAGTACATTGTATTTCATGTCACTCTAGGTCAAACTTGTGTTTTTGTTTGTGGCTAAGATACCATAACTATATTTTCAACTCACATGCTTTGATTTCTGAAAAATATGGATATGATGGGAAGGGTGGAAAATCCCATCATTTATAAGAAAAGAACTATCAGCTAGACATTCCTTTATTCAGAATTAAGTTGAAAGTATTTGTATTTTATACTGAAAAAAATTTACCTTGAGTTATTTAAAAAGGACAATTATGAGACAATAAATTTTTTCTTTGACCATTTTTTCATTATTTCTCTTTGATTTTAAAATGTTTGTTTTAATTCGTAGAAGAAACCATAAAATTTAAAATTTTATTAATAAAAAAGTCTTATAATTGTGTTTTGTAAATAACTCAAGGCAGACTTTTTTTCAATACTAAATGTTCTTATAAAAAGCTCTTGTTTATCAAAATGTAAGTTTCTTTTATTAAATATTGTGTCAAATTATTTTAAAAAGTAACATTTTACCTTTAAACTTTCAAATATAAAAAGTATTTGGAAAGCCGAATATTTGGTATTCGGCTGAATAGTTACTGTTCGGCTGGCCGAATACTTGGCATTCAGCCCAAGAATTACTATTCGACTAGCCAAAAATTCGGTATTCGGTTCACATATCGGCCGAATATTTGCCATCCAGCCAAAATCACTATTCGATGCATCCCTACCTAAGATCATTCCAGAGCTGGAAGCACAAGATTAACCTGCAAAAAGGGGGCGCATACAGCTTCCAAACAAATTTGGAATCTTGACAACTTCGATGTCATTTCACTCATTGGCGTAGGCAAAAAGCACAGAATGTAGAGGTAGTATGATAGCAACGAATACAGGAAAGACATAGCATAATGTAGCCAAGCTCAACAACTATCTCTGAAAACATAAAGGCGGGCACATAGCTCACTAATTTTGAGAGACAGTCACCTAGTACTCATTCAACTTTAAAGTTTTCCAGGGTGCCCACAGACCTTAGCCTTGAAAAAGACTCTTTAGAACACTATAACAGGTCCACAATGTCAGCAAACAAAATATTTCGGTTTCTAACATGATCTAAATAGAGGTTAACAACTTATTACTGAATCTAAAGTTTAATGAAAATCCATGCATTAGTTTTTGAGACAGAGTTATCACAAAATTTCTTTTAAAGAATCTGCATAACAGTGCCACATGTTGGGTAATGTACACAAAAAACTAATCAGGATCAATTTTTTATCAGGTACTAACTGAATCTAAAGTTTCATGAAAATCTATATATTAGTTCTTGAGATACATTTATTGTGAAAGCGGTAAAAATGCAGCATAGCAGAGCCATCTGTAGTGCAATTTACACTAAAAACTAAACAACACTAATCTATATTGGGGACTAACTGAAACTGAAGTTTTAGAAAATTCTTTGCATTAGTTCTTAAAATCTTTTTAAAAAATCTGCATAACAGCACCACATGTTGGGTGATGTACAACAAAAACTGAACAGGATCAATTTTTATTAGGTACTAACTGAATCTGTATTTTCATGAAAATCCATGCATTAATTCTTGAGATACATTTATTCTGAAATCATGAAAAATGTAGCATTAGCAACGCCATCTGTAAGACGATTTACACCAAAAGCTAAACCACACTATTTTATATCAGAGGCTCATTGAATCAAAAGTTTTAGAAAATTTTGTGCATTAGTTTTTGAGATAGAGCTATTACAATAATCAAGAATAATGCACCATGACAGCACCACCTGTTGAGCAATTTGCACCAAAACATAATCAGCACCATATTATATTAAATATTAACTAAACCTAAAGTTTTATAAAAATCCATGCAATATTTTTTGAGATATGGCTATTGTGAATAATGTAGAATAGCAACCTGTTGAGCGATTTATATACCAAAAACTAATCAGATCTAGTTTATATCATGATCTAACAAAATCTAAAATTTTATGAAACTCTGTGCATTAGTTCTTGAGATAGAACACCTACAAAATTTTAATCACATACAGACAGACATTTTGTAATAACATGTTTTTCTGGTTCTCTGACCCAAACCTGTAAATCCGTCAAAAACTGGATTTCGAAAATTTTCACGAATTCAATACTTCTTTTTTTTTTTTTTTTGCAAAGATAGAAAGAAGAAAGTAATACAAATTAATTACAAATGGGCAAACATAAAAGAACAACAAACACATATAAATAATTTTATGCAATAAATAATGAAGTTCAAGATTGAAAAAATGTTTTGAGCAAGCAATTGCTTCAAAATGAACTTTTATGAAATTTACACTGACATATACAAAATAAAATATGGATTCACTTGAAGTACCCTGTATGCCTAATTTTTAATATTATAATTATAATAGAAAATATTAAGACTTTTCCTTTTTTTTTTAATTTTACAAAATAGAGTATATTTGAGTAGTTTAATACAAAATAAATTAATAAATAATAAAATAAATCATAAAATATGCTAATTTAATTAGGTACCACCATTTCATTTTAAAACTGTGTAGTAATTATTTCAGCAAACTAGGATATTTATTGTTTTATTCTATCTTTACAAGAAAAAAGTATTGAATATTTGAAAATTTTCTAATTGCAGTTTTTGATGGATTTCCACATTTTAGGTGTCAGATTCTGAAAAACATGTTTTTACAAAATGTCTGTCTGTCTATAAGTGACATAAATTTTGTGGTTGCTCTATCTCAAGAACAAGAACTAATGCACAGAATTCCACAAAACTCCAGATTCAGATAGATCTTGATATATAAACTAGATCTGATTAGTTTTTTGGTGTATACTGACCATCAGGTGGTGCTGTTAAACGTTAATTTTTCATGATTTTCACAATAGCTATAATATTTCAAAGACTAATGAACGGATTTTCATAAAAATTCAGATTCTGTTAGTCCTTGATATAATATGGTTCTGATTTCATTTTGGTGTAAATCACATAACAGGTGACACTGTCATGCTATATTATTCATAATTATTGCAATAGATCTATCTCAGGATGTAATACATGAATATGAATTTTCATCAAATTTGAGATTCAGTTAGTATTTTGTAATTTTTGGAGTAAATCACTCAACAGGTGGTGCTGCTATTTGTATTATTCAAGATTAATGCAATAGCTGTATTTCAGGAACTAATGTATGAATTTTGATCAAATTTCAAATTCAGTTAATCCCTGATATAAATGAGTATTTTTTAGGTTTTAGAGTTAATAGCTCAACAGATGGCACTGCTATGCAACGTTATTCATGATTATCACAATAGCTGTACCTCAGGACAAATTTATCAAACTTCAGATTCAGTTAGTCCCTGATATCAATTAGTATTCAGTAGTTTTTGAAATAAAGCACTTAACAGGTGGCATTGCTATGGAACATTATTCATGAATATCACAATAGCTGTATTTCAGGAATTAATGCACAGATTTTCATCAAACTTGAAACAAGTTGGTATTGTTTAGATTTTGGAATAAATTACCTAACAAGTTAAATGCTGTTATAGCGCGTAAAATACACAAAAAATCGGCGACGGGACGCAAAAAAATGGAGCTTACGCGTCCGCGGGACGCGTAATTTTCATCACAGAATCGCAAAAAAGGCAAATTTCGTTGAAAAATCGCAAAATAACAAATAATTTTCGGTAAATTCTGTCAAAAAAATTGCGAAAAAAATGGCTAAATTTGTTACAAAATACCGATAAAAGACAGATTTCCTCGAAAAATGGCGAAAAAATGACAAATTTCGTCCAAAAATTGCGATAAAACGGCAAATTTTGTTAAAAGATTCGCGAAAAACGGCAATTTTCATCAAAAAATCGTGATAAAACGGTAACTTTCGTGATAAGATCGCGAAAAACCGGCACATTTCGTCAAAAAATCGCAAGAAAAGGCAAATTTCGTTAAAAAATCGCGAAATAACGAATAATTTCCGGCAAATTTCGTCAAAAGAATCGCGAAAAAATGGCTAATTTTGATATAAAATCCCGAAAAAAAGGTAGATTTCCTCGAACTCGCGATATAATGGCAAAATTTGTCAAAAAATTCGCGGAAAACAGCAAATTTTGTCGAAAGATTTGCGAAAAACGGCAATTTTCATCAAAAAATCGTGATAAAACGGTAAATTTCGTCAAAATATCACGAAAACCCGGAACTTTTCGTCAAGAGATCGCGAAAAAACGACAGATTTCGTCAAAAGATCGCCAAAAAATGACAGATTTCGTCAAAAAACGCCAAATTTCGACAAAAACATCGCGAAAAAAAACCGACAAATTTCGTCAAAAGATCGCTTTAAAACGTAATTTTCGTCAGAGGAAAGCGAAAAAAAAAAGTTAATGCCAGGATAGATTTTTTTTGTTCCAAATGTTCCAAATTATTTCTTTTTGCTGCTCCAAAAACAGATTTTCCTGCTTCACAATCTATTTTTGATTGTTCCAAATCTTTCTGAGCGAATGTAACTTCTGAAAACACCCATTCATTAAACAAAAAACCGCTTTACTCAACAAAAGTATTCTTTTTTTAGGAAAAATGTCTTTTTCAATAAATCAGTTTTGCCCTTTTTTAAAAGAAATGCGAACAATAATGACACTTGTTATCTTCTACAATCAAATGAGCATTATTCTATCATTCAGTTTTTATCTTGCACTTTTGTTTTTAATAAAGTAAAGAAAATTTCTCTTGATAGTTTAAAAAAAAATTAATATTGGCTTTAATTATTTACCTATTATTATTAAAACAATAATTATTGCATTAAACTTTTCTTTTGAAAATGAACAAGTTCAATTTTTGCATCAAAAAATATGACTTATTAATGGGGACCCGCTTTTGCAAAAACAGGACCCAGAATTTTAGAAGTCTTGGGTCCCCGGGACCCAGGATTTTTCAAGTCCAGCGGCATCACTGTATGTCTCATTTTTCTGGAAGCATTAACGTGTATGATATAGAAGAAAGTTTTGGAATTGCCACATAAAGACTAGTCTCGTACTGGCACAAATTTACATACTTAAACATAAGTAGTACGATTGAAGTAGTTAAAACATGTAACTCCCGTCTATTTACCAGTAATTTTAACACAATTTTGACATTCCTTAAATTTTGAATACATTTAAACAATTACACCTAAATCGCTATTTACATTTCATAATCACAATGTAGAAAAAAAAAAAAAAATAAAAACAGTTTATGCTAAAAATAATTTCACATCAAGTTGAATGGTGTTTAATGTATTTTGATTTAATTAGTAGGCTATTTTGTGGTTGAAACTTTCAGATGAACTGAAATTTTGAACATAAAAAAATATATAACAGGGCTTGAATTTCAGGGCGGGATGGCAGGATTCGCGCCCAAAATTTTGAAATCCCGCCCAAAAGAATAACGTGGACGGGAGGCTCCCGCCCAAAAAATTTTACATTTTGAATCAAACCCCACAACCGTTTTGAGAATTTTGTGAAATTTTCATGCGACTGATCGACACATTTTGCGAATTTTTTACCGCGAAAAATCATTGAAAATCACGATTTTTTCCGCAACCGATCGACAAATTTCGCAATTTTTTTCCTGCAATCGATTGACGAGTTTTGTTCTATTTTCCGCGGCTAAAAAAAAAGGTTTTTCTGTTCCGAATTAAAATAAATAAATAAATAAATAAATAAATAAAATAAAAAATTTTAAAAATTACCGCATTTAATTAAAAAAATTAACAGTGATGCCACGGACGCGGTATAGCGCATAAATTACGCAAAAAATCGGAGATGGTACACAAAAAAACAGCTATCATGCATACCACAGGACGCGTGATTTCATAAAAAACGGCAAATATTGTTTTAAAAAAACCACGAAAAAAACGCCTAATTTCCTGCACATTTCGTCGAAATATTCACAAAAGAACGGCTAATTTCGCCACAGAATCTTGTAAAACGGCAGTTTTCGCCAAAAAAAAAAAAAATCGCAGGAAAACGTCAAATTTCGTGCAAAATCACGAAAAACAACAAATTTCGATAAAAGATTCGCTATAAATGACAAACTTCTTCAAAAGATCGCGAAAATTGTCAGCTTTCGTCAAAAAATCACGATAAAACGGCAGATTTCATGAAAAGATCGCGAAAAAAACGGCAAATTTCCTCAGACGATTCACGAAAAAATGGCAAATTTCCTCAGAAGATTCGCGAAAAAACGACAGATTTCCTCAGAAAATTCGCGAAAAAACGACAAATTTCGTCAAAAAAATCCCGAAAAAAGGCAGATTTCCTGAAATAATCGTAAAAAAGACAAATTTCTTTAAAAGATAGCGAAAAAATTATATTTTCGTCGCTAATTTTCTTGCTTCAATTTATTATTATTTTTTTTTATTTATTTCTTTGCTGCTCTAAAATTCGTTTCTGACAGCTCCAAATCTTTCTGAGTTAATGCAGTTCCTAAAAGTAGCCATTCATTAAACAAGCACCCTTTTATTTAACGAAAGTATTCATTCTTTAAGAAAAGATATTTTTCGATAAATTTGACTTGCCCGTTTTTAAAAGAAATGCGAACAATAGTGATACTTCTTATCTTCAACACTCAAATAAGCATTATTTTATAATTAAATTTGTACCTTGTACATTTAATATACAGAAAAATAATATTGGTTTTAATTATAGCAATTAATTATAAATTATAAATATAAATTTATCAAATTAATTAGAAGTTTTATTAAAACAATAATTAACATTAATTATTATTAAAACAATAATTAGACCTGTAACAAAAGTAATTAGCACCAGGAAAGAGTTTACCACCAGTAAATTCTAGACAGTATAAAAGTTTATTTATTTATTTATTTATTTTTTTACACATTTTTTATAATTATTCTGAATTGTTGATAAAAATTGCCTTAGTCATTTTTGTCATATCTGTATTCTGGTAATTCTTTAAATAGAACATAAAATAATAGCGGGTTTTAAACATTTTTTCTCCCTCCCAAATAGCTAAACTCCCCTCCATTTGTAAATGTTGGCAGGGAGACTCCCCTCGTTCAAAAAATTGAATTTCAACCCCTGTATAATTATTAATGCCTTTGAAAATCCCCTAATATTAGTACCTTGGAAATGCTATTTATAATAGTACCTTTGAAAATTTAAAGACAACTAACAAGTTTTCTATTTAAAATCTGATAAATATACAAAAATACAAAGTTGAAATAATGTTAAATAAATACACACATATAAAAAAAAAAAAATCTGATAAATATATATATATATGTACCATTAAGTATAGCCTTATCTGGTCCTCTATCATTTGATATAGAAGATGAAGCATATATTTTTGCATTCTCTAGTAATGGCTGATTGCAATCATCTGAAAGGAAAAAATGTTATCAGTTTACTATAAAATATTTAAAAAAGATATGAAATAAATACAGTTTAGTAAACTTTAATTCAAATAATTATATACATATGATACAATTAAGTAGTTTTACCATTTGTGCTCACTACATCTGTTGCAGAAATTACAATAATTAACATGTAAATACATTATGTAAAGACTTATAAATCATATATCAGACAATTTTCAAATGCATAATGAACATATAATTTTTATTAAGATACATATATTTTTTTGAACAGAAAAGACAAAAACATTGTTTCTTGTAATAAAACACTTTCATAAATATTATATTATTATTTTATTAAGGAACTATTTTACTATTACTCACCAAAAGTAAAAAATCAGTACTTGTATGTTAGTCACACAATACAAAACTGATAAATCATCAATTATTGTGCTAATTGCCATCAATCTTATTGCATTTATTTTATTTAAAAAATAAACCTTTCATTCATTTTGTCTAAAATACACCACTTTCATTTAAATACATGGAATAAAGATGCTATATACATTCAGGGCCGTAGCTAAGGGGGCGCTATGGGCGGCTCAGCCCCCTCCCCAAAATATTTTGTGCCCCCCTGGAAAAGATTCCAAGGTCACTTATTGAATTTCTGTTCCAGAAAATTCAAATGAAATGCTATTCAAAAATCTAATTTAGTTTTGAGGCCTTTTCACAGTTTTGCAGAGTTACTAAATTGTATCTAAAATAAGTGTTTCAACACTCCCTCATCCTATTTCAGGGGTAGGAGTGACCAATTCATAAAATATAGGACATTCTTTGTGAAAAATATAGGACATATAGGACATTTTGAAAATAACGTTATTGGATATATATTGCGATAAAATACATTTTAAAAACATAATCTACAATAGTTTATAAATTTTCACTAATTAACAATAGTAAATCAAGATATGGGTGAAATGTACTTTACTCTCCCTCGCCAAGGCGACGTTTTTGTTTTAGCGATAAATGTTTCGACATGGCAACCGTGCATTTTCATTTTCTCCACTCGGATCTTGAATATGGCAACCATAAGGAGTGCTTCGGTTTACGTAATGTACTGATTTCTAGGCCGTTTCTGATTGGACACTTCTGATGGCTTTTTCTTATTACCGGATCGTTTCTGAATTCTTTCCACGCCTACAGTTGTTAGTTCAGGAATTTTGATCGGTTTAACCGGATTGCATGGTTTCTTATCTTTTGTTTGATTGGCTTTTATGAAATCTCAATGTGAATTAAAAAAGGAGATTGCATTATACATGTATGACTATATTTTCCCAGCCTTTTTTTCGTTTTATTTTAAAGATATTTCTTATTTTAATAAATAATAACATACATTTGGAGACAAGTATGCGGTACGAAATAAATTTCTCGAAATTAATATTCAATGATTTAAGTTATGATTTATCAATTTCATTTAAAAAATTGAGATGATGGGTTAATTTTACTGAAAGTGAATTCCTATTTCAGAAAAACTTTCTTTTTTATTTAAAAATTCGCGAAATATATATGTACCATAAATACATAAAAAATATATATATTTCAAAATTTTATCCCGTATTTTCGTACAAATTTACAAAGATTTTAATAGTTGGATATCTGCATTAATAACCGCAAATTTGCTCATTTTAGAAATTTCTTCAATGCGACTTTTGAGCATCCAGAGAATAATTTTTCGGTTATATAGTGTCGTTAATTAACGCAGTTTTGACAAGTTTTGTGCATTTTAGGAATTCTAACTTAGCGAGTTTCGTGAAACCAGCGATTTTTTTGTTTTCTTTTAATGGACGCGCAGCATTCATGCATGCGTTACTAATTGCGGCGTCGACGAGTTTCGTGCATTTTAGTGATTCCTGCACAGCGAGTTTCGTGAAACCAGCGATTTTTTGTTTTCTTTTAATGGACGCGCAGCATTCATGCATGCGTTACTAATTGCGGCGTTGACGAGTTTCGTGCATTTTAGTGATTCCTGCACAGCGAGTTTCATGGATTCACTGATGTTTTTTTAGTTTTAATGGGCGCGAAGCGCTCATACACACGTCTGTGACTGCGGAGTTGACGAGTTTCGTGCATTTTAGTGATTCCTACACAGCGAGTTTCGTGGATCCACTGATGTTTTTTTTAGTTTTAATGGGCGCGAAGCGCTCATACACATGTCTGTGACTGCGGAGTTGACGAGTTTCGTGCATTTTAGTGATTCATACACAGCGAGTTTCGTGGATCCACTGATGTTTTTTTAGTTTTAATGGGCGCGAAGCGCTCATACACACGTCTGTGACTGCGGAATTGACGAGTTTCGTGCATTTTAGTGATTCCTACACAGCGAGTTTCGTGGATCCACTGATGTTTTTTTAGTTTTAATGGGCGCGAAGTGCTCATACACACGTCTGTGACTGCGGAGTTGACGAGTTTCGTGCATTTTAGTGATCCCTACACAGCGAGTTTCGTGGATCCACTGATGTTTTTTTTAGTTTTAATGGGCGCGAAGCGCTCATACACACGTCTGTGACTGCGGAGTTGACGAGTTTCGTGCATTTTAGTGATTCCTACACAGCGAGTTTCGTGGATCCACTGATGTTTTTTTAGTTTTAATGGGCGCGAAGCGCTCATGTCAGCCATTTTTCTTCCTTAACACTCTAAAATACACAATTCTAATTATATATATCGTAATATTGTAAAATGGCATGGCTTACTATCTTATGTTTTATTCCAATTTCTATTTCTTTCCTTTGCCGGCATTTTCCATCTTCCATCTTCCGTATCCAGTTTCCGAACTTTTGTTTACACGTTCAAATCAATCACTTATCTTTTCCGTGGGTACGTTCATTCTGGTTTTATCGCTCCGTTCGATCTCAATCCGCAAGCATCACGGATCGCATCTCGCAAGTGGCGGTCTTGCATTTCTTCCGTCGCAAGTCAGGAGCTCGCTTACTCAACTCGGAGGGGCGTATCCAGTTTCGGAATTGCCGCGGCTATTTAAAGCCGGCTGAGATATGTTGTGCGGTGGATTTTGAAGTGATGTTATGTCTCTAGACAATTGATGTTAACGTCAATATGATACAGTTTCAGAAATGTATTTTTAACCCGTATAGTTTTAAAAGTTTTAAAGTTAACATCTAGTTGAGTAATTATGCTAAATCCATTGCTGGACATTTGATTTTGAATATGGTTTTATCAATTTCGCCGGTGTTTCATTTCATTAGCAGTAGTAACCCATTTGTGTTTGTTTTAATCAAATCATCATATGTATGTGTGGACATTATTAGCTTCAGTTAAAACTCTGTTTTCTTAAGACTTTTTTCATCGAGTTAGTGGATGTGCCGTATTGCTGGAATTTCTTTAATACGTCGATAGCCGTCGTCCATAAGTGAGTCTGTTTTGCTTTTTCATTGCTATCCTAGTATTGTTATATGCCATGCCATGCCATTCAATAAGTAATATTATTTCAACACATAGAATGTGTTTAAGTTAAATATGGAGTTGAGCTCATTTTTCTGTTTACATTTTACCAGTTATATTTTCATCTGAGTTTATACATATTTTTCATTTAAACTTGAATATTATTTCATGACTTAGAATAATTTTACCTGAACTTGTTTCCGTTCACAATTATGCCTGTTATATTTTTCATCTGGACTTATATATATTTTGTTTAAACTTACATTTATTTTTCGTCAATAAACGTTAGCCTGATTTTACTGAAAAACAGTTTGTTTAATGTCTTATACTACACTGTCACAACGTCACCAATTACTTACTCTTTTAGGTCACCGTAATTACACTGTTATAAGCTGCTAAATTTTACTCTGTTTTAGACGGTTCTTGTTACAGAACCGATCACGGGTTATGGGCCCGAAGCGAATACGCTTTTAAACCCTTTACGGCGGCCATAACCTAATTGGTGACATTTCAAAATTTTTTTTTGTTTGACAGTTGTTTGTAGTATGCAGCCATTGGACCTCCGAGTCATTTTAGAGGGGGGGGCCGCAATATAAATTTTTTTTTGAAGGCTATATGTATTGTTTTCTTTCCTATCGATATGAATTACAAAAAGGTTTTTTTTCGGATAACTTATAATAGAAAATTTTTTTTGTTTATGTACAACCTGACTACTAAGTACATTAATTAAAAAAAAAAAAAAAAAAAAAAAAGCAAAGCATGGCCATGGCTAACATACAGGTGTGCATAACAAAACTTAATTCTCACAATTATGGAACTTGGGCAGCAGACGTAAAGTATCTACTATTAGATAAAAATGCGTGGAGCATTGTTAATGGCACTGAAAAGGCTCCTGATGGAAGTGACTCTGTAGCTACAAAAGAATATCAATCCAGAGTCAGGTCTGCCTTATCTATTGTATATCTAAATGTTGAGAATGAATTCCGAAGAATCATAGAGAATATCGACGACCCTCATGAAGCCTGGACTAAACTAAAATTGCATTTTCAACCTGATAACCGGGCACGCCATATGCAATTATTTGGCGAAATTCTTTCCTGTAAGATACAACCTGAAGAGCCCGTTGATATGTTTGCAGCTCGTCTCCAAAGACTTGCTGACCAACTTGCTGCAATAAATGAGCCAATCAAAGAAACCTACCTTACCTTTCAATTACTTAGATGGCTCCCGAAGAAGTTCGACAACATGGTGCAAGGGATTCTGCGATGGCCAGACGATCAGTTTACGTTCAAAAGTGTTCTTACAGAGTTAGTCGCTGAAGAGTCCCGTATCAAACTACGTGAGGACGACCGAGCAGATGCTGTGCAGTCTCATTTCTCCAGAGCCCGTTCCTCAAAGAAGGGTTCCTTTAAACCTAAGTTCAAAGGTCGATGTCACAAATGTGGACGCAGAGGACATTTACAGAACCAGTGTAGAGTGCCTGAAGTCACCCGCCAGGAATCCTGTCTCAGCTCTAGTTCCAGAAATTCCGTGATGCCTAGAGACTCTTCCAGTTCCAGAAATTCTTCTTTGTCCAGAGGCTCTTCCTTTTCCAGAAATTCATCGAAAGACTCTTCCCTATCCAGTCCTGTCCGTGTCCAGTCTGATGGTCATAAATCCAGAAAAGATGTGCCTCGCAACAGACGTCAACGTAAGACAACAGGCCAGGTAAATTACCTCATACAATCTAACTTAAGTAACATAAAATGCGGTGGAGACGCCTGGGTCTTTGACACAGGTGCCTCCCACCATTTCTGTAAAGATAAAAGTTTATATGTTAAGTTTAAACCGTTAAAAAATGAGGAATTGGCTGTTGCAGTTGACGGTGCTACTTTCCCTATCGAGGGCACCGGTTTAGTGGATTTAAAAATAAACGGGGAAATGGTTCGCTTCGGCGACGTCATGTATTGTCCTAGTCTTAGACATAATTTAATTTCAGGTCCCAGACTTGATAAAATGGGTGCCAAGTTCAAAGGAGGTGAGGGAAGGGTCAAGGCATATCGGGATTCTGGCACACTTTTTCGTGCTTTTCTTAAAGATGGCATTTACTGCCTCTATCCGGATCCTAACCATAAAAATAGAAATAAAGACCCTAAAACTAACCGTAATCAAAAACCTAAACGAGTACGTTTCCAAGCCTCGACAGTTCAAAAAGATGATTTTAAACTCTGGCATAGACGCCTTGGGCACATCAGTTCCACATTAATGGAACATACTTTAAAATGTAATGGCGTTAGGGGCTTACCACCCATTAAATGTAAAGATTTTGAATGTGAAACATGTAAAATTAATAAACACAGACGAACATCATTCCGCCCAATAAACCAGATAAGATCTAAACGACCTCTAGAACTGCTACACACTGACCTGTGGGGTCCAACACAAATAACAGGGCGAAACGGGGAGAAGTATTTCCTAACTATAACAGACGACTTCTCTCGCAAAGTGTCAGTATACCCCTTATGCAGTAAAACACAAGTATTTAAAGTATTTACTAACCACGTAAAAAGAGCAGAAAGATTTTTGGGTACCAAAGTAAAAGAGGTTCGTAGCGACAATGGGCGGGAATTCGATAATGAAGCATTCACTAAATTCTTTGAAGACAATGGCATAAAACATGAGTTTACCAACGTGTATTCTCCTGAGCAAAATGGAGTTTCAGAGCGTTTAAATCAAACAATAATGGACGGGGCTCGCTCAATACTCAATGAAAGTAAACTCAGTCTCAAATTCTGGCCTGAAGCTGTCTTATACATAGCATACACTCTGAACCGAATATGTCACAAAACCCAGAAAAAAAACTCCTTTCGAATATTATTGTGGTAATAAACCATCCATCAGACATTTACGACCTTTTGGTACGGTGGCATATGTGGGGGTACCTAAACAACTAAGAAATTCCAAATTCGATCCAAAGGCTAAAAAAGGTGTTTTAGTGGGTTACGCAATGTCTACAAAAGGCTACAGGGTATGGATTCCCGAAACCAATAAAATAATAGAGACAATAAATGTTAGGTTCGGTGATGAATCTGTATCCACAAGTATCCCCAAACACAGTGAACAAGGTCCTAGCTATTCAATAGGCACAAACCCATTTACAACTTCGGAGCAGCGCAACGGAAGCGACCTGGGACCCTCTTACATCCTAAGTTCCGAACCACCTGAAATAGACCCTTTGACTGACCTTCAACCTGACAGATTTACTTCAGAAACACCACCCACTCAAAGTATTAGACCAAGTACCTCTAAATCTTCCGACTCTGCCTCCTCACACCCATTTGAGGGTGACAGTGACGAGGATGGCGAGGATTTTACCAGAACTCTCAGGGAAGCTGTCTGGTTCCGTAAGCCTGTAACTAGGCCTGACAAATCGAGAACCGACGTCTACTATTACGAGTTGGGTGAGACACAACGTCTAAGATCATTGAAGGAAGTAAGAGATTACTGTCATTCTAATGGTATCAAATTTAATCCATCACTGTTCAGTTTTAAAGGAAGCAATAAGTACGAAGGCATTGTAAAGTCCACTCCTAGTCCTAGCTCAAGTCCCAGTTACACACCTCCACACACCTCTTTCTCTGAAACTCATAAAACCAGTTCCTGACTAGAAGACTCCATACCTACCACATATAAACAAGCGTTAAAATCACCTCAGTGGGAACTCTGGAGACAAGCAATGAAGGAAGAGATGGATGTTATAAACAAAAGACAAGTCTGGGTATTAACATCTCTACCACCCAATATCGAACCACTAGGCTGCAGATGGGTATTCACCATCAAACGAGACGACAAGGGACGGGTTGCAAGGTATAAAGCGAGACTTGTAGCACAAGGCTACAAACAAGTCAGGGGTGAAACGTATGATGAGACGTTTTCGCCCGTAGTTAATTTCAGTCTAATACGCTTTTTCTTTGCAGCCCTTGTCTCATGTCTCGGATGGATCCACACTCAGTGTGACGTAAAAGGTGCCTATCTGTACGCCCCGCTTTCTGATAACATCTACATGAAACAACCATCAGGGTTCGAGGTGAAGGGTAAAGAACATTTAGTATGCAAACTCCAGAGGGCCCTCTATGGTCTCCACCAGAGTGGACGAGTTTGGTTTTATGAACTACATAAGATTTTAATTTCTCTTGGTTTTAAAAAGTTAGAGTGGTGTAACTGCGTCTACTCGTTCTCTAATTATGTTGTTTTATTACTTTATGTGGATGACTTTGTAATATTAAGTAACCATCAGAAACATATTAATGAAGTTTTAACTCTTTTAACTAAACATTTTGACATAAAAATCCTGGGGAGAACACGCAAATTACTTGGTGTTGAATTTGAGGAGGATGGGAATGGCACTGTTTCAATTCATCAAAGGCAATATATTGATGATATTTGTACAAGGTTTAAAGAATTCAATTTTCCCATTACATCACTCCCTATAACTAAAGGCACGGTATACTCCAAGTCACAATGTCCTCAAACCGGAGCAGAAACCCAGGAAATGTTACAATATCCATATAGAAGTGTTTTGGGCTGCCTTTCATTTTTAACAAGCAGGACACGTCCTGATATTTCATACGCTGTAAATATCTTCAGCCAATTCCAGAGCAATCCTGGGATTGTTCACTGGAATGGTCTCCTGAAGCTTTTAGGGTACGTCCAAAGCACAAAACATTATAAACTGAGGTTACCTTGCAACCACATAAACCTAATAACTTACACCGACGCGGATTTCGCCGCTAATAGGGATGACAGGACATCAATGGGGGGACAACTACTAATGTTAGACAAAGCTCCTATCATGTGGAGAGCCTTTAAACAAAAATCTGTTTGTTTGTCTACTATGGAATCAGAATTTGTGGCTTTAACAGAAGCAACTAAAGAGCTTCTATGGTTTAGTAGGATCATAACTGAATGTTATGACAAACGTATTTTTACAGGTCCACAAGTTAAACCAACACTTTTAGTAGACAACATGGCCTCCATTGATTTTCTTAAGTCTCCCATTGAAAATTACAGAACGAAACACATAGACGTAAAATTATTTTTTGTCAGAGACCTTTTAAACCAGGAGATTTTTAATGTTAAACACGTAGCCAGTAAATCTAATCTCTCAGACATTTTCACTAAACCTTTAACAAAGTTTGATCTTAAGAAATTTATTGATGTAATTTTTAGTTATAAGTAATTTATATATATATAAACATAATATTTAAATGCTATGAAAAAAAAAAAACTCCTCCTCCTTTGAACTTGTGTCAAGCATTAAGATGCTTGTTTAACTTTTTCATGTTAAACATTGAAGTTTAGCATTTTTTTTAAACTGAAATTTTTGTATATTTCAGTATTTTTCTTTCAAAAATGTTTGAATATGTGATTATACTCTTGTTATTTCATATTTGTTTCATATGCATATGTTTTCATAATGTCATTTCATAGGTTTTGATATACCCTCATTTCCAACATCGCGGACAATTTAACTCCCGCTGGAATGTGGTCAGACCTCAGGATCGTTCATCCTCCGGGACCCGAGCAGCCTCGAAAAACGTCTCGTGAGGTGCCCTTGTAAATAGCCAGAGTGGTCTGCAGGGGGTAGCGGCGTTTCTTGAGTGTTCTGATCACAGGAAGGCCTGTCGCGGGCATCGTTCTTTTAAGTCTGTAAGTCCCTGTTTTTGTATAATGGAAATGTCACATAGGTCCCGTCCGAGGTGTTGAAAATCGAGTTGTATTTTGTTTTATTGCATATGTAAATATGAATTTTTTCCTTCTCTTCTTAAGAGTATATATAACAAGTTTTTTTCATATTGAAATTGGCCAAATCATTTGCAAATGTATATCGTTTCAAAAGCTTAAGCATATTATTATTTTTTTGTGTTGTCTTTCATGTGAGCGCTCACAGTCACAATCATTTAACTATGTCACTATCATAATCATAATTCATAATCGCTATCACGATCATGATCGTTATTATTCTCATTATTGAAATTTTCTCATTTGCATAACATGTGTCTTTCATATATTGTCAAAGGATTTTCATATTGTAGCTCATGTATATGTATTCTTCATATTATCCTGAATTTACGGTTATGTGTGATGATGCAAATGTATGATTGTTTAAAAATTCATTTGAATATTGTTACAAGTCAAGACTAAAGGAAAAATCATCATATTAAATTCTTTTTATGTAAAGGTAACTCGTAGTCACTTGCATGTGACGAGGTAATTGTAATTATCTTTCACGGATTTTTTTTTCAGGAAAATGTTATTTTTATAGACTTTTGCTATTGAACTTTTCCGACGTGAAAAACAAAATCTTTCGTTAGAGTTACAATTGTAACTAAACTTTCATGAAATGAAAAAAATTGTTAATCTAGTTGTTATATATAATTGTTAAAGTTGTTGTTATTGTTGAATATTGTTATTAACATTGTTGGAAAATTGATGTTTTGATTAACCCTGTTGAAGTCATTGAATTAGTTGCATTTATACTTGTTAAGTTTCTGTTTTACTGGTAGCTATCGAAGTGTGATAGTTTATATTCTAATGTTTTACTGTATTCTATATATATATATTTTTTTACAATATCTGGTAATTATCCATTTTTATTTTTAAGTACGAGTGTTAAGGGGGGGGGGCGATTGTCAGCCATTTTTCTTCCTTAACACTCTAAAATACACAATTCTAATTATATATATCGTAATATTGTAAAATGGCATGGCTTACTATCTTATGTTTTATTCCAATTTCTATTTCTTTCCTTTGCCGGCATTTTCCATCTTCCATCTTCCGTATCCAGTTTCCGAACTTTTGTTTACACGTTCAAATCAATCGCTTATCTTTTCCGTGGGTACGTTCATTCTGGTTTTATCGCTCCGTTCGATCTCAATCCGCAAGCATCACGGATCGCATCTTGCAAGTGGCGGTCTTGCATTTCTTCCGTCGCAAGTCAGGAGCTCGCTTACTCAACTCGGAGGGGCGTATCCAGTTTCGGAATTGCCGCGGCTATTTAAAGCCGGCTGAGATATGTTGTGCGGTGGATTTTGAAGTGATGTTATGTCTCTAGACAATTGATGTTAACGTCAATATGATACAGTTTCAGAAATGTATTTTTAACCCATATAGTTTTAAAAGTTTTAAAGTTAACATCTAGTTGAGTAATTATGCTAAATCCATTGCTGGACATTTGATTTTGAATATGGTTTTATCAATTTCGCCGGTGTTTCATTTCATTAGCAGTAGTAACCCATTTGTGTTTGTTTTAATCAAATCATCATATGTATGTGTGGACATTATTAGCTTCAGTTAAAACTCTGTTTTCTTAAGACTTTTTTCATCGAGTTAGTGGATGTGCCGTATTGCTGGAATTTCTTTAATACGTCGATAGCCGTCGTCCATAAGTGAGTCTGTTTTGCTTTTTCATTGCTATCCTAGTATTGTTATATGCCATGCCATGCCATTCAATAAGTAATATTATTTCAACACATAGAATGTGTTTAAGTTAAATATGGAGTTGAGCTCATTTTTCTGTTTACATTTTACCAGTTATATTTTCATCTGAGTTTATACATATTTTTCATTTAAACTTGAATATTATTTCATGACTTAGAATAATTTTACCTGAACTTGTTTCCGTTCACAATTATGCCTGTTATATTTTTCATCTGGACTTATATATATTTTGTTTAAACTTACATTTATTTTTCGTCAATAAACGTTAGCCTGATTTTACTGAAAAACAGTTTCTTTAATGTCTTATACTACACTGTCACAACGTCACCAATTACTTACTCTTTTAGGTCACCGTAATTACACTGTTATAAGCTGCTAAATTTTACTCTGTTTTAGACGGTTCTTGTTACAGAACCGATCAGCTCATACACACGTCTGTGACTGCGGCGTTGACGAGTTTCGTGCATTTTAGTGATTCCTGCACAGCGAGTTTCATGGATCCACTGATGTATTTTTTAGTTTTAATGGGCGCGAAGCGCTCATACACACGTCTGTGACTGCGGAGTTGACGAGTTTCGTGCATTTTAGTGATTCCTACACAGCGAGTTTCGTGGATCCACTGATGTTTTTTTAGTTTTAATGGGCGCGAAGCGCTCATACACATGTCTGTGACTGCGGCGTCGACGAGTTTCGTGCATTTTAGTGATTCCTACACAGCGAGTTTCGTGGATCCACTGATGTTTTTTTAGTTTTAATGGGCGCGAAGCGCTCATACACATTGTCAGCCATTTTTCTTCCTTAACACTCTGAAATACATAATTCTAATTATATATATCGTAATATTGTAAAATGGCATGGCTTACTATCTTATGTTTTGTTCCAACTTCCATTTTTTTTCTTTGCTGGCATTCTCTAATCTTCCATCTTCCGATCTTTTGTTTACACGTTCAAATCAATCGCTTATCTTTTCCGATCGTCGCTGATGGGTACGTTCATCCTGGTTTTATCGTTCCGTTCGATCTCAATCCGCAAGCATCGCGGATCGCGACTCGCAAGTGGCTGTCTTGCATTTCTTCCATCGCAAGTCAGGAGCTCGCTTGCTCAACTCGGAGGGGCGTATCCAGTTTCGGAATTGCCGCTGCTATTTAAACCGGCGGAGATATGTTGTGTGGGGATTTTGAAGTGATGTTATGTCTCAAGATAATTGATGTTAACGTCAATATGATATAGTTTCAGAAATGTATTTTAATTCATGCAGTTTTAAAGTTTTAAAGTTAACATCTAGTTGTTTAATTACGCCAAATCCATTGCTGGACATTTGATTGTGAAAATGGTTTTTTTATCAACTTCGCCCGTGTTTCATTTTATTAGCAGTCATAACCCATTGGTGTTTTTAATCAAGTCATCATATTCATTTGTGGAAATTATTATCTTCAGTTAAAAAAAAAAACTATGTTTTTTTAAGACTTTTCATCGAAATAGTTGGTGTGCCGTATCACTGGAATTTCTTTAGTACGTCGATAGCTGTCGTCCATAAGTGAGTCCGTTTTTGTTTTTCATTGCTATCCTAGTATTGTTATATGCCATGCCATGCCATTCAATAAGTAATATTATTTCATTACATAGAATGATTTTAATTTAAATACGGAATTGAACTTATTTTTCTGTTTACATTTTACCAGTTATATTTTCATCTAAGTTTATACATATTTTTATTTAAACTTGAGTATTATTTCATGACATAGAATAACTTTAACTGAACTTGTTTCTGTTATGCCTGTTATATTTTCACCTGGATTTATACATGTTTTTATTTAAACTTGCACTTATTTTTCGTTAATAAACGTTAGCCTTATTTTACTGAAAAACAGTTTCTTTAATGAATGTCTTACACTACACTGTCACAATGTCACCAATACTTACTCTCTTAGGTCACCGTAGTTGCACTGTTATAAGCTGCTAAATTTTATTTTGTTTTAGACGGTTCTTGTTACAGAACCGATCACGGGTTATGGGCCCAAAGCGAATACGCTTTTAAACCCTTTACGGCGGCTATAACCTAATTGGTGACATTTCAAAAAAAAATTTTTGACAGTTGTTTGTAGTATGCGGCCATTGGACCTCCGAGTCATTTTAGAGGGGGGGGGCCGCAATATAAATTTTTTTTGAAGGTTATATGAATTTTTTTTTTCTCTTATTGATATGAAATACAAAAAGGTTTTTTTTGGATAACTTATAATAGAAATTTTTGTTTATGTACTATCTGACTACTAAGTACATTATTTAAAAAAAAAAAAAAAAAAAAAAAAAAATTTATTTTTCCTTTTTCCTGTAATATCTTCTGTTTAATGCATGGCCATGGCTAACATACAGGTATGCATAACAAAACTGAATTCTCACAATTATGGAACTTGGGCAGCTGACGTCAAGTATCTACTATTAGATAAAAATGCGTGGAGCATTGTTAATGGCACTGAAAAGGCTCCTGATGAAAATGACTCTGTGGCGACGAAAGAATATCAATCCAGAGTCAGGTCTGCTCTATCAATTGTATATTTAAATGTTGAAAATGAATTCCGGAGAATCATAGAAAATATCGACGACCCTCATGAAGCCTGGACTAAACTTAAATTGCATTTTCAGCCTGATAACCGGGCACGCCACATGCAATTATTTGGCGAAATTCTTTCCTGTAAGATACAACCTGAGGAGCCCGTTGATATGTTTGCAGCTCGCCTCCAAAGACTTGCTGACCAACTTGCTGCGATAAATGAGCCAATCAAAGAAACTTACCTTACATTTCAATTGCTTAGATGGCTCCCGAAGAAGTTCGACAACATGGTGCAAGGGATTCTGCGATGGCCAGACCAGCAGTTCACGTTTAAAGGTGTTCTTACAGAGTTAGTCGCAGAGGAGTCCCGTATCAAACTACGAGAGGACGACAGAATAGATGCTGTGCAGTCTCATTTCTCTAGAGCCCGTTCCTCAAAGAAGTGTTCCTTTAAGCCTAAGTTCAAAGGTCGGTGTCACAAATGTGGACGCAGAGGACATTTACAGAGCCAGTGTAGAGTGCCTGATGTCACCCGCCAGGAATCCTGTCTTAGCTCTAGTTCCAGAAGTTCCATGATGCCTAGAGACTCCTCCAATTCCGGTTCCGTGGTGTACAGAGACTCTTCCAGTTCCAGAAATTCTTCTTTGTCCAGAGGTTCCTCCTTTTCCAGAAATTCATCGAAAGACTCTTCCGTATCCAGTCCTGTCCGTGCTCAGTCTGATGGTCATAGATCCAGAAAAGATGTGCCTCGCAACCGACGTCAACGTAAGCCAACAGGCCAGGTAAATTACCTCATACAATCTAATCTGAGTAACATAAAATGTGGTGGAGACGCCTGGGTCTTTGACACAGGTGCCTCCCACCATTTCTGTAAAGATAAAAGTTTATATGTTAAGTTTAAACCGTTAAAAAATGAGGAATTGGCTGTTGCAGTTGACGGTGCTACTTTCCCTATCGAGGGCACCGGTTTAGTGGATTTAAAAATAAATGGGGAAATGGTTCGCTTCGGCGACGTCATGTATTGTCCTAGTCTTAGACATAATCTAATTTCAGGTCCCAGACTTGATAAAATGGGTGCCAAGTTCAAAGGAGGTGAGGGAAGGGTCAAGGCATATCGGGATTCTGGCACACTTTTTCGTGCTTTTCTTAAAGATGGCATTTACTGCCTCTATCCAGATCCTAACCATAAAAATAGAAATAAAGACCCTAAAACTAACCGTAATCAAAATCCTAAAAGGGTACGTTTCCAAGCCTCAACCGTTCAAAAGGATGATTTTAAACTCTGGCATAGACGCCTTGGGCACATCAGTTCCACATTAATTGAACATACTCTAAAATGTAATGGCGTTAGGGGCTTACCACCCATTAAATGTAAAGACTTTGAATGTGAAACATGTAGAATTAATAAACACAGACGAACATCATTCCGCCCAATAAACCAAATAAGATCTAAACGACCTCTAGAACTGCTACACACTGACCTGTGGGGTCCAACACAAATAACAGGGCGAAACGGGGAGAAGTATTTCCTAACTATAACAGACGACTTCTCTCGCAAAGTGTCGGTATACCCCTTATGCAGTAAAACACAGGTGTTTAAAGTATTTTCTAACCACGTAAAGAGAGCAGAAAGGTTTTTGGGCACCAAAGTAAAAGAAGTTCGTAGCGACAATGGGCGGGAATTCGATAATGAAGCATTCACTAAATTCTTTGAGGACAATGGCATAAAACACGAATTTACCAATGTATATTCTCCGGAGCAAAATGGAGTTTCAGAACGTTTAAATCAAACAATAATGGACGGGGCTCGCTCAATACTCAATGAAAGTAAACTCAGTCTCAAGTTCTGGCCAGAAGCCATCTTATACATAGCATACACTCTTAACCGAATATGTCACAAAACCCAGAAAAAAACTCCTTTCGAATATTATTGTGGTAATAAACCATCCATAAGACATTTACGGCCTTTTGGTACGGTGGCATATGTGGGGGTACCTAAACAACTAAGAAACTCCAAATTCGATCCGAAGGCTAAAAAGGGTGTCTTAGTGGGTTACGCAATGTCTACAAAAGGCTACAGGGTATGGATTCCCGAAACCAATAAAATAATAGAGACAATAAATGTTAGGTTTGGTGACGAATCTGTATCCGGAAGTATCCACAAACAAAGTGAACAAGGTCCAAGCTATTCAATAGGCACAAACCCATTTACAACTTCGGAGCAGCGCAACGGAAGCGATCTGGGACCCTCTTACATCCTAAGTTCCGAACCACCTGAAATAGACCCTCTGACTGACCTTCAACCTGACAGATTTACTTCAGAAACACCACCCACTCAAAGTATTAGACCAAGTACCTCTGAATCTTCCGAATCTGCCTCCTCACACCCATCTGAGGGTGACAGTGACGAGGATGGCGAGGAGTTTACTAGAACTCTTAGGGAAGCTGTCTGGTTCCGTAAGCCTGTAACTAGGCCTGACAAATCGAGAACCGACGTCTACTATTACGAGTTGGGTGAAACACAACGTCTGAGATCATTGAAGGAAGTAAGAGATTACTGTCATTCTAATGGTATCAAATTTAATCCGTCACTGTTCAGTTTTAAAGGAAGCAATAAGTACCAAGGCATTGTAAAGTCCACTCCTAGTCCTAGCTCAAGTCCTGATTACACACCTCCACACACCTCTTTCTCTGAAACTCATAAAACCAATTCCTGACTAGAAGACTCCATACCTAACACATATAAGCAGGCATTAAAATCACCTCAGTGGGAACTCTGGAGACAAGCCATGCAGGAAGAGATGGATATTATAAATAAAAGACAAGTATGGGTATTAACATCTCTACCACCCAACACCGAACCACTAGGCTGCAGATGGGTATTCACCATCAAACGAGACGACAAGGGACGGGTTGCAAGGTATAAAGCGAGACTTGTAGCACAAGGCTACAAACAAGTCAGGGGTGAAACGTACGATGAGACGTTTTCGCCCGTAGTCAATTTCAGTCTAATTCGCTTTTTCTTTGCAGCCCTTGTCTCATGTCTCGGATGGGTCCACACTCAGTGTGATGTAAAAGGAGCCTATCTGTACGCCCCTCTTTCTGATAACATCTACATGAAACAACCATCAGGGTTCGAGGTAAAAGGTAAAGAACATTTAGTCTGCAAACTCCAGAGGGCCCTTTATGGTCTCCACCAGAGTGGACGAGTATGGTTTTATGAATTACATAAGATTTTAATTTCTCTTGGTTTTAAAAAGTTAGAGTGGTGTAATTGCGTCTATTCGTTTTCTAATTATGTTGTTTTATTACTATATGTGGATGACTTTGTAATATTAAGTAACCATCAGAAACATATTAATGAAGTTTTAACCCTTTTAACAAAACATTTTGACATAAAAATCCTGGGGAGAACACGCAAACTACTTGGTGTTGAATTTGAGGAGGATGGGAATGGCACTGTTTCAATTCATCAAAGGCAATATATTGATGATATTTGTACAAGATTTAAAGAATTCAACTTTCCCATCACATCACTCCCTATAACTAAAGGTACAGTATACTCCAAGTCACAATGTCCTCAAACCGAAGCAGAAACCCAGGAAATGTTACAATATCCATACAGAAGTGTTTTGGGCTGCCTTTCATTTTTAACAAGCAGGACACGTCCTGATATTTCGTACGCTGTAAATATCTTCAGCCAATTCCAGAGCAATCCTGGGATTGTTCACTGGAATGGTCTCCTGAAGCTTTTAGGGTACGTCCAAAGCACAAAACACTATAAACTGAGGTTAACTTGTCACCACATAAACCTAATAACTTACACCGACGCGGATTTCGCCGCTAATAGGGATGACAGGACATCAATGGGGGGACAACTACTAATGTTAGACAAAGCTCCTATCATGTGGAGAGCCTTTAAACAAAAATCTGTCTGTTTGTCTACTATGGAATCAGAATTTGTGGCTTTAACAGAAGCAACTAAAGAGCTCTTATGGTTCAGTAGGATCATAACTGAATGTTATGACAAACATATTTTTACAGGTCCACAAGTTAAACCAACACTTTTAGTAGACAACATGGCCTCCATTGATTTTCTTAAGTCTCCCATTGAAAATTACAGAACGAAACACATTGACGTAAAATTATTTTTTGTTAGAGACCTTTTAAACCAGGAGATTTTTAATGTTAAACACGTAGCCAGCAGGGTTGGCAAGTTTTTGACACGCGACAGTTTTTGACGGTTTTAACCATGGTTTAAACCGTCATGTCAAAAACCTCCTTGTCAAAAATGTCAAAAACTGTCAAAAACCTATATTTATATGTAAATAAAAATATTTATTTACATATATATATCTACCTATATTTATATTTAATAAGTAAAATTTATTTGCTTTTAATAAAGAAAATGTTTCTAAATATGCTGTAGAAAAAATAAATTTAAATTTTTGAAGTAACATATTTTGAATATTAAACAAAACCTTAGATTTTGGAAAACTTATCTTTTGTAATATTATTTATTAAATTTTAATGTGTTATTCAAAATATACAGGGATATATATTATGAAGAAATTTATTTATAACCAAATTTATCCATTGTTTAAAATAATATTAAAGATTAGACAGGTTCTGTAATTGATTAGGAACAGAAAGATGTTCAAAACTTGTTATGTGCTACAATGTGAAACGTAGAGCAAATGAATTGGAATATTGAACTAAATTTCTACTTTGATAATTTTCATTTGAAGTGATTTCGATTATGTAATCAAATTAATTGGAAATATTTCATGTATGTTTTATTTTTTAAAATTATGAATTTAATTATATAATAATAAAAAAAACTACATGATATTTTGTGTTTTAGAAGTATTTCATAGATCAGTGTAATATTTTTTCTGTTTTGACTTTTACAATTGTTATTTGGTTTTTCTGAAAAATCAGTAATTCTGAATTTTAAATCATCAATCATTTTTTGAATTTATAACTAACATAAAGATAATAAAAAATTAGCTCCTTTCTATAAATATCTGAGTATCTATTTACAATATTCAACCTATTTATTTACTATGCTGAAAAATTAGCTTATACAAATACTTATGAATTTTTTTTTTCACTGAATACTATAAAATTTTGTTAAATATCTTAAGTATTCAGTTTTTGAATAATTACTTATTGTCTTACCTTGCTATCAAAGTAAACATTATTTGTATTTTTAATACTATTAGCGTGTGTGCTGTGGGGTAAGGAAGCAGAGGCGGGGAGGGAGAATAAAAATGATGTGTAATAATCATACATATAATAAATAATATGCATTATTTTAAAATTCAAATTAACCTACTGGATATTATGTATATATCATAAAAAATATTGAACACGTATATCAAATTCCACACTTTTGAAAATTCTGCATTTACAACACTTAATTCATTAATATTTATAAATATTAGCTATGTCAAAATGCATTCTAAATAAGTTTATATTTTAAATATAATAATAATAATAATAAATAAATAAATAAATAAATAAACAAGATATATAAATAAACAAGATATTTAAACATAAATAACTCTGCATGTCCATTTTGAGATAAATTTCTGAAATTTGAAATCTGTGATTTTTACCTTAATTTTTATCAATTAAAAATATTTAAAGACCTACTAATTACCCATAATATAATTAAATTTCAACATAATGTATGGAATCTGTTCTTAGTTTTAAAATTAAACAATAAACTTTAATACACCGCAGCAGATTGTGACTCTATGGGTTTTTGACAGTTTCTGACAGGTTTTTGACGGTTTAATCCGGTTTAAACCTTTGTCATGTCAAAAACCCCTTTTTGACGTCAAAAACCCAACCCTGGTAGCCAGTAAATCTAATCTCTCAGACATTTTCACTAAACCTTTAACAAAGTTTGATCTTAAGAAATTTATTGATGTAATTTTTAGTTATAAGTAATTTATATATATATACATAATATTTAAATGCTATGGAAAAGAAAACTCCTCCTCCTTTGAACTTGTGTCAAGCATTAAGATGCTTGTTTAACTTTTCATGTTAAACCTTGAAGTTTAGCATCTTTTTTTAAACTGAAATTTTTTGTATATTTCAGTACTTTTCTTTTAAAAAAAAATGTTTGAATATGTGATTATACTCCTGTTATTTCATATTTGTTTCGTATGCATACGTTTCATAATATCATTTCATAGGTGTTGAAAATCGAGTTGTATTTTTTTTATTGCATATGTAAATATGAAAATTTATCTTCTCGCTTTAAGAGTATATATGACAAGTTTTTTCATGTTTAAATTGGCCAAATCATTTGCAAATGTATATCGTTTCAAAAGCTTAAGCATATATTTTTTTTCTGTGTTATCTTTCACGTGAGCGCTCACAGTCATTTAACTATGTCACTATCATAATCATAATTCATAATCGTTATCATGATCATGATCGTTATTGTTCTCATTATTGAAATTTTCTCATTTGCATAACATGTATCTTTCATATATTGTCAAAGTATTTTCATATTGTAACTCATGTATATGTATTTTTCATATTATCCTGAATTTGCGTTTATGTGATAATCATTCTCTTTCAGAATAAATATGCAAATGTATGACTGTTTAAAATTCATTTGAATATTGTTACAAGTCAAGACCAAAGGAAAAATCATCATATTAAATTGTTTATGTAAAGGTAACTCGTAGTCACTTGCACGTGACGAGGTAATTGTAATTATCTTTCACGATTTTTTTTCAGGAAAATGTTATCTTTATAGACTTTTGCTATTGAACTTTTTCGACGTGAAAAAAAAACTTTTTGTTAAAGTTACAATTGTAACTGAACTTTCATGAAATGAAAAAATTGTTAATCTAGTTGTTATATATAATTGTTAAAATTGTTGTTATTGTTGAATATTGTTATTAACATTGTTGAAAATTGATGTTTTGATTAACCCTGTTGAAGTTATTGAATTTGTTGCATTTATACTTGTTAATGTTAAATTTCTGTTTTACTGGTAACTATCGAAGTGTGATAGTTTATATTCTAATGTTTTACATTATTCTATATATATATAATTCACAATATCTGTTAATTATCCATTTTATTTTTAAGTACGAGTGTTAAGGGGGGGGGCGATTGTCAGCCATTTTTCTTCCTTAACACTCTGAAATACATAATTCTAATTATATATATCGTAATATTGTAAAATGGCATGGCTTACTATCTTATGTTTTGTTCCAACTTCCATTTTTTTTCTTTGCCGGCATTCTCCAATCTTCCATCTTCCGATCTTTTGTTTACACGTTCAAATCAATCGCTTATCTTTTCCGATCGTCGCTGATGGGTACGTCCATCCTGGTTTTATCGTTCCGTTCGATCTCAATCCGCAAGCATCGCGGATCGCGACTCGCAAGTGGCTGTCTTGCATTTCTTCCATCGCAAGTCAGGAGCTCGCTTGCTCAACTCGGAGGGGCGTATCCAGTTTCGGAATTGCCGCTGCTATTTAAACCGGCGGAGATATGTTGTGTGGGGATTTTGAAGTGATGTTATGTCTCAAGATAATTGATGTTAACGTCAATATGATATAGTTTCAGAAATGTATTTTAATTCATGCAGTTTTAAAGTTTTAAAGTTAACATCTAGTTGTTTAATTACGCCAAATCCATTGCTGGACATTTGATTGTGAAAATGGTTTTTTTATCAACTTCGCCCGTGTTTCATTTTATTAGCAGTCATAACCCATTGGTGTTTTTAATCAAGTCATCATATTCATTTGTGGAAATTATTATCTTCAGTTAAAAAAAAAAACTATGTTTTTTTAAGACTTTTCATCGAAATAGTTGGTGTGCCGTATCACTGGAATTTCTTTAGTACGTCGATAGCTGTCGTCCATAAGTGAGTCCGTTTTTGTTTTTCATTGCTATCCTAGTATTGTTATATGCCATGCCATGCCATTCAATAAGTAATATTATTTCATTACATAGAATGATTTTAATTTAAATACGGAATTGAACTTATTTTTCTGTTTACATTTTACCAGTTATATTTTCATCTAAGTTTATACATATTTTTATTTAAACTTGAGTATTATTTCATGACATAGAATAACTTTAACTGAACTTGTTTCTGTTATGCCTGTTATATTTTCACCTGGATTTATACATGTTTTTATTTAAACTTGCACTTATTTTTCGTTAATAAACGTTAGCCTTATTTTACTGAAAAACAGTTTCTTTAATGAATGTCTTACACTACACTGTCACAATGTCACCAATACTTACTCTCTTAGGTCACCGTAGTTGCACTGTTATAAGCTGCTAAATTTTATTTTGTTTTAGACGGTTCTTGTTACAGAACCGATCACACATGTCTGTGACTGCGGAGTTGACGAGTTTCGTGCATTTTAGTGATTCCTACACAGCGAGTTTCGTGGGTCCACTGATGTTTTTTTAGTTTTAATGGGCGCGAAGCGCTCATACACACGTCTGTGACTGCGGAGTTGACGAGTTTCGTGCATTTTAGTGATTCCTACACAGCGAGTTTCGTGGATGCACTGATGTTTTTTTAGTTTTAATGGACGCGAAGCGCTCATACACACGTTAGTTATTGCGGCGTCGACGAGTTTCATGCATTTTACTGATTCCTGCACAGCGAGTTTTGTGGATCCACTGATTTTTGTTGTTGTTGTTTTAATGCAGTAATAATGTTTCAGTTTAAAATTATAGAAATTATATGATATAAAAATTATATTTTTTGATAAATATCCTTACTAAATTTTAGAAATAAAATATTTGTAAAATTCACGAACGTAAGTTGTAAAATTTATGTAACTAACTTTGTGCAAATTTACGCAGCAAAATTTTAAAACTCCTTTTCTGTAATTTTTATCTCTAGTAAGTAGTTGTTTTTCCCGAATTTTTAAGTATGGAAGGAAGCGTACGAAGAGGAAACTGTGACTGGGTCAAAGTCTCAATTTGGCGCCCCCTCCCCGAACTTTTTCTTGTGACAAGCTAAAAATGACGTTGGTAGTATAAATTTCTGCGCTCTTAAAACTGCCATCTTCGCCCCCCCCCCCCCCTTTCGCACGGCACTGATAAGTACACAATTATTTTTGTGACTGTTTATTGATATAAATAATATCTGTAAAATACACAAATAAGAAATTTCCCAATTTAAAATAATTCGCTTGAATGTACGCAGTGTCTTTCTAAAATTCATTTCTTTTAATTTTTACAGTGCTTAAATAGTTTTTTACGCTGAGTTTTTTAAGGAACAAAAGTATTTTTCATAGCAGAAATCTGGATAGATTTTGTGCTGTTAGCGAAACGAAATTGACCAATCAGAAAATTCGCTCACTTAAAAAAGCAAAAACTTTGAATGCCGTTTTCTGATTGTTCAATCTCGTTTTGTTATCTCTGTATTCGCAAAATGTGCCTGAATACCGGACATTAGATGAAAACATTGCATCAAATTTTGTAATTACTGAATCGTCTGCCGCATGAAACGATATCTGGAAGCAGAAATAATTCTTTGTTTGTTGGATAGATTTTTAATTTGGAACGGGTGATATATTTTCTTGGATAAATTATAAATAAAATAAAGTATCCTCTTTGTAGGATTCCGCAATGTAAATAAGTAAAGGTAAGTGAATTTTTTTTATGGCTATTATATTTTGTTTGTTTTAGAAACTGGTGCATATAAAGTTTTATTATTAGAAATTAGATTTATTAGTATATTATTTATTATTAGTATATTAGAAAGTCAATGGTTTTATATATTTATTGTGAAATTTTTTTAAAATCGGTGACGATGCAGCAAAAGTTTCAAATTTTTAACAGTGTGTCATGTTTTTTCGCTCAATGTATGACAGGTCTGTGGCAGGCCAAACATTGAACGAAAAAACGTATGACATGGACAATTTCACAGTAATAAGAGAGAAAAAACCGGTTTGATTGCGTCATATTGCACGATTTTTGACGTATGTCTCTGTAGTGTGTGGCGGGCCTTGGAGAAAGACGCTCCGGGAGACAAGACGCAAAAACGCGCCAATTTGGCGATTTTTAAAAATCGCGCCAAGAGGGAGAGTAAAGTACATTCGCACCCAAGATATTATATATATATATATATAATTAATTTTTCCATTGTTATTCTAAATCTTCTTGGTACAATGGAAATTTTCCAAACCACAATGTTAGATTTCAAGAAAATCTTATGTTTGAGAAAGGCTCACATGTGATAGATACCCTTGTCAAATGCATTGTGAACAATGTGTAAATTAAAGGTTCCAACACTACACCTAATTTTCTCATAGATTGCACTTCTCTATCGAAAATTTTAAAAGCTGATTTATTTATATTAGGACCATTTGATCCAAAGATGAGCAAATGATTTAGATCCCTTTTAGAGGCTTTCATTTCATTTATTTTGCAGTTACATGATCAAAACACTCACTTCCAATATATTTTTTGGTAATACCACCAATTTCCTCACCCCAATATCTAGCAAAAATGTTTAATTATTTTTAGTTCTGGTCATTTAATGTCTCATAATACATGAGTGTGAAAAAAGGGGATTCTTTGTTGAAATCATCACTAATTTGTTTTAAAATATATCAGCCAAGGCTATGAGGTATGGCACATGACACTTTCTTTGAATTTAACTGTATACCTTGTGGCAAAGAGGAAACTGTAAACATTTACAAAATAAATTTTGTATTCCATCTGATGACTGAAATAAATAATTAGGGCCATGTGAATTATCCACAGAATCTTTGATCGTCTCTTCCTCAAAGTCCTTCCTTAAAGTCCAAGTACTCAATCCACTTATTATTTTTTAAAATTTGATATTGAAACTAACTTTTTCTGCCAGTAAAATCCACAAAGCGAGACTAAAACTAGTTGCTTTGTTTTTCTGAATTATCTTTGAGCTTCGCTGTTTTGGAATGCTGCATTAACTGCAATTAACCGCTGTTACTGATGGGAACTGGACATGGTAATGATCTTTTTTACCCTTCACACAACATTCAGCAATTTTTACCATGCCCGTCAATCTGATCTATCCAAGCATCACAGAATTTGATCAATCTATGTTCACATTGTGTCATCGCATTAATGTAATGCAATAAATATGCTTTTCTACATTAAAAAATAAAATAAAAACGATGTATTGCAGCTGAATACACGATAAGAGAAACTAAGATAATCGCAATGAAACACAGAACGACGTTGAATATTAGACTAACTCAGCGAGCAAAGCGATGCATGAGAAAACAAGCGATGATATTAATACCAAATACATGAAAAAGTAGAGAAATATAGGAAATATAGGACAATTAGAAAAATATAGGACAATATAGGACATTTTTGAAGATTATTTTATAAATATAGGATATATAGGAAATATAGGACAACTCTGACCCCTGTATTTGTACATATGAAGCTAACATGATGTTTAATTTTGCACCAGTGATATACTCAAAACTTTTATCATCATATACTTTTCTTAGCATAAAATGAAGTTTTTATCAGTTTAATAAGAAACTGAATACCTACAATGTGAATATACACTAATTTATCTTTCTGCGTGAAAGAGAGAGAAAAAAAAATATGAACCCCCCCCCTATTGTTCACTCCTAGCTACGGCCCTGTATGCATTTAAAATACATGCATTTCACTCATCATTTCATTTTCTTAAAGGAGGAAATATTATAAACCAAAACATATAAACATTTTGATTTTAATATCAAATTCTTTCTGTTATTATACATACGTGCAAAAAATAGAAGTTGTGGCAAGATTTGTACCCAGCTAATGAGTTAATATAAGAGTATCTAAAATCTCATATTAGGGTTATTCTCTGCAATACTGCAAATTCAGCCAAACAGTCTGACTTGAATGTTACACAGCTAAATTTTCAAAAAAATTAGATAAATTGCAAGTAATTGGTCAATTGTTGAACATTTTAATAGTAGCAGAAATCGTTATAAAATTTTAAACAAAAGTACATATTCCCCATTCACTTTCTCATTACCTCATAACAATAAATGTGAGGGAATGATGAAATAAGACATTTTCACTAATTGCCATGAAAAATGCAAAATTATGAAAAAAACCAAACTGATTCCTTAAACAAGAACACTTAATATATAATATATGATAAAATTAAAAATTTTGAAAATTACCAAAAATTTAGCATTCTATGTGAGGGAATGACTGCTAATAAAATATAGGTGTAAATTAACGGTCGCCACTCGCCACGTGGCAATTAAAGTTGTAAAAGTGGCGATTAAAAATCGGCCATCGATCGCCACCCTAGTCGCCACTCGGCGATTAAAAAAATCTTATTAATTTGCTTTGTGAAATACAACTTTTCTCATGGATATATGCATGCCTACTTTGTTTGTATCTAATTAGTGAATTTGTTAATTCTTTAAATTAAAAATCGGCCATCGATCGCCAACCTAGTCGCCACTCGGCGCTTGAAAAATCTTATTTGCTTTGTGAAATACAGATTTTTTCATGGATATATTCATCTCTACTTTGTTTGCACCTAATTAGTGAATTGGTTAATTCTTTAAATTAAAAATCAGCCATCGATCGCCAACCTAGTCGCCACTCGGCACTTGAAAAATCTTATTTGCTTTGTGAAATACAGATTTTTTCATGGATATATTCATCTCTACTTTGTTTGCACCTAATTAGTGAATTGGTTAATTCTTTAAATTAAAAATCGGCCATCGATCGCCAGCCTAGTCGCCACTCGGCGATTAAAAAATCTTATTTGCTTTGTGAAATAGATTTTTTCATGGATATATTCATCTCTACTTTGTTTGCATCTAATTAGTGAATTGGTTAATTCTTTCTTTCTATCGGATGCAAGCATATTTAGCAACTTGGTTGTATTTTCTATATTTTGGCTTTTTACCATGAACTCTTTATTTGGATTATGTTTTCAAGAAATAGTTTTTTTCCTACAAAATACAGTCATCATTTTTAATTCCACATGCATTTCAAATAAATTATACCATTTTTACCTCTGGATGCAAGGAGATTTTAAGGACATTGCTATATCTTTCACTTTTGCCATATGCTCACTAATTGTACCAGTAATAGTTGGCTGGTACAATTTTTTTTTAATTTATGGTTAAAGTTTATGTAGGTGTCAAGAAAGATTGAAACATTATAGCCAATTACTTTAAAAATATAGGACAAAATTAGCACTCGCCCCTTAGACGAGTAATACTGCAAATTTAGCATCTGACTTTACTGCTACCAAGCAGACTTCCTCTACCTCACTAACACATTGGCACCCTCTGATTTTGCCTTAATAAGGCATCTGGAGTTTTGAAATCTCAGCCAAAGCAAAGAATATTTATATTTATCTGTATACTCACCAAACTTAATAATTACCACCAATTTTAAGTAAGAATAAAATATCCAAGAAAGATGTGAAATTATTTTTAAATTTAAAATTTAAAAATACAATTTCCTTGTTTTATGCAATGCATTAATATATATTTAAATATAGTTTATCACTTACAATTTTATCTGCAGTATTAGTCACCAATTCATATTTTTTTCCATTCAGTGGAATGAGAGTTTTATTTTTAACCAAATATGTGTAACTTTGTAACTCACATGCCGCTAAATAAATAAAAAAAAAGCCATTATGACCTATTTTTAAAAAGTGGCTACTAACTTTTAAAAAGTGGCCACTAATGAAACTGGATCTACCGACCACTGGCTACTAATCAAATTTCCCAGTTTTCACCTATATAATAAAAATACTCCCTGATTTTCTGTTTGAAAAAAATTTCTAGAAAATTAACAAAAACTTACACCACCAATTTATGTTGCTAGACTGACAAATAGTCAAATTAGCTTCCTCTCTGTGGAGGATGCTAGACTGCTGCACTTCTTTAGTGATAAGATATTTGAGATAATAGCAATGTGTGGGGGAATGATTGTCTAACATGGGGAAACATATAATTGATCGAGTAGACTAGATAATTATAGTAAAAAATAATATTTTTACTATTTTTTGTAAGGTACCAAATAAGAACTTTATTTTGCTTAGGGTGTTTTTAATTATTTTTATTTTTGGATGGAAAAAATCAGCCAGTAAAGTATGGTAGTATGGGTTGGGAAAGGGTGAGGGAATGATATTTGCATGATATAGCTAACATTTTTAAATATTAAATTTTACTTCCTGGCCCTAATAAACAAACTTTAGATCTTCTAATAAAAGTAAAAATAAATAAAAATAAAATGATATTTAGAGCAATTTATATGGCTGGGAAACACTTTTTGCACTATTGCAGAGAATAACCCATTAATTGATTTAGAAATTCGTGATCATTCATTACCTAATTTAGTTCTCAAAATATATTTTTCACTATCAGAAAGTAGACGCCTAGTACTGTAGAGTGCATTTTAAATAATCATCCCCTTAAATATGTATTTGTATACATTTAAACTGTTTAAAATTCACTTAAAATTTAGGTAAAAAAAAAAAATAAAAAGCATGCAGCGTAAAAAAACAAAAAAAATGTAAATTTCAAAAGTTTAAAAGAAAGAAAAAATGATCACAAAAACATGTATTTAATCAAATATTACAAAATAACAGGAATTTTGTCAAAGGATTATTTGGGGGGGGGGGGGGGGCAGTAATGCCACTGGACTTGAAAAATCTTGGATTCTCGGAATTCAGGACTTCTAAAATTTTGGGTTCCTTTTTTACAAAAACGGGTCCCTACTAATACAAAGTCACACTTTTAGGTGCAAAAATTGAACTTCTTCATTTACAAAAGAAAAATTAAATGCAATAATTATCGTTAATAATATCAACAATAAATAAATAATTAAATAACCAATATTAATTTTTTTAACTATTACAAGAAATTTTCTTTACTTTCTAAAAAATAAATATGCATGATACAAATTGAATTTAAAATAATGCTTATTTGACTGTAGAAGTTAACACATATCATTATTGTTAGCATTTCTTTTCAAAAGGGCAAGACATCTGAAAAAGACATTTTTGCTGAAAAAAAAGAACACTTTTGTTATGAAAAGAGGGACTTTTTGTTTAGGGTCACCCAGGGTAAAATGGGTATATTTTATTTATTTATTTTATTATTTTACCAGACAAATTTTTAAAATAAATTAAAATTATGAACAAAGTGCTTACATATCTGGCAATACTTAAACCTTATAAAAACAAACTGGCGAAGCATATAATGGGCTTAGCAACCATTTTGTTTTTCAGAAGATAGAACAAAGTGTTTTTAGTGGTTGAAAAACTTCTTTCCAGAAAAATATACAGGAAGAATTTTAGGAATAAACTGTTTGATATTTACAGAAGAAGGATTCTTCTAACTGAAAACTGTTAAATTAAGTAAATTTATTTACTCACAAAAATTTTATAGTGTTTTTGTCATATGGGGTAAAATGGGTATAGGTCAAGATATGAATGTATGAAGATTGATCAAAGTTGAAAGAAACTTTTGATGGCAAATTATTATTGATCCTATGTTTTAAACTGAAATTATGCTTTGTTATATGAAATTAGGCTATTACTTATATCATCAATTTATCATTTATATTATAAATTAGGCTATTTCGGGTGACATTATAATACATGCAAATTGACTAAATGTACAGGAACACAAGGTAAGAAAAATATCGCAAAATTAAATTAAAACACATTTTCTAGTACTGGCGAGGCTATAAAAAAACTCAGAGAAAACGCAAGAGAGTACAAGCAAAGGTAGGAGAAGTTTTAACTACAGAGCAGGTAGCTGCAAGTCTAAAAAAGTACAAACAGTTAAAAGAATCGAAGCAACCCATAAAATAGAAGTTAAACCAAAGGTTTTCACTGCAATGAATCCAGTGGTTGGCAATTGAGTCCCTGTAAAAGTTAATGTAAAGAAGTCTGTTCAAGAATTCACAGGTCTTATTGATATCCCTGATGAAGGTGAAAATACTGTGAAGTTTGCAACAAAGTCATCTGCTGGATTATTTTTATATCTTTCCTGAGAAAGACTATGTTGCTGATGTGAACGCATCCTAATTGCCAGAGAGCTATCTCAACAGAGCTGCAATAGTCCTTGCCAATATACACTTTGCATGTAAATTTTTATTATGTTATACCTATCTGCATAAATTGGTTTTGATTAAACATTGATTTTCCAGTGTAATTTAATTTCTCATTTTTTCCCTACAGATATTCATGCTGATATCCATCTACTTTTGAATTGCATTAAATAATAATAAAAAAAACTTTTAAAGAGAAACATGATTCACAGCATGTGCGTAAACTGATGTGGTGAAGGATAGGATTTGTCAGTACTCTCATCTTATTTACATTAGTTTCATAACAGTGTTTTTATATGTCAAGAAAAAAAATGTAAGCAAATTGAAGTGGGGAGTTTTTGAAGCCCCTTCCCCTCACCTTCCAAGTTTACACATGATTCAGAGGATGAAAGTACAAAACTTTTAAATGGTTTACACATTAATTATAGTGTATTTAAGTATATTTAATTTATTATTCAACTTTACCAGCATATACCCATTTTACCCTGGTGCATACCCATTTTACCCCGAACCACGAGGTAAAATGGGTATACACCGGGGTAAAATAAGTATAGTGTTTTACACAAAAATTTTAAAAAAAAGTAAACACAAATTATGTTTAATTTAGACCTAAGATACACAATGTCAAAAATATTGAACAAAAACATGAATTTATTTCATAATATTTCTCCTATGAAACATTAAAATTAAAAAAGCTGATTTTTATACCCATTTTACCCTGGGTGACCCTAATGAATGGGTACTTTCAGGAGTCAAATTCAGTCAGAAAAATTTGTAGCAGTCAAAAGCAGATTGCAAAACAAAAAAATCTGTTTTTGGAGTAGCAAGAACAATTTTGAAGCAGAAAAATTAGTTATTGGAACAAAAAAAAAAAAAAAAAAAATCACACCTTGAATTAATTTTTTTTTTTGTGTGCCCTTTTGATGAAATATGTCTTTTTTTTGGAGGGGGGGGGATGTTTTGATGAAATATCCCGTTTTATCTTGATTTTTTGATGAAATTTGCTGTTTTTTCCCGAATCTTTTGATTAAATTTGCCATTTTAATAAATGTTTAGATGGAATTTGTTGTCAAAATTTGCTGTTTTTCGTGAATCTTTTGACAAAATTTGCAATTTTATTGCAATTTTGTGATGAAATTAGCCATTTTTTCACAAATATTTTGATAAAATATACCAGAAATTAGTCATTATTTCAAGATTTTTTGACGAAATCTGTTATCGTTTGCAAATGTTTTGGCAAAAATTGTCATTTTCGCAAATGTTTTGACAAAGTTTGCCATTTTATCAGGATTTTGTGACAAAATTAGCCATCTTTTCACGAATCTTTTGATGAAATATGCCAGAAATCAGTCGTTATTTTGTGATTTTAAAACAAAACTTGATGTTTTTTCGGCATATCCTCACTGATTTTTTGCGTAATTTACGCACTATAGTACATCAGCAGCATTGCTGGAGGGGGCAGTGAAATTTAGTCAAACATCTACGGGGAAAATATAAATTTCGTTAAAGGATGACAGAGAAAATGAGAATTTCTCTAACTATTGCACAGAAAAACCACAAATTTAAAAAAACAGCAGCTAGAAAATGCATAATGAGCATTGGAAGAGATTCTCTCACTGTTCCTAGATTGCTGTAATTTTTCAGAAAAATTTACTGAAAATTTCAATTTTTTTTTTACTGAGAATTGCCCTTGTATAGGTAAAAACCACAAAATTCACCAATTGGTCATCGCAAGGAAAGTATTGGTTATTGGAAGGTATCGCAAAATTTAATAACCAGTCATGGAAAAAAAAAATTACAAAATCTGTCCCTTGGCTGCAAAGAAAAAAATAAATCAAGTTTAGATCCAGCTAATCCAGAAAGTTGTTGTCTTTTAATGTTTGTCAGCGTTCAAAATCCTTGGTGGTCCACTGGTCCGAGACCACTGATAATTCAATCGGACCACTAATTTGAAAAACTTAGTGGTCTGCAGGACCAGTGCCTTTTTTCAGGCCCTTAGAAAACCAAAACCGATCGCACATGATTTTTTTTATTATCAGCGATGCCGCAAACGCGCCATAGCGCGTAAATTACGCAAAAAAAATCGGCCATGGGACGCAAAAAAATCGCTCTTACGCGTCCCACGGGCCACATAATTCTGTTAAAAGATCACGAAAAAACGGCGAATTTCATTAAAAAATCATGAAATAACGACTAATTTTCGGCAAATTTTGTCAAAAAATTCTCAAAAAAATGGCTAATTTCATTCCAAAACCCGAAACAGAAGGCAGATTTCTTCTAAAGATAAAAAACGGCAAATTTCGCCCAAAAAATCGCGAAAAACGGCAGATTTTTTCAAAAAATTGTGGAAAAATGGCAGATTTCTTCAAAAAATTACGAAAAAAAGGCAGATTTTTCAAAAATATTGCAAAACAATGGCAGATCTCTTCAAAAAAGTGCAAAAAAACGACAAATTTTGTCCGAAAATCGCAAAAAAACCGGCAAAATTTGTAAAAAAAAAAATCGTGAAAAACGAAAAAACTCTTCAAAAGATTGCGAAAAAAAGACAAATTTTGTTTAAAAAGTGCTAAATAATGACTAATTTCCGGTAAATATTGTCAAAAAATTCGCGAAAAAATGGCTAATTTCATCCTAAAACCCGAAAAAACGGCAGATTTCTTCGAAAGATTGCAAAAACCGGTATATTTCGTCAATAAATCCCGAAAAAACAAAAGATTTCGTCAAAATAATGCGAAGAAACGGAAATTTCGACAAAAAAAAAAAAAAAAGCACAAAAAATATAAATGAATGCCGGGAGAGAATTTTTCTGTTTTAAAACCTAATTTTCCAACTTCAAAATTGTTGTTGCTGCTCCAAAAACTGATTTTCCTGCTTCCCAATCGGTTTTTTATTGCTCCAAATCTTTCTGAGTGAATGTGACTCCTGAAAGCACCATTTCATTAAACAAAGTACCCATTTACTCAACAAAAATATCCCTTTTTTCAGCAAAAAAGTCTTTTTCAATAAACCTCATGTTGTGCCCCATTTTAAAAGAAATGCAAACAATAGTGATACTTGTTATCTTCAACACTTAAATAAGCATTATTTTATAATTAAATTTGTATCTTGCACATTTATTCTTTAAAAAGTACAGAAAATTTCTCTTAAATTAATATTGGTTTTAATTATTTATTATTATTAAAACAATTATTGCATTTTCTTTTTCTTGTGCAAATGAACAAGTTCAATTTTTGCATCGAAAAATATGACTTATTATTAGTGGGGACCCGCATTTGTAGAAAAGGGATCCAGTATTTTAGAAGTCCTGGGTCCCGGGGACCCAGGATTTTTCAAGTCCAACTGCATCAATGACACTAGCTACAATTCCACCACTCTGGCTAGAATCTAAAGAAAAATTGAAAAAAAAAATTACATTAAACCCTACAGTCAGTTGAAATAAGTAATGGCAAATAAAATATCTAATAAATAATTTGATAGTTTTTCTTTACGTACTGTTTATTTTTTAGCAAATTATATTTTACATTTTATTATGCTGAAAATTTTGGATAAATGCAAAGTAAGATTTATTTATTTTCCAGAGAGTGTGTGTGTGTGTGTGTGTGTGTGTGGGGGGGGGGGGGGGGGGGGACCACTCTAGGTGTTAAAATTATTTAATAGAGTTTTATGTAACGGACCAGTGCTGATGTCTGCGGACCAGTAAATTCTCATGCTTACTGGTCCTTGGGACCAGTGACTTTTTTTTAGGAATTCTAACGCAGTTTGTATTAGAGCCGTACCGAGTACTCGGTAAATACTCGGTATTCGGCCTACTCGGCCAATTTGCCGAGTACTCGGTATTCGGCCAAATTTTGGCCGAGTACTCGGCCAATACCGAGTAGTTGTAAGAATTTTATTTTTTAAGCATATGAATTGATAACTGATCTGTAAAAATATTCGAATATCAATGTATAATATATGTAGTAATTCATAAAACTATTTACTCTGTATTTAACAATATGTCTGCAAAATATAAAAAATGTTAAGAAAAAAATCCCTAAAAAAATTTCACATTTATACAAATAAAAATACTTTTTTATGTATAGGAAAACAGAAACAACTTATTTTGGATAAAGAAACTGAAAATACAATAAATGCAATAAAAAATTAATAATTAAATTTATTATATTTCAAATTATGATGCAAAAACACCAAACATTCTACATTATCAGTAGACAGGGCATTTCTTTTACTACAATAAATTTGGCCTGCCTCTATTATGTTCAGAATAAACAGTTGTTGAAGGTGCATATAAGAGTTTTTTGCAAAATTGTACATAATCGAAAAGTTTTTTTTTTTTTTTTTTTTCCCTCGCCATGCAAATGGAGTGTCAGTTTTACAAGTCTTCTATTAAGAAAGCCTGTAACTCTTTTTGTACCAATTCTTCAGGCGGTGATTTTAAACTAGTGCTAGTGTCACAATCTTTTTGTTCATTCACAATTTCCTCAAAACATTGCCAGAAAATAGATGAACTTTTTGCTAGCATTTTCTCTTTTGGTTCATTGACATTAGCATTCTCATATTTATTTTTAGGTGCGTTCGTAATTATGTAAATACGTAGCACCTATTGTTGTCGTTCAGTCCGTCTGCCTGTCTGTCCGCATATAACAACACAAAATCTACCCAAATGAATCGTTTGAAATTTAAAATACATAATTATTACATAATTTTGTCGAGTCATTTCAAATTTTATGAAAATCGATAGGTAGATCAATTACAGGGACAATCAAAAGGATTCTGTTACATTTCGGTCAATAGGGGAAAAAGTTTCAAATGCATTTTAATCGTTTGAAATTTTAAATACATAATTATTACATAATTTTGTCGAGTTATTTCAAATTTTATCAAAATTGAATGCATAGTTCAACTACAGGGACAATCAAAAGTGTTCCGTTACATTACGGTTAATGGGAGAAAATGTTTCAAATGCATTTTAATGGTGTTACACTCATTCGAACGTAATAAAATTGATATGCATCTATAAAGTACATATTATAATATACATTTTGCATAATCTGTGGTGCAAAGAATATTTGTTATTGATTTACAAGGCCACACAAAAGTATTCCATTACATAATGATATAGGGAGAACATTGTTTGGTGCGCATTTTAATTGTAATTATTTACAATTTTATGAGATTGATATATGAGAGCAATATTTTAAAAACTTCTTTTATCGTACAAATACACTTCATTTGCTACGCTTCACGTCCAATTCCCAACTTGTTTGTTTCTTTGGTGCATTTTCAAGTTCTAGATCATCTAAACTCAATTTTAGAGCTTGCTTTTTAAGGCAATTTTAATTTACACATTTATAATTTCCATTGAAAAAGGTTAGTTTTTTACTGAGATATTTAAAAAATAATAAATTTAAAATAACATAATATAATCTGTACACATAAAAAATGAAAAGAAACTGCAAAGCCAATACATTTTTATTAATCAGAAGAAAATAAGGTACAGACATTTACAAAATAAATATGAAATGTTTGCATTATTCAATGAATTGTTACAGTAACCAATAAACATTTTTATTTTTGATAGACAGATTTCAATGGTTGGAATAAATTGGAGGGTTAAAGAATGTTTAAATTTTATATTAGTTAATAACTGTAGTTGTCATGTATCAATTCTCCTTTTTTATTAGTTTTGAACTGTCAAAAATTGTCTTTAAAAGGTGCACAGATAAATTTCAAATTTAATGAGTTAATTTGTTTATACTATATAGTATATTATATGTACACACAGGTATATTTATATTATATGTACACCTAAGCTCACATTATGCGCACATCAGTGTTTTATTTTCTTATTATACAACTACTCGGTACTCGGCCGAGTAGTAGTGGCCGAGTACTCGGTACTCGGCTACTCGGCCAAAGTACTACTCGGTACACCACTAGTTTGTATATAAATTTACAGACTTATATACTGTATTGTAAAAAAAAAAATTGGCCTTCCTTAAATTTAAAAATTCACTAATAGTTAACATTTAATGATCTCACGTTTTGATAATTTCCCATTGACAATTTTTTGCAATGATCACAACGATAAAATTGTAATGGTAGATTAATAATGGTAGACCACTCTAGGTGTTAAAATTATTTAATAGAGTTTTATGTAACGGACCAGTGCTGATGTCTGCGGACCAGTAAATTCTCATGCTTACTGGTCCTTGGGACCAGTGACTTTTTTTTAGGAATTCTAACGCAGTTTGTATATAAATTTACAGACTTATATACTGTATTGTAAAAAAAAAAATTGGCCTTCCTTAAATTTAAAAATTCACTAATAGTTAACATTTAATGATCTCACGTTTTGATAATTTCCCATTGACAATTTTTTGCAATGATCACAACGATAAAATTGTAATGGTAGATTGGTTGGTAATTTTTGTTTGCAAACATATCCTTTTCCTATATACTTAATAAACATTTTGTCCTTGTTCCTTTAGAAATCTATCCATAAACTAAAAGGAGGAGAATAAATATGAGAGAATTCAGCATATACCAGATCCTTAAATTAATAGGTTAATAGATCGGCAAGATTTTTGGAATATATTTAGATTTACTCTTAAAGGAGAATGGGGATAGAAGGAGAAATGGAGAGAAATTTTTCAATATATGGTTTTTGTAAGAGTAAGACCAGATGCTGAAAAGGCAGAAAAATTGGTAAAAGTATACTGTTATTTAAAAACAGAGTCAAAGAATTGATAACTTATTCCATAAACTAGCAGTGTATTACTTTTCAAATAAATATCTTATTTAGTAAAAAGGTTATTCTCTGCAATAGTGCAAAAAGTGTTTCCCAGCCATATAAATGCTCTAAATTTCATTTTATTTTTATTTATTTATACTTTTATTAGAAGATCTAAAGTTTGTTTATTAGGGGCAGGGCGTAAAATTTAAAAATAAACAAATTTAATATTTAAAAATATAAGATATATCATGCAAATATCATTACCTCACCTCTCCCCTACCCATACTACCATACTTTACTGCCTGATTTTTTCCATTCAGAAATAAAAATAATTAAAAACACCCTAAGCAAAATAAAGTTCTTAATTGGTACCTTACAAAAAATAATAAAAATATTATTTTTTACTATAATTATGTAGTTTACTCAATCAATTATATGTCTCCCCATGTTAGACCATCATTCCCTCACACCTTGCTACTATCGCAAATATCCTATCACTAAAGATGAGCAGCAGTCTAGCATTCTTCACAGAGAGGAAGCTAATTTGAGTGCTTGTCAGTCCAGCAACATAAATTGGTGGTATAAGTTTTTGTTAATTTTCTAGAAATTTTTTTCAATCAAAAAATCAGGGAGTATTTTTATTAGCAGTCATTCCCTCACACAGAATTAGAGGTCTGCACGGGCCGGGCCTCGGCCCGAAGCCCGAGCCCGGCCCGGCCCGATTTCCAATAATGGCATTCGGGCTGGGCCGGGCTCGGGCCTTACTTCTGAAGACTCGGGCCGGGCCTAGTCACTAAGCCTTTCGGGCCGGGCCTAGTCACTAATCTTTTCGGGCCGGGCTGGGCTCGGGCTAACTTTTTTTCCGTACGAAGCCGACTGATTCCATTCTTCCTAGTTTTCATGAACCAAAATAATCAGTTCCTATATGAAAATCCTTTTCTCGACTTTTTATAAATCAGTAATATTTGGCTTTCTCCAAAAATTTCTGCAAAAAAAGCATATACTTTTAAGCCGTCATTATTCTACAATTAAACATTAGAATTTATTCCTTTTAAAGAATCGTAGATTACTAAGTGTTTTAAAATAGAATTAAACACACACACATACACAAAAAAAAAAAAAAAAAAAAAACATGATTATGACGGATTTTTTTTTTTTTTTTTTTTTAACTGAAAACTGAAAGTTTCTTTTAAAATGTTCATCCATGCAAAATAAATACAACAATACGGGAGAAAAAAATATATTAAACATTTACATCTGTTAAGAAGAGAATGTATTTTTTTTTCGTTCCAAAGCGATCTCGTCTTTGGAGTTTTTATCATATACCGCTTTTTCGATTTTTTGTCTCCATTACAGGGAATATGAATTAAATAATACTAGTGATAACTGACACATTTACATACAACAAACAAAGATTCATTTAAAAGCATAAATATCGCAGCCTACGGCACTTCTGCATAAATGGAGATTATAAACATGAAAAAAAAAAAAAAAGACTAATATAATTTTTTTTGGTCAGAACTCTTCCATAAGATTAAAGATCAATGTTCTGTGGAAATTCACTCGAGCCGGGCCGAGTTCGGGCCAAATTTTAAACTTTTTTCCGGACCGGGCCGAGCTCGGGCCGAAATTTTAACTTTCGGGCCGGGCCGGGTCAGGCCATTATTGTTTTCGCTCAGGCCGAAAATTCTTTCGGGCCGGGCCCGGGCCTGGAAATTTCGGCCCGTGCAGACCTCTACACAGAATACTAAATTTTTAGCAATTTTCAAAATTTTTAATTTTATCATACATTATATATTATGTGTTTTTCTTTAAGGAATCAGTTCGGTTTTTTCCATAATTTTGCATTTTTCATGACAATTAGTAAAAACATCTTAATTTCATCATTCCCTCACATTTATTGTCATGAGTTAATGATAAAGTGAATGGGGAATATGTACTTTTGTTTAAAATTTTATAACGATTTCTGCTGCTATTAAAATCTTCAACAATTGACCAATTACTAGCAATTTATCCATTTTTTATGAAAATTTACCTATGTAACATTCAAGTCAGACTGCTTGGTCAAATTTGCAGTATTGTAGAGAATAACCCAAAAATCATTTGAACTTTTTTTAAAGTTTTCATTGCACAAATTTCCTAATAAACATTCTTATTATCTGTTCTCCACAAGACCATTTCTAATATCAATTCGTATGAATTTTGATTATCAATTTATATAGTGAGAGATATATTTTAATTCTAAATCATTTTTATGGCAACAGTAATTAAAAAGTTATTAATTAATAATATATTTTGTTTTAAGAACAGTTTTCGTAAAATAAAAAACAGTTTTAGAAAAGGCTGGATTTTTTAAATATAAGCCGGCCTTTTTAAAGTAGTTTAAAACAGACTAAGTGTAAACCGGCCTGGCTAAAATTGGGCAGCCCTGGCTTAACTATGGTAAAACTGTTGAAAATTCAAATAAAATGAACCGTAACAGGTACCTTTGTTAAATTTGGTATTTTTTTAACTAATAGCAATTGGTACAATTGTCTTAATCAACATATATAAATTATAACAGGGGTAAATTTTGAGGCAAATTTGGATTGTTTCAACTTTAATAATTAATTAAAAATAAAATTATGGATCTGCCTGAAGTAAATGAGACTGAATACACTACGCCTCTCTATACCAATGAAACTTCTAAAGAAAATATCAGATCGAAATAAAAAACGCCAAAACATAATATTAGTCATGTAAACCTGAATTAAAATATTATTTTCATTTTTTTTACATACTTATTCAGAGATTTTAAGATCTGCTAAAATCAGCTTAAAAGCATAATTTAATATCACTTAATCAGCAAAAAAGTTGACAGCTATGTCATTGTTATTTTATACAAATATGCAATTAGGATAAATCTTGAGACAAATTTATAAGTCAGAAATCTGTTTAAAAATATATATACCCAAAATATAAAGATTAATAGGATGAATAAGAAAATTCATGTTACAAATGAATTTTCAAACCACATAGGGAATAATTTCACGATCAATAAAAAAATCATATAAAATAAAAGTCAGTTATTATAACAAGAAAGTGTAGTAGTAAATCTATCGTGTATTGATTTTTAATAAAATTCTCACAACAATTATCTCATAAAAGTCAAATGGAAAATGTAAACAAACAAAATGAATATTCAAATATTACCTTCAGTTTTGATGCAAATGATTAAACAAAATAAAACAGCAAAGAAAAACATCTGCATTTCACTTTTATTATAATGGTCTAAAAATTTAAAATATGACTACATAGTTTAAAAACAAATAATCCACTTTAAATTAAATACCCCAATTCATCATGCTTTTTAACGTTGAACACACCCAAAACAAGATGACGAGCCGCGGCGGCAAATTCCGTCACAACACAAGTAGTTGCCATTGACCTTTAAAAACAGTTTCAAATAAGTATTATAGAAAATTTTATGGCAACGCACTTAAAGAGAATTAAAACTTTAAAGAATTTAAACTTTATTAGAACAAATTTTATTTTTTATTTCAGTAATAGTAAACTTATGTTTGTTTAGACAGTTAAAATACTTTCATTGTCATCTTTTTTTTGCGTTTATGGAAGTATCCAAAGTATGAAAATCCGGTTTTGAATATTCTTTTGTGTTTATTGGCAACTCTGATGTATTTGGGGTGTTTATTGTTTATTTACATTTTTCGTAGAATGTTTTTGTGTTCTGAAAGTAATTTATATTTTATTCAATTTGCTTAAATTACCAGATTTTTATCTTGTATTTTTCATACGAATTTAGTTGTATGAGTTATGTTTATTATAGTGTAGTTTTCCAAAATTTAGATATCTCTTAACAATATCAAATTTTAATTTGGTGGCCATGGCCACAAGTAAAAAGCAAGCCGGTAATAATTCATCTGCAAAAGAATTTTATGGTAAACAGAGCATTTTAAAATAAAACTGGATTCAAATACATATGCAACTTGAAATACTTTTTCGTGTCGAATTTTTTATAGTTTTCATAAACATCGTGTATTGACATTGCTTTGAAGTATTAGTTAACGCATCAATATATTCATTTCTACTAATACTCTATTTAATGTTAAGATATTATATCTTCTGAGATATTAGAAATGATGCAGTTTACATTGGACAAAAAGTTAATACAACCAATACAAGCGTCTTGTTCGAAGAAATCTCGCCAGGATAGAGTGGAGTGAATAAATTCTTAAGTAACGGCGGTCGTGTTATCATATTAGAGATTGTAATTTTTGTAAATGTTATTTTCAATTAAGGCATCACAGCTTAATTTCTTTGAATGTTTGTTCTAACTATGAATCATCTTACATTCACGCCGAAATTGTTTGCCCATATCGAACACTTCGTATTGACAACATAAAAATTAAATATATTTTCATTTTTAACTTTCTAAGACCTTGTATCAATTTTTATTAGGGATGGGACGAATAGTGATTTGGCCGAATACCGAATATTCGGCCAAATTTTAGGCCGAATACCGAATATTCGGCGGCCGAATACCAACTTTTTTTTCCAATAAAGAAAATAAATTTTAATTATACATAACTTAAAAAAGGAGCTCATTTACAATTATTACTCTTAAATGTGCTTTTAAATGTATTTTTAAATTTGAAAAAATTATTTTAACACACAAAATTTATGAAATTGCATTGTATTCTTTTATCCTAGTGTACATTAAATTGATTTTCAGTGAGTTAGGATGGGAAGATATTTCCATTAAAATATGAAGAATGTACTTCACTTTTACTATCAAATGATATTTTACCCTTTCTTGCATCCAAAATCAATAATATTCTTAATCTCTCTCTCCCTCAGAACTCACGAGAATATATTTTCTGAAATAACCTTTAATAAAGTAAATTTGATCATTTACAATTTGTGTCCCAAATGATAAGCCAATTCGTAAGAACAAGACTGTTCTGAAATCAGTTGCCAAACTTTAAATTACAAATTATGTTAAAGCAAAAGGTTATGCTTAAAGTAGAATTCATATGTTAACAAAATTTTTGACATTTGAATCGACACATACAATATTAAACTTATTCAACAAGCATTAAAAGGATAAATAGAAATTGATAACAACATGAATGAAGAAAGATGTAAATTAAAAATATATACATAATAATGTTACATATTTAAGTCAGTAATTATGCAAATAATGACTTAAAAGGGAAAACTATAGAATTAAAAAAATATTTTATTCAGTATTTAGAATTTATGTTTAAATATTTATAAAACCATCTTCATAAAGCAAATTGTGTTATCTAATGTGCATCTAGTTTGACACCAGTTCTGTTTTCAGATGTGCCATTGTATTTGGAATAGTGATATTTAATTTTGAAAATGAATCTTCATTTAATACATCTAGTGAATGAATTTTTTCCTTTTTTACTTTATAAAAAATAAGTTATGAATTTTATAAGAGCCTTTTTTATATGTGCATGGAATTTGCAGATATTAATACTAGGGATGCGCCGAATAGTGATTTTGGCCGAATGCCGAATATTCGGCTGACAGCTGAACCGAATATTCGGCAAGCCGAATAGTAATTGTTGGGCCGAATACCGAATATTCGGTCAGCCGAATAGTAACTATTCGGCCGAATACCGAATATTCAGCTTTCCAAATACTTTTTATATTTCAAAGTTAATAAAGTTATGAAAAGGTTACTTTTTAAAACAATTTTACATAATATTTAATAAAAGAAACTTATATTTTGATAGACAAGAGCTTTTTATAAGAACATTTAGTATTGAAAAAATTTAGCCTTTATTTATTTAAGAAGCACAATTATGAGACTTTTTTAATTAATAAAATTTTAAATTTCAAGATTTCTTCTACGAATAGAAATAAAAATTTTAAAATCAAAGAGGAATAATGAAAAAATGGTTGAAGAAAAACTATACAGTCTCATAATTGTTCTTTTTAAATAACTCAAGGCAGATTTTTTTTCAATATAAAATATGTATACTTTCAACTTAATTATGAATAAAGGAATGTCTAGCTCATAGTTCTTTTCTTATGAATGGTGGCATTTTCAATCCTTCCCATCATATCATATTTTACAGAAATCAAAGTATGTGAGTTAAAAATATAGTTATGATATCTTATTTATTGTTAATGCAAGAAATGAAAATACAAGTTTGACCTATAGTGCGATAAAATACTATGTACTTATGACTCAATAAGTTGATTATGATTTCATGAACAAAAATTGTCTCTCCTGATAGCTATTACTAATCTCAAAAGTTTTTCTTTCTTGTTTAAGGACTTTCATTTGGGAAAAGCAAAAAACAGATTATTTACTAAATAAAATTTAGGAACTTGCATCTGCATTTGCATCATTTATTCCTAAGTAGAATCCTAATAAATCACCATTTTAAGCCTTCTCATAAATAATGTAAGAACATTCCATTTTATTTAAATATGATTTTCTTTCTAATTACATTAAATATATTTATAAACTTACAGTTAAAAGTAGAAATTGTGAAAAGTTTTTAAAAATGTGTTTTGAAAGGCTATATTAAGTATTGGATGCCGCCGAATACTTTGGTATTCGGCCAAACCGAATATTCGGCAGGCCGAATAGTTTGATATTCGGCCAAGCCGAATATTCAGTTCAACCGAATAGTTTGATATTCGGCCTAACCGAATATTCGGTAACATGGCCGAATACCGAATATTCGGTGCATCCCTAATTAATACATATTCGAGTGTTTTAGAATAAGGCAGTGTTTTTCTTTTCTTTTTTTTTTTTCTATAAGTGTTTTTATATTTTGAATTGTAATATATCATTTGCTAATGAAGACTTTTCCTGTACAATTAAATCTCCAACTTGGGCAGCAATTTTTAAAATATCACTAACTTTTATGGGAAATACAGAAAAGCTGTATATTTTTTAGTAAAAAAATAACTGTATATTTTGTAAGTAAGAATGAGAAGGACTTCATAAATGAAGTAGCAAATTTGGATTAGAGAAAAAAAATTGCAAGAAATGAAATTCTTTAAATCCTAAATTCATTTGGCAAGATATCTTTCACTATTTGGCGAGATTTTAGGGATATTCGGCAAGATATCTCTAAATATTCGGCTGAAGTATTTGGTCAACAAGCCTTCAGTATTCGGCAAAAGGGCCGATTACTGAATAGTGGCCGAATATTCATCCCATCCCTAATTTTTAGCTGATGACTTGGGAAGAACATCAAAAATATTCTGTTAAAACCTGATCATAAATGGATTAATCCATGTGAAATCATCCTGAAAAAGAAAAAAATGTTACTCAATGTTTTTTATTTTTTTTAATTCTTTACCAGTTAATTTACTGGACTTTTAGGAGTTTAAAAAGGATTTAAAAACTTTTAAACTATTTGAATTTTTTTTTTTTTTTACTCCATTTTTTGTCATGTGACAAGCGATTTTTCATTAAAAAAGAACTTTATGAAAGTCCTTATAACTTTTTAATTTCTAAACATATCAAAATGATTTTAAAACCATTGTATTAAGTAATGAATGAAAGTAAATTTTGGTAATAGGTATTTTTATGATGATTTACAGTGATGCCGCTGGACTTGAAAAATCCTGGGTCCCGGGGACCCAGGACTTCTAAAATTCTGAGTCCCTTTTTCAAAAAAGTGGGTCCCCACTAATAAGTCATATTTTTAGACGCAAAAATTGAACTTTTTCATTTGCAAAAAGTTAAATGCAATAACTATTGTTTTAATTAATGTATAAATAATTAAAGCCGATATTATTTTTTTAAAAACTATTTAAGAGATATTTACTTTACTTTTTTAAAAAATAAATGCACAAGATACAAATTATAAAATAATGCTTATTTGAGTTTAGAAGATAACAAGTATCACTATTGCTCACATTTCTTTTAAAAAGGGGTAAAACTGATTTATTGAAAAAGACATTTTTTCTAAAAAAAGAATACTTTTCAAAATAATCAGAACAATCAAAAACAGATTGTGAAGCAGGAAAATCTGTTTTTGGAGCAGCAAAAAAAACTTTGGAAGCAGGGAAGTTAGTTTTTGGAAAAGAAAAATTCTATTGTGTCATTAACTTTTTTTCGTACCCCTTTGACAAAAATTGCATTTTAAAGCTATTTTTTTCACGAAAATTGCATTTTAAAGCTATTTTTTCACAAAATTTGCCGTTTTTTCGCGATTTTTTGACGAAAATTGCCGTTTTTTTTTTCGTGATATTTTGGCAAAATTTGCCATTTTTTCGCGATTTTTTAATGAAATGAACCGGTTTTTCACAATCTTTTGATGAAATGTGCTATTTTATCACGATTTTTTGATGTAAATTGCTGTTTTCGCGAATTTTGACAAAATTTTTTATTTTATCACGATTTTTGGATGAAATTTGTCGTTTTTTCGCGATTTTTTTGAGGAAATCTGCTTTTTGTTCAAGATTTTGTAATAAAATTAGTCATTTTTTGCGAATCTTTTGACGAAATTCGCCGAAAATTATTCGTTATTTCGTGATTTTTTAACGAAATTTGTCTTTTTTGATGAAATGTTTTGTTTTTTCGCATTTTTGACGAAATGTGCCGATTTTTTGCGATCTTGATACGAAATGTGCCATTTTATCACAATTTTTTTATGAAAATTGCCGTTTTTGCGAATCTTTAGACAAAATTTGCCGTTTTATCACGATTTTTGGACGAAATATGTCGGTTTTTTGCGATTTTTTGAGAAAATCTGCCTTTTTTGGGATTTTGTAACAAAATTAGTCATTTTTTTTCGCAAAATTTTTGACGAAATTTGTCGGAAATTATTTGTTTTTTCTCGATTTTGTAATGAAATTTGCCTTTTTTGCGAATTTTTGACGTGGGATGCGTAAGCTCCATTTTTTTGCGTCCCGTCGCCAATTTTCTGCGTATTTTACGCGCTATAGCGCATCCGCGGCATCCCTGATTTAAAAAATTACATAAAATAAGATTAAATGTGGATCATTCCATGTCAAATCAACGCAATAAAAAATAAGTGTTCCTTTAAATAGTATTTCTTTTTTTTTTCTTTCATATTACCCTATCTTAAAAAAGTAACAGAGCAAAACATATATTTTTTAATGAAATTTACTTGCTTTTGCTTTTTACATTAATATATTTATAAAAGAGAATTTTTCAAATTCAAGTTTAGTGCCTATATCAAATTAATGTATTTTACAACAGTAATAGAAACTGTGAAAAACATGAATTGCTGTCAGAAAATTAGGCATGTTTTTCAAGATGAGCATTGAATGCTTATAAAAAAGTTGTTGTTGTTTAACTACTTTTACTTGATTTTTTCTGAAGTAGTGTTTGCAATTGCTCGATACAAACTACTAAGATAGTAGTGACTTGTACAGTGTTATGCTCGACCACTGGTGTAAAAAGTTATGGATCATTGGATTATACCAATCATTGGATCATCTACAGCAGTACCAATGAAAGTTATGGATCATTGGTACTGGTGTAAATGGCTTATGGATCATTCTCAGATCATGGAAAATTTCATGTCTTCGGCTATTGAATGGAAATTAATCAAGTAAATTATGAATGCTTAAATTTTTAAGAATATTTTTGTTCAACCACTACATTATGCATCTATTTAAATATAAAAAGTTGGTAATTTTAAAATCTTAAAAAAAATTGTAAAATTTAAATGTCATTACCAAGCTTTGTCTATCCCAAATTTATAATTTTGAAATTGATAACATAATCTTTAAGATTTGGGAAGCATTAAAAAAAATGCAATGATTAGATAGGTAATTTTCATGTATCTTTTTTTTTATATATATGTTTGACATTTTAAGCATAACAAAAAACATTTCCATTATTTAAAATTTGTTCTTAGCATGATGCTCCTGAGTAATATTCATTCTCTTCTCCTCTAGATGTCATTTTGAGATGAAAACATTCTAAGATTGTTTAGTTTCACATGTTCTTTCAAGAAGTAATGTCTATATTTTTCGTTATTAATTCAAGATCTACTTCAGTCATTGCTTTTTGCTCCAAAAATGACAGTGAGTGTGTTTAATATGTGTCATTACCAAGTTCCTTATCGCTGAAATACATATTCGATAATTTAATTTTACAGAATTAATTATAAAGAAGGTTTATATTCGATTTCAGAATAAGTAATCCTATAAGCTTTCAATTATTATAGTTTTGCTCTAAAGTAGGTTTATTGTTAAAAATGCATTGACATTGTCATTATCGTGGTTCGCTGGATTTATCATTTCAGGAACATATGAATAATTGTTTTCAACATTTTAAACAAATCATTGCTATTCTTTAAAGAAAATTCTCATTATTTTAATGTCTGATAAAATCTCAGCTAAAAATTAAGAATTGATATGATAATATATAATGATTATTTCAAAGCCAACATTTTATTTTACCTGAGAAAGACCTTTATTTTAAATTAAATGAATACAATACAATTAATAGTGATAGAAACAATATTTGGCAATTTATCATCCTGTGCCTGGCTAACATAAAAGTTCAACTATTTCTAATATTTTTTTTTTTCTTCTTCTTCAGATCATTTAGATCTATGATGAATTCAATAAAATCATTGGATGTTAAAGAATGGAATCCTCAAAATATTTTGAATGGAAGTAAGTATCACTTTTATTTTTCTTTCAGTATTCTTTCTTCAAATGTCTAATTTCTTTATCTACATTTAAAATTATTTTTAAAGACTTTTAATTATAAATAAATATATCTGTGGATGTACATTACTTGTTTTTGTGCTATTTATTTAAAAAAAAAAAAAAAGTTGATGTAAATGGAAAAATATTGCAGTATTTTATATCTGCATTGTCTGTTGTAAATTTAAATCCATAACTTATTTCCATTTAGCAACTTTCTAGGGTTCATTTCATAAAACCCTTATATTCCACTTCGTTGTCTCTCTATCACAGTGCTCATACTCAGAAATTATTTAAGTAAGACTTTGATATATATATATATATTTTAACATAGTTGATAATCTTCTGTCATACCCAAAATCGTAAAATTTTGAAAAACGTCTTATAGTTTTTAATTAAAATGAATTTGCTCTTCTTCAATTTCAAAACATAATCTTAAGCCAGCATATTTTTCAGAATATCCATAGCACAGAAATAAAGAGTGTTGCGTATATAGGGTTCTTTCGATCTTATGGTTAGACAACTTTGTTATGTTTGAGCTGACGCTTTGGTCAGGGTATCAAAGAAAATATAATGTTATGTTTATTTGAAAGTGGAGAAAGCACTTTTTATTTGCCTCTACCCACAATTAGGCCAAAGTGATCGTGATAATGATAGCACATCACGGAGAATGGGGGCCTGCAAACGACCCTAATTACTCTCTTCATTATTTCATTTAAAATAATAAAAATATTCTTTATCCAATGATGAAGAAAAATCAAGTATAAAGTTATAAAAATATAAAATTAAAAAGGTAAAAAGTTACCTGTTGAATCCTTGGCTTTTGATGACAAATAAATCCAGACAATAGGCACAAGAAATTAATATACGAACAATTTTCGAAGAAAAAAAAAATATATTTTATTTCATGAAGAACTTGTTGCTTTTTTCATGAATAAATATTTCTTCACAAATTTATATTTTTGGTGACTCGTACATATTAATTTCTCACTTGATAAACAACCATTTCATAACATATGTTAATCACAACTATTGCTATCTCCAAGCAATAAAAATTCTTTTCATAACATATTCTAGATATCTCAACAACATGTAATTAAACAATTTTCTTCATGACATAAAAGGAGAATAAATTATTATTTCTTTTTGAAAAAGAACACCTCTCATAATATGAACTTTCAAAACAAAATACATCATACTTCATATTGTATAGATACATGCCAATATTTTCTTTATAACGCCCCGTAAATATTAAAAAAAAATTATATATATATAATGGGCCAGATAACGACATGAAGGAACTTTATGTAAATAAATATTTGCGTCTCACGAAAAGAAAAGATTTTCACCTCTGCTTGTTTGTCAGAGGACTGGCATCACATAAAACAATAATTGAAGAAGATTCGAGCACCAATAATAGCTGCAGAAAGATTATTTTTTAACGATGAGGTGATGAAAGATGAAATAGGTATTAAGTGGACTCATGATGACATTCTACATCACTTATGATGCTTCCACAAGAACACCAACCAGAAGATCTATGGAGTGCGCGTATTTACGTTGAATAATTCCAAAAGAGAAGGCACATAAAACGAATACATTCAGGAATGCATTAAACCACTTCATTGCTCCTCGCAGCACAGAGGGACTTGGCTTAACAGAAATCAACATCACTTTCCTAGATGAATTTTGAGGGCAGCACTTTTTCTTTGCCGCACTTAAAAAAAATCAGCATCGTAATAATCTCAACATAACAAAAAAAAAAACCGTTCCATCCTTCGTTAACGGGGGAGCACCTCTGCCCCGAACTTTCACTCATGCGACTGCATCCATCACAGCAGGTGTCTATCGGCGCAACTGACGCAGGTGGCCGCGAGCCCAGGGGAAAAGGAGAAAGGGTTATTGTAAATGCAAAATACGCCAATTTGGCAGTTAGCAACAGAGGGGGTGAGGAAAAACTAAGCCAAATTACAATATACAGTATGAAAAGATATGTAACTAATAAGAATAAAATTGATAACCATCTTAAGAAGGAAGGCCAAAGCTGGTGGCCATGTACTTAACGGCTTGAAATACGTCACCTGTGGAATTTAATTTGATAGGTTAGGGGTGTGTCCGAATAAACGGAAGTTCCACCCAAAAGAACTAGCGAGAAAGTTCTCGAACAAATTTAAAACCGGAAGGAATGATTTCAAACAGAATTTTACCGGCTTGGAACAATCGAAAGCTAAGCAAGAAAGAAAACAATACAGGCGACGAAATGAAAATAAGAGAAACCGAAATTAAATTTAAATTGAGAACATTAATAAAAAGGAAGGTGATATGAAATAAAATGGCTAATAAAAATGAATTATACTAAACATATGGGGGGGTTATGGAGTAACCACCACATATTACCCAGGGTCCCCCAAAAGAAAATATTGGTGAGATGACAAAATGACAATTTTTCATCGAGACAATATTTTCTAACACATGTACAAATATACTAAATAATTACACAAAATAAATATCAGAAATAGTTATAAAAATATACATAATTGTTGTACATGATATTTAAATAATAAAAAAAATAATTACTGTTATGATAGTAATCCTTATGAAAATATACCAACTGTAGTAAATGTTAACATGAAAGGTATATAAAGTTTCTTTCAGAGGTATCTATCATATAAAAAAATTAAAGTCTATGTGCAGAAAAACAGTCCATAACTTTAAAGAGTCTCTTGTTAGGCTGTGCACAATGTACCACAATAGTAGAATGCTCTAGCATATGTCACAATATTTGATTACACAATAATATGTATATTTATATTCTCAGTTGTGAACAAAAATGAAATATACTATAACTGTATATGAATCATGTTATAACTATATATAACATATATGGTTTCAAATAACACATAATAAATTAAATGAATTTGTAAGTTGAAAATTGAACAACCATAAAAATATATATATAAATAGTGCAGAGAGATTAGTTATGCTCTCATAAAAAAATATTTACTTATATCACCACATAGCCTTTTACGCTTTCAATAAATCTTAAATGAATAACTTTAGTATTATTCAATAACACATTTTCGCAGAAAATAAAATAATAAGTTGCAAAAAGAATGGTAACACAAGCATGATATTATTTTCCAATAAAAATATCTTCAAAGTGAATATAATAATTTTCAAAGAGAGAATTTTTACACTCTCATAAAGGAATATTCTTAAACATTTTCAATATAAATTGACAATAATTGCATAAATACCTTTAATACTATACTTCATTCAAAATAAACATAAAACATAAGATGTTTAATATTCTGAAAAAAAAAGGAAGAAACTTATATGAATATGTCAATCTTATATATGACTTGATAATGTCAACTTACAAAGAAAAATCAATTGTGTCAAAATTTCTATATAGAAGATATCTAGAACATATTTACTTGTAATTTTCAAACATTTTTAAAAAAAAAAAAAAAATTAAGTAAGTGATCACTTTTGCATTTGTCATAAATCAAGAATTTGCTTTATATAAATATATATAATGACTCATTAAACATCTTTGGATAAATATATATATAATGCCTCAATCAACATCTTTGGATCCAAAGTATAAATACCCAAAAGTATACAAAAAAAAAATATTATATACTACTTATGGTGAGTCATTCACTTTCTATATTTCAACAAGAAGAGAAGAAATATTAGTATGAATAAGTTTATCATGCATTTTCTTTTCTCTTTTTCTTTTTTAAAAGAGGTTAAATGTTAAAACATGCATGCATTGTAAAGAGAAGACACAATAGGGAAAATAATTTGATGAGTACTCATCTTTATGTTTACCTTATATCAATTACAATTTCACCTTTCTTATTAGAATGCACATTTGTCAAAAAAATAACTTTAAATAATGCTATAGTATTATAACAAGAATATAAAAAGACAAATTCTTTCTCCATTTTTTGCATCAACTATTGTAATTAAAGACTTTATAAAATTTAAAAGTATGGCATACATGAGATTATGTGTAAATATTGTAAAAATTATGACTTATAGATAAATACAGTAAATAATAAAACTATTGAAAATTCATACATACATCCCGAGGATGACCGTTGAGTTGTACCAGAGAGAAGAAGACTTAAATAAAATGAAAAAAAAATAACAGCTGCCTGCAGCCTGGAGAAAAGAAAAAAAAAATTACATAGCGATTCTTCTTGCTGGACAATCAGTTCGGCTAGCTTCGACTGAATATATTACAAAGCAAAAGTCATCCTGTAAAAGGAAAAAGAGAGTTAGTCTATTTTTTATGTAGTTTATGATTGCGAGGACGAAGATCATAACTTCTATATTGAGTGGATTTGCTTTTAGCACCAGTATGAGTGCCATCAGGAGGAGCTTGTGACAGTACCGATTTACTGGAACATGAAGATGTTTGCTGGCATTTAGAAGAAAAAAGAATTTGAGGAGAAGTATTACAAGCTGCATCATGATTTGAAACTTGAATAGAAGAGTGCTGTCTCACAGGAGTGGAGGATGCATTATCAACAGCTGGTTGATCATGTGATGCACCTTTTGAAGAAACTGAAGGATGTTGCAGTGCTTCATTTCTCTTTTGAAGCTTCAAGATTCGATTAGTGTGAATCAACATTGGTGAAGCATGACTATTATTGGGATCTTGAATTTGAATGAGCACAGGAGAAATTATTTTCTTGACCACGTATGGGCCTTGTATCTTTTTGTTAAACACAGTAGGAAATTTTGCATAAACAATGTCATTAACATTGATGTTGGAAAACTTTAATTTTTCTCTGGATTTTTGGTACACCTTTTGTCTGGATGATTCGTTATTCTTGTAAGCTTGATAGTATATTTTTTCAATAACATCCATCAATTTATGAATTTCATATGCAGTGTTGAGAATTTTCCATGAAACTTGCGATTTATAATTGGAATAAATATCATTTATTTCTCTGCCAAAATGAAGAAGATTTGGAGTGAATTTTGTGGCTGGATGAGGTGTAGCATTATATATGGATTGGTGAATTTTTAGAGCAGTTGGTATATCACATCCTTGTGAAGCCATTGTGTTCACAGACGATTTTATTTGAGAATTGACACGTTCACTTAAACCGTTAGCTTGGGGATGGGCTACAGAACTATGTTCCAACTTAATGCCAAGCTTTTTGTTAAAATATGCAAACATATCACTAGTAAATTGAGAACCATGATCAGTAAGAGTTAATTCAGGTTTTCCATGAGTGGAAATATAATGCAATAAAGCCTTTGTAACTGACTCAGCACTGATATTATTCAAGGCAGATAATTCTAAATGACGAGAAAAATGGTCTATCATTGTTAACACATATTGACGATTTCTCAATGGGCCGAGTAAATCCATAGAGACCTTTTGATTGGGAGCTGTTGGGAGTGGTGCAGGTAGGTATGGAGCAGTGTTTTTTTTATGATTCTTATTTACTAAACAAATTTCACAAGAGTTGACATAATTAATGGTATCAGAAACAAGGGTTTTCCAGGTAAATCTTTTCTTTAAATTAACAATGGTTTTATGAATTCCAGTATGAGTAATATGAGCAATTCTTAAGGCCTTTGCTCTAAGTGACACAGGTAAAACAGCTTTGTGTAGCTCGATATCTTCTGAAGAGAAATGACCATTATAGCAAAGTAACTCATTACTTGGATTAATATAGTAGCCATTTAAACTTTTAGATTTTTTGTTATTTTTAAGATCTTCATAAATTTGTTTAATTTTTGGGTCCTTTTGTTGTTCAGAGAAGATGGTGTGATCAAGAATTTCTAATAAAGGATCTTGGTTATTATCATTATTAGAAGGTGAAGAATCACTCTGAAGATGACATGTATGGTGGATTTTGTCGACTAAACCACATGGAAAGTGAGGAATGTCATTATGTAAATCGTTTTGATTATCAACAATAGGTAGAGGTTCTTGTGAAGAAATAAGATCTGGATTATTATTGAGATCTTCAGTAGGAATGTGAGGAGTTCTACTTAGAAAATCTGCCAAGACATTTTCTTTGCCTGGAACATGTTGGAATGTGTACGAGTATTCAGACAGTTCTAACATCCAACGAGTAGTAATATCAGCAGGTGATGTAGCTTTTTTATAATTATTGAGAGGTTTTGCATCAGACAATAGAATAAAGGGTCGACCAAAGATATAGTATTTGAAAGCTGTTATGCCTTTGTAAATGGCATAAAGTTCCAATTTGATGGCAGGGTAGTGTCTTTCTGATTGAGATAGAGTTTTAGAATAATAGGAGATAGGTTTTAGTTCACCATCAAATTTCTGCATGAGAACAGCTGATATTGCTGTTTTTGAGGCATCTGTATTAACATAAAATGTTTCATTCCAGATAGGAAGATTGAGCATAGGTTTATGAAAGAAAATGTCCTGTAATTCTTTAAATGCATTTTCTTGTTCAGATTTCCAAGAAAACTTATTTTTAGGTTTGGTGACTTCGATGAGAGGAGCAATCAATTTAGAAAAATTAGGTATAATTGATCTATAAAATGAACACAAGCCGATAAAACTCTTTGTTTGCCTCTTGGTTTTAGGCTTTGGAAAGGAGGTAATTTTTAAAATATTACTTGTAATAGGAAGAATTTTATGATCTGTGAGTTGGAAACCCAAAAAGTTAATACTAGTTTGCATAAAGGTACACTTTTCAGGAGACAAAGTAATGTTATTCGCAATAAGGGTGTCTAATAGCTTTGTGAGTTTCATGGACATTTCTTCAAATGAATTAGCACCCACTACAATATCGTCTTGATATGCATAACAGGAGTCAATCTGAGATAATTGAATCACAGAGTCGATTAATTGTTGGAAAGTGCTGGCGGCCGTCTTCAAGCCAAATACTAAACGTAAATAGGTAAAAATTCCCCATGGTGTAGTAAAACTAAGTTTATCTTGCATATCTTTAGGTACAGCAATCTGCCAATATGCAGAGGGTAAATCAAGAGTGGTATAATATTTAAATTTTGACAACTGCACCAATAGATTTTGAATTCTAGGAAGAGGATATGAAGATGGAATTATTATGGAATTTAACAATCTTAAATCAAGAGCCAAACGATACTTTTGAGGCTTAGACATATCAGTTCTCTTTTTTTTAACAAGAAGCATGGGACAGGCCCAAGATGAATTTGATCTCTCAATAATGCCAGCTTTCAGCATTTGATCAATTTGGTCAAGAGCTTCTTGCTCGAGTGCTTGAGGTACAGGAAAAGGTAATGTTTTTACTGGATGAGAATTTAACATGGTAAACTGAGGATTGACCAGGTCAGTATGACCTAAAGTGTCAAGAGATTTCGAAAAGGCAAGCGCTTTACTACATAATAATTTTGTTAAAGCTTCCCTTTCATGAGGAGGTAAATGTTTAAGATCAAAGTCATTTGGAGATAATTCTTGAATACGTTTTCTCTTAATCTCTTCAGATGGCAAAATTAAAGTACAATATTCGTCTTCAAATTCTAAATCAAAAGAGTATTCCTCAATATCTTTTTCATCTACATTGATACATTCACCAATAATTGAATTTTTATTTAAATGAATATCGAGCTTTGAAACATTCTGACATACAACCAAAAATAAATCATTTTGAATGGAAGATTTTGAGTGTAATGATTCATGTAATACCAGACCCTTGTTTTTTAAATTGGGTTTAAAAAGAAAATATTCAGATGGAGGATTCAGATACTTCACATGTAAATAAACAAACGAATTAGGAGGTATTAATTCTCTATTGAGTAATTGTACCATATTGGAACTCACCAAAATTTTATTACCCATACTTAAATGAGGTTGCTTTTCACCAACATAACTACTATCACTAGTATTTTTAGATGAGGAATTCTTGTTAAGTATATTATTATCATTAGTAGACACATAATTCACCACATTAGCATAATCAGTTGGAAAATAATTAGAAAAATAAGTAAAATGACCATCAATATAAGGATTATGAAAATTCATAGCAGAATGAGCCATATTATTTGTAAACAAACCATTATTTTGAACATTATAACAATAAGGATAGGTTGTATAATTGTTGGACAACTGCAAACTTGAATTATCACAATTTGCACAAGTATTATCAATGTAAGTATCACTCGTTAGATTATTTGATATAGGCCTTTCATAAGAAGGCATTCTGTGTGCATCAAGAGAATATGGTACATTTGAATTCACATAATTATATTCAGAATTCATAAAATAGCAAGTAGGAGATTCATTATAATTTTGAAAAGGAATGTGCTTGTCTTTAAGTAATATAGACTTAAAGCTTGGTGAAATAGTAATAGAATGTTTGTTAATAAACTCAAAGCCAAGTATGGCTTGAAAGTGAACATTTTGAATTTTTGTAAGGTAAAATACATGATGAAAAAAAAATTTATCAATCTTAAAAGCTATCTCTATGCATCCTTTGAAGAAGACCTTAGAATTTATGGTCGATACAGATACATTTCTGGATAAAAATTTGTAATGAAGCCTGGATTTAATGCTATTAAAGCATTCTTCATCCAAGAGAGATAAACTTGATCCAGTATCTATTAATGTGGAGATTTCATTATGTTGTACATTTATTAGGATGCATGGAAGAACATACGAGTTATTAAAAGAACTGCATATAACATGATTTTCTTGTACATCATCATTATTTTCAAAATTTTGTTTAGATGTCAAATAATTATGTAAACAGGAAGATTTGTTAGACTTAGATGTCATAGGAGAAGTTTGGACAGCTGTGGATGCCACTAAAGTGACTGACGAGCGTTTGTCTAATTGTTGATGTTTGTTGTTGTTGTCAAAGTGTACTGACCCTGAATGAGAATTACGGGAGAGAAGGCGGTCAGTAGAACCAGTCTCCCTTATTTGTTTAAATGATAAACATTGTTATTTTCAGAAGAAGAAGAGGTGTGGCTTTTCTTTCTGTAAGGGTGAGACGAAACCTGAGTTGAAGAGTTTTGATTAGAATTACCAATAATGTTTTTGAATTTGTAGCATGAGTCCATACGATGATTAAATTTCCCACAGAACGCACACTGCACAACATCTCGTCTGTGATAAAAGGATGTAGAATTTTTTTTGTGAGAATATTTGTCAAAGGTTGGTTGATAAGGACGTTTCCGGTGAAAGTTTTGATGACGAAAATTATTGTTACGTTTATTTGTAGCCTCTTGTCTCGGTGGAGAAGGCGAAAATGTTCTAGTATTTCTTTGAAAATTACGAGAAGTATGAGAACTGTCCTTTTGAGTTTGTAAAGGAGAGTAGTTGGTTTGAGAATTGTGATAAATTTTATCCTTCGTATGCTTTATAGGAGTTTTATGAAGAGTATTACTAGAATTATCGTGGACATTTTCAGAATCGATACAATAGGCTTGATTAAAATTTTCATAAGATTTTTTAGGGGGAGAGTCATAAATATTTTGAAGAAAAGTTGCTCGTTCAAGAGCTAATTCGAAGGACGTAATATTTTCTTCTAAGACTTTACGTTTGATTTGTTTAGGTAAAGCCTCAAGAAAATGAGTAAACTTTAATGAATTAAGAGCAGAAAGATCCAATTTTGGATAAGCAAGTCGAAGTTGTTTATCCAACCGAAAAGCAAAATTTTTAACTGATTCATTTGAATCTAAGGTCAAGTTCTGTAAAGATTTTAGAGAAACAGACTTTTTTGTGGGTAAGAAATAGTCTATAAATGCCTTTCGAATTTCACTAAAATTAGAGTTCTTGAGCTGTGACTGAGTTTCCAGAAAGAAGAGTAAGGCGGTGCCCTCAAGTTTTGATTTAAAGAGAACAAAAAGTTCCTTGTCTGTAAAGTTATTTAGTTCCTGTAAGTCAGATAATTGATCGAAGAAAAATTCTACAGTCTGAGGGTTACCGTCGAAAGGTTGGATTGCAATATTTAGTTTGGCTTTTGGAGGCATGATGAAATAATTAATATAAGAACTCAATGTATGACATGATAAATTTGGTTATTTGGCAGGTCCTATGATGAACAATATATATAAATTGACCCGTTACTTAAAATATTGATGACTTTCATTTACTTCACACATCATTTTTATATGTAAAAAAAAAGAAGAAAACGTATACTAACATATTAGTATCATATGAAGAATATAAGACCCAAATATTTTATGTAAATATTTATATATAATATGGCTCAAAACATAAATTATTATATGTATGACAAGAAGAATAATTTATCTTAGCATGAACAATAATTTTTACCAGTACCACCGTTAAATAATGCATATATTAGTTATAAATTATAATAATGCAAGAAGAAATATATTGATAAATTATGTTGTATATATAATGCACTGCTCCAGAAAAAGATAATATTTCAATACAAGATCAATATAAATATTGTATTTGATTACTGCACCATACCCAACAAAATATAATTATATAAAACATTAATCACTATATGAAGAAAAATAACTTGAAAAAAAAATAATGAAGAATGTTCAAGCGTTGGTCACTGCACCAAAAGAAATAAGGGTGTTGTGTTTGTGTTTGAGCTGACGCTTTGGTCAGGGTATCAAAGAAAATATAATGTTATGTTTATTTGAAAGTGGAGAAAGCACTTTTTATTTGCCTCTACCCACAATTAGGCCAAAGTGATCGTGATAATGATAGCACATCACGGAGAATGGGGGCCTGCAAACGACCCTAATTACTCTCTTCATTATTTCATTTAAAATAATAAAAATATTCTTTATCCAATGATGAAGAAAAATCAAGTATAAAGTTATAAAAATATAAAATTAAAAAGGTAAAAAGTTACCTGTTGAATCCTTGGCTTTTGATGACAAATAAATCCAGACAATAGGCACAAGAAATTAATATACGAACAATTTTCGAAGAAAAAAAAAATATATTTTATTTCATGAAGAACTTGTTGCTTTTTTCATGAATAAATATTTCTTCACAAATTTATATTTTTGGTGACTCGTACATATTAATTTCTCACTTGATAAACAACCATTTCATAACATATGTTAATCACAACTATTGCTATCTCCAAGCAATAAAAATTCTTTTCATAACATATTCTAGATATCTCAACAACATGTAATTAAACAATTTTCTTCATGACATAAAAGGAGAATAAATTATTATTTCTTTTTGAAAAAGAACACCTCTCATAATATGAACTTTCAAAACAAAATACATCATACTTCATATTGTATAGATACATGCCAATATTTTCTTTATAACGCCCCGTAAATATTAAAAAAAAATTATATATATATAATGGGCCAGATAACGACATGAAGGAACTTTATGTAAATAAATATTTGCGTCTCACGAAAAGAAAAGATTTTCACCTCTGCTTGTTTGTCAGAGGACTGGCATCACATAAAACAATAATTGAAGAAGATTCGAGCACCAATAATAGCTGCAGAAAGATTATTTTTTAACGATGAGGTGATGAAAGATGAAATAGGTATTAAGTGGACTCATGATGACATTCTACATCACTTATGATGCTTCCACAAGAACACCAACCAGAAGATCTATGGAGTGCGCGTATTTACGTTGAATAATTCCAAAAGAGAAGGCACATAAAACGAATACATTCAGGAATGCATTAAACCACTTCATTGCTCCTCGCAGCACAGAGGGACTTGGCTTAACAGAAATCAACATCACTTTCCTAGATGAATTTTGAGGGCAGCACTTTTTCTTTGCCGCACTTAAAAAAAATCAGCATCGTAATAATCTCAACATAACAAAAAAAAAAACCGTTCCATCCTTCGTTAACGGGGGAGCACCTCTGCCCCGAACTTTCACTCATGCGACTGCATCCATCACAGCAGGTGTCTATCGGCGCAACTGACGCAGGTGGCCGCGAGCCCAGGGGAAAAGGAGAAAGGGTTATTGTAAATGCAAAATACGCCAATTTGGCAGTTAGCAACAGAGGGGGTGAGGAAAAACTAAGCCAAATTACAATATACAGTATGAAAAGATATGTAACTAATAAGAATAAAATTGATAACCATCTTAAGAAGGAAGGCCAAAGCTGGTGGCCATGTACTTAACGGCTTGAAATACGTCACCTGTGGAATTTAATTTGATAGGTTAGGGGTGTGTCCGAATAAACGGAAGTTCCACCCAAAAGAACTAGCGAGAAAGTTCTCGAACAAATTTAAAACCGGAAGGAATGATTTCAAACAGAATTTTACCGGCTTGGAACAATCGAAAGCTAAGCAAGAAAGAAAACAATACAGGCGACGAAATGAAAATAAGAGAAACCGAAATTAAATTTAAATTGAGAACATTAATAAAAAGGAAGGTGATATGAAATAAAATGGCTAATAAAAATGAATTATACTAAACATATGGGGGGGTTATGGAGTAACCACCACAAACTTCAAACTCTTTTCTCTTAGAAAAGTAGAAAATAATTTATTTCCAGAAACAGAGTCTTCGAAACTCACAAATATTACTAGATATTCAAAAATAACTGTTCAAATCTATCATAGAAGTGCAGATATAGGTCCCAGAGACTCTTTATACAACGTCTCAACACTAAAATCACATTCAAAATAACGTAAATAAAGCTCAAGCAAACTTGCTTAAACAATACCCTAGAAGTTCACTCAATGACTGACTCGTAAATAATAATAACAACAGCTCGCATCGCTTCTCTTCTTATATAGGCTCGCAGCATGTGCAGGAAATTACCACAGGCTTCTGGAATATTCCAGAAAACCACAGAATAACATTCAATGTATCAACATATCTAAAGGGGAGGGTTACCATCGCCAAGTTTGTCGCCAAATTTGGCGACCAAAATTAGTCGTCAAAAGTGACGCCAACTTGACGATATCTTTATTATTTTGCCAAGCTGCCATAGACATACACTGAAAATAATAGACAAGTTTGCTTGATAACAGAGACAATGTAACAAAAACTAATATTAGTAAAGGAATGGAGCTTAATAAGATTATTTACATTATTTTACAGTACAAACACTAGCTATTTACAAAATTCGTAACAAGAGTTTATCTTCCACACGTTAGATTATGGGTTTGAATCTATCAGGTGGATTATTAATTTTTTTCTATTTTATTTATTTATTTAATTTTATTTTTTTGTCAGGTGGATTTAATTTTAAAATAATTCATATCTTTGGTTATTTTAAAAGCTTACTTTTTTTTTCTTTCTTCTTCTGGAGGGGGAGTGTAGCAGTAGTTTTAAAGCTTTTTTTTTTTTTTTTTTTTTCAAAATTGTTTTTATACACAAACTGCCAGCTTTAGTGTAAACTATAGGAAGTTATTAGAAGTTATTCTTTTTTATTGGAATTTAGTGGTAAGGATTAAAACAGGCAAAAATGCCCTATAATACCAGTTCTGCTGATTAATTAGATGCAGTATTTACATTTTCCCATAAATTTTATTTTTCCTAATAGATATTCTTCTGTTTAATAGGAGATTCGTTTGGACTTCTCATCCTGAATCAACCTCTTAGTGATGAAAACATAGTATTTCTAAAGCATAATTGGAACTCTGGTAAGATTGCATAAAAGTAATTAAGTCTGACTATGCATTCTGTTCTTTTACCCTCTTAATTTTACTATATTCCATGCCTGTTTGTGCTCCGTGGAATTCCGGGGATTTTACTAAAAGTGCCCCTGAAATTCCAGAGTTAATTACAACAAATCGGCATACTTTTTTTTACTTTTCTATGAAGCTTTCCTTTCATCTGGACGTTAGTAGCTGGGAAGCTTGATTCGAAAGTAACAAATCGCCCTTTAGTTTAAAAAATAGCGCTTCCAGGGTTGCCACGCCACCTGGAGAACCTGGAAAACCGGGAAAACACAGGGAATTTTAAAATCCCCTCCCAAAACAGGGAAAATCCAGGGAATTTTTTAAAAATCCTAAAAAATCTGGAAAACACAGGGAATTTTTTCCCTACTATATCCAAATAAATTCGCCCATTTGGGTAAACTGGGTTTTAACCCACTTCTTGGCGGTGGCGGCGCGCCTATTTTTTGTGCACTCAACATAGAATAAACGCGTTGCAGTACAGAGAAAACACAGGGAATTTTTTTTTCAAGATTAGAGTGGCAACCCTGGCTTCTCTTGCTCCTCAGATTTTTAAAATCTAGTGCCCCTCTTGCCGCTCATTCATCAAAATGCAGCAGACAAAAGTGTGAATTTTGAAGAATCGGAAAAAAAACTTTGAAGTTCGTCAAGGAGCCATCGAAAGGACGTTAATTTTGTCAGAGTATCGGGTGTAAAATAGAAATTTTGTTAGAGAGCCATGGAAAAACGCGAATTTTGTTAAATGAAGCGGACAAAAGACTAATTTCGTCAAATGACCGCAGAAAAAATGCTATTTTTCAAAGGGCCGTTGAAGAAACGTGAATTTTATTTAAGTATAGAGACAAAAAGCACGAATTTCATCAAAATGCAAATTTTATATCAAAGGGCTGTGGAAGAAGCTTTTTTTTTTTTTTTTTTTTGCGACTCTGCGAAATTCATGTTTTTTTTTAATCGTAATCCCTGAACGAAATGCGTATCTTTTCACGATTCTCTGTCAGAATTCATTTATTTCATGCGATTCTATAACAAAATTTGCATTCTCCCCCCACCCACTTACCCAATAATTTGTCAAAATTTGCGATATGTTTTATATTCGAGTTTTCGTAGTTTTGACCTATTTTTTTTATTTCTGAAATGAGTGACTCAATTTTTCTTGATTTTGTGGAAAATCTGATTAGAATCACAGAGGTGAAAAAATATGAAATTCACAGCAAATTTTCTGAAAGGTTACAACAGAAGTGGGAGAAAGGGGGGAGCAATTCCTTTCCAGGTACAAAGTTATGTCCTTTTTTTTTTTTTTTTCATGCCCTTATTTTGAAATTTGCGTCTTTTTGCGATCGTTTGACAAAATTTACCGTTTTTTCGCGATCTTTTAACAAAACTTGCCTTTTTTTACGATCTTTTTACAAAATTTGTCGTTTTTTGCAATCTTTTAATAAAATTTGTCGTTTTTCGTGATTTTTAGCAAAATTTGCCAGGTTTTTTTTACGCTCTTTTTACAAAATTTGTCTTTTTTTCATGATCTTTTAACAAAATTTTCTGTTTTTACGATCTTTTTGAAGAATTTGTCGTTTTTCATGATTTTTTAACAAAATTTGCCATTTTTTAACGATTTTTTTTAACAAAAATTTGCCGTTTTTTCGCGATCTTTTAGCAAAATGTGCCGTTTTTTCGCGATCTTTTAGCAAAATATGCAGTTTTTTTCACGATCTTTCAGCAAAATAAGCCGTTTTTCGCGATCTTTTAATAAAATTTGCCGTTTTTTTCGTGATCTTTTAACAAAATTTGTCGTTTTTTCGCGATTTTTTAACAAAATTCTTCTTTGGGGATAGGAATAAATGTGCAAGGGGTGAAAAAAGGTAACATTTTTTGATGATTTTATAGTTTATAAATATTATAGGGGTAAAATCCACAAAAGAATAAAATATTTGAAAGTTAAAAGCAATTCTATGTAATGGCTCATGGGATACTTATGAAGTTAATCGGTGATTATGATTTATATACTATTGTAACTTATTTTAAAAAATGAAGATTTATTTTTTCAGGGGATTTAATCAAGTGTTACAAACAGGCATGATATTCTAAAATCTAGCTTTTCATAAGAAAATTTTACATTTTACTACTGATTCATTTTACAAATATTAAAATAGATATGTATTTAAGTGCATAACGCCGCCTTTTTCAAAAGTAAAAATGGCTAAATTTAAGAGGAAGGCTAACAATCAAGATTTTTTTTTTATTATTATTAAAAAACTGTTTTTATAATTAATTTCAAAGTGAAAAAAGGTAAATGCAAGTTTGAGAATCTTTTAAATTTCAGCAGGTTTGACCTAAAAAAAAAAAAAGAAAAAAAAAAAAAAGAATCATCTAAATCAATCTCATAGAATTTTGTTTTCCCCTGCACACAAAATCTAAGGTAAGACAAGGATCAGTGCAATCCTTTGGAAAATATGCCAGAATTAAGACCTATTTCCTAACCAATTTTGGTGCTATTTGAAATCCATTTTGACTGGATTGTGCTCAAGATTTATATGGTAGGGGAGAGTGTTGTACCTTGGGACAGTTTTCACATTGGGTCATTCCATGCCAAATCAACCAGTGACTCAACCTGACCCTTCCAATTTCAATGAAATTGCTAGAGATCATTCTCTATTATGATATAAATTAGAACATATTTTTATTTTTTGTTTATCGCTTTAAATTTTTATACAATTAATTATTAAAATTTTGAAAAATCATCATTTTTTGACTTGCATAAATATTTTCAATTTTCAATTTCTCAAGTTTTATCAAACATACAAAATTTTATGACCACTCATTTCAAAGAGGAGTTTATAAGGTTTAATTTGATATGCAAATCGACTATGTATAGTTAAAAAAAAAAAAAATTAAATTTTTTTAAAATTTGAAATTTGAAAATTTTTTAGATAGTCATTTTTAAAAATTTTGAAAAAAAGTATGTTTGTTGTAATATTATAAGCTTTAAATTCTGAAATTTTTAGAGTGGGATCTCAATGGGATCAGGAGTTATTAAATAAAAGCAAAAATTACCATTAAAATAGCAATTTAATTCTGTCTATTTTGTTATTTATTTATGATTTGTATGGTAATTTTCAGCTTTTATTTCATAACTCCTGATCCCATTGAGATCTCACTCTAAAAATTTCAAAAGTTAAAGCTTATAGTATTACAACAAACATACAATTTTTTCAATTTTTTTAAAAATGACTATCTAAACAATTTTCAAATTTTAAATTTTAAAAAATTTAAAATTTTATTTATTTTAATTATACATAGTCAACTTGCATATCAAATTAAACCTTATAAACTCCTCTTTGAAATGAGTGGTCATAAAATTTTCTATGTTTGATAGAACTTGAGAAATTCAAAATTGAAAATATTTATGCAAGTCAAAAAATGATGATTTTTCAAAATTTAAATAATTAATTGTATAAAAATTTAAAGCGATAAACACAAAATAAAAATATGCTCTAATTTATATCATCATAGAGAATGATCCCTATCAGTTTCATTGAAATCGGAAATGGTCAGGTTGAATATTGAATTTTTTTGGTTGATTTGACATGGAATGACCCCATTTTAATTTTTTACTTTGATAATTATAATTCAATTTAAAATTCAAAAGCAGCTTTTGAATACACAAACATTTTTCTCTATAATATATTTTTAGAAATTCTTGTAATTTGAAAGTAAACAAGTTGGAAATTGCACGTGAAGCGTAGCAAATGAGGTGCATTCGTACAATAACAAAGTTTTAAAATATTCAGATCTTGCTGATATAGTAGAGCGTACTTTGGATACAGTATCGTGGTCAAAATCTTTGTGTTCCTGTAAATATGCAGGGAGTAATTTTTATTTTTATTATACTTCATTAACGTATATCTTATTCATAAAATGTGAAGTAGTTTAATATAATTAAAACACGCCCCAAACAATGTTTCCCCGTACAACATTATTTAGTAGAATACATTTGTGTGGCCCTGTAATTTAATAATAAATATTCTTTGCATCACAGATTGTGCAAAATGTATTTTTTACTACATATTTCATAGATTCATGTCAATTCTATTATGTTCAAATGAGTGTAACACCATTAAAATGCATTTAAAACTTTTTTTTTTCCCTTTGACCGTTATGTAACGGAATCCTTTTGATTGTCCCTGTAATTGATCTATCCATCCGATTTTCATAAAATTTGAAATGACTCAACAAAATTATGTAATAATTATGTATTTTAAATTTCAAATGATTCGGTTGGATAGTTTTTGCGTTGTTATATGCAGACGGACAGACAGACAGACAGGCAGTCGGATGGACTGAGCGACAACAATAGGTGCTACGTATTTACATAATTACGAACGAACCTAAAAATCACCGCTCATTTAAAGTAGGGAAGGTAAACTGTTCCAAGGTACAACATCCTGTTGTACCTTGGGACATACTACATATTTCACATATTTCAACCAATAGATATATAACTACCGTATTTACTGGTGCATAAGGTGCACTTTTTTTCCACAAAATTAGGGCAAAACTCCTAGGTGTGCCTTATACACAGAATAATTTTTTACTCTTGGATGCAGTCGAACGATATACATATGAAACAAGAAATTATTAAAACTCGGAAAATATTACTTAATTGAAGTATTACTGCATATTTATTTCATTCCTTGCAGTTTTTTATACAACAGAGCTAATGACATTATCTAAACGCTAATTAGCAATTCTCTTTACTGTCACTCATTTCTATTTCCCATCATTCTCTTACAACCTGAAGTCTAAAAATGCATTTTCTTCTTGTTTTCTGGTCTGGCGTAATGTTTGTTTCAATTTTTTTTTTTTTTTTTTTTTTTTTACTGAAATTCATTTGGTCATTCTTCATTAGCGTATCAAATTTATGGTGCGCTTTATATACGAGATTTTTAGAAATCGCCATTTTTACTTGTAAAGTAGGGGTACAGCTTATACACGCATGCACCCTATACACGAGTAAATACGGTAATTAATAATTTTGTACAATAAATAACAAAATATTTTGTAGAATAACAATAACTAGTTAGATAATTTTGTGCCAACAAAACCTGTTTTTTTCCAAGGAAATAGTCAGCTAACTTCAGATACATAGATCTTTTTTTTTTTCCCCAGATACTTTCATAAGAAAATAATGTACTTTCTTGATTTCTTACTTCTAACACATCTGTGGTGTGATCATATCCATATAATCACCACTTTTAGTACTAAATATAATGAGTTTATCATTAACAGATTCAAAACTGCTATTTTGTTCCAGAGATGGTCTTTTATTTGAATTTCTTGCTCTCCTAATTTCCTGCTTGGCAATTTTAATTTCAGCTTTTACTTAAAGAAACTCTTAAAATGCTACGTTTTCTTTTCCTCACTAGCCAAAACAGCAAAATAACCGATGATCTAATGATTACGGGGCACAGAAACACTACAAAATCACTTATTTTGTAGTTTCAGCATGCCGGCAGCTAAAAACATTCGCAATTTAACATAGTTTGCTATTGACCTGAAGAGGGTAAAAACAGAAAGTATATCATGTTATTTATTTTTAACATTAACTTTAAACATTATTTAGGTTAACATGACAACAATGAAATCTTGAAGCAAATGAACTTCGAACTGTTTCCCACTACCTACGGGACCGTACATCAGTCCTGCTGTGCACGCGGTGCCGGACCGCTAGCGGTCCTCTCCTCTTTTATAAAGTCTCAAAGCAAACGAACGCTGAACCGGATCCTTGCTGCTTAGGGCAGCATCACTTTCCTCCCTATAAAATTCTGGGGTCAAGTTTGTTCAAAAATAAGTACAGCTTGAGAGAAAAAAAAAATTTATGTGTCACTTGCAAGTTTTAGCGAAGGAGGTTCTTAATATGGCTCCCACAACCAAAAATATCAAGTGAAGATTTCAAGGTTTTATAATAAAACAATACATCTTTCACATAAAATAAATTTATCAGACTTGAATATTTAATCACATAAATGTATTTTTCTCATATTAAATAAAGCTGGTGAAAAGAATCGCATAAATAATTTCCTAACTTAAGATAACTAGCCTAAGATAGGTAATCAAAAATATTCAAATTAATAGTTATAAAAGCTAACAGAAAAAAACAAATAATTGACATAAATGTTTGAAAAATATATGGAAAAAAAATAGGTTAAACAGAGTTTCCCCCAGGTTTAAAAAAGAGCAGGGCACTATTGTTCTGAAAAGGACACATTTTACATTTTTCAGGGCACTTTGTCATTTTAAAAGGCACTTTTATAGAGTTGAATCTAGAATCTAAATCTAACGGTTCAAAAAGTCGTGAAAAAACAAAAAGTACAGTAAAACCCCGATAATTCGGATTAATTGGGACCAGACCCAATCCAGATTATCGAAAATCCAGATTATCCAGAGAAATAGAAAAAAATGAAATGACATAAAACATACTTACAGAAAATCTCCTTTATGTTAAACTTATTGAATATTTACAAACAGTAAAAATGTTTACTTCGCTTAATTCTTCCAAAAAGATTTCAGAAAAAGTTTTTTTTTTTTTTTTAATTCAGAATACGACAATGAAACATGTTACTGTTATGGAAATTAGTTAAATATTTCTCAAACTTGAAAAAAAAAAAAGACAAAACCGATCCAGATTTATGGGGTCCAAATTAGCGGGGTTCTACTGTACATCAAAAATTGAAAAAAAGAAAAAAAATTAATTTTGTTAAAAATTGCGAAAAACAGCACATTTTGTTAAAAGATCACGAAAGATTGGCCAATTTTGTTAAAAGATAGCAAATAACAGCATATTTTGCTAAAAAATCGCAAAAAAAATCACATTTCATGAAAAAAATTGCAGAAAACAGCAGTTTTTGTTAAAAGAGCGCAAAAAACAGCATATTTTGCTAAAAAAAAATTAGTGAAAAAATGACAAATCTCATGAAAATGGAAAAACAGAATGTTTCACAGAATTTTCTGTTTTATTGAGAATTTTCGGATGAAATTTGGCGAGGTTTTTTTTTTCGCAAATCTTTTGATAAAATCTGCCTTTTTTATCGCTACTTTTTGATGAAAGTTGCCTTTCTTTGCGATTCATTTGACAAAATTTTCAGTTTTATCTCGATTTTTGGGAGAAATTTGTCATTTTTCCACTATCTTTTGAGGAAATCTGCAGTTTGTGAAATTTTGTGACTAAATTAGCCATTTTTTTGCGAATCTTGCCCGAAATTAGTTGTTATTTCGCAATTTTTCTTGCCATTTTTTAGTGATTTCTTGACGAAATTACCCATCCTATGGGACGCGACTGCAGCTATTTTTTGCATTACGTCGCCGATTATTTGCCCAATTTATGCTCTATAGTGCATTTGGATCATCACTGGAGGGCTGCGTTTCTTCAAATGTGGGACAAGAAGGGCACTATTTTTTTTGAATGAATGTCAAGAGGGGCACTAGTTTTTGGATGAGGGGGCAAGAGGGGCGCTATTTTTTAAACTAAAGGGCAGGAGGGGTGGAGCATCCCCCTGAAACCTTCTGGGGGAAACTCTGGGTTAAAAAAGTTCAAAACATTGGGTCACAAAAATAAGTCAGTTTTCCTCTCCCCACAATCCTCATAAGACCACCTGATACACTGGGTGCATCTAG
>OZ025302.1:163608161-163788161 GCA_964019185.1 Maratus speculifer | reverse complement strand
GCATTGTTTGTAATTTACTTTTTCTGAAATGTGTTACGAGTAAAATTGTTGCAATAGCCTTTCTAGTAGGTTTTGTTTATCTGGACAAATAGTGGATTAGCTAAGAATACATTCTGATTTGTTTAAATCACACACAGTCATTTGAAGAAGAATTTATAATTAACATTTAACTTTGCACCATCAATCATTAATTTAACATTTTGGAGATATGAACAATTACATAGTAGGTTACAATAGTTTGGCTGATATTTTGTTTTCATATATTGTCCATGTCATATCTCAGCTTGTAGTCAAATCTTCTTGAAACATTTTGTACATAACAATAGCATAAAATACTATCAAAAGCCAGAATTTCAGATTTTTATCTCGTGCCCCACCAGAGATATCAAAGCCTAAAAAGTGTGATTTTTGAAATTTTTGACAAACTTTGGAATTTTTTTCGCAAAGAGAAGTCAATTACCAGATCTGGGACTTGGTGTGTGAGTACATGCACTTTCGACCTATTTGTAAAAAAAAATGTGTCATGTTGACAGTTTTCCTTGCATGAAAAATTTCCCCTTGTAAACGGACAGATTTTGGAAAAAATCTTAAATTGTATGCTAAAATTTCACCAGTAAAAATTCATTTTTAAAAACTATTTTACCACCATACCTTTAGCTTAATTTATGCTGAACAAAACGCTGCAAATCCCATTTCAATTGGAAAAAATAAAAAACGAGATATTTACAATTTTATGGAAAAATCGCTGCACACGATAAAATAAAGATGGCTGCCATGAATAAACAAAACTTAATAAAACTAAATTAATAGTCATTTTGAACTTCCATGACTTTAGGGTTGTTGTGCAAAAAATTTCAGATTTTTTAGAAATGGTCGAGCGACCAGTGCTGAACCACTTCACTGTAAAAAATGTCAGATATTTCTGAATATATAAAAATGTACTGTAATCAAAAACGAAAATATACAGTGACCTTTTCTAATTCACCTAAGGTTTCGAAAAACGTTTCTTTACCTTTAAAAATCCCAGAAAGCTATTTGTTTTCGAAATTCTATAAATAATTTATAAAAATTAATTTTTATTAGCTGCCCGTCCATTTCGGAAATGTTTCTAAGTAGCTTTCACAGTACAATAATCACTTTTCGAAAATCAAAATATCACTTTTTCGGATGCTACCAATTCATTCGAAAATATTTTGATATTCAGAGAGCACGTTTAATAGACAAACATACAATATTAACAGTATTATCATTAATATGAAAATTGACATTATTTTGCTACAATTGCATGCACAAAATCAGTTATGCAGATGAAAATATTTACTTGCGAATTAATAGAATCCGAAAAAGGGATATTTTCATTTAAGAAAAGTGATTATTGTACTGTAAAAGCTACTTAGAAACGTTTCCGAAATGGACGGGCAGCTAATAAAAATTAATTTTTATAAATTATTCTTTGAATTTTGAAAACAAATAACTTTCTGGGATTTTTAAAGGTAAAGGGACGTTTTTCGAAACCATAGATGAGTTAGAAGAGGTAACTATATATTTTCGTTTTTGATTACAGTACATTTTTACATATTCAAAAACATCTGACATTTTTTACAGTGTTGAAATGGACAAATATACCTGCCAAAACGGACACATGTCTGAAACAGATTCTTCTTCTGGTCACTTGAAATTCCACCTTACCGATACCCGAACTTCGTCTAAAAAATTTAGATTCAAATTTTTTTATCTTTATATCGGAATGTGCATCTGCACAATCAGATCACTCTCTGCACCCCTAGTGCGAAGTGCGGAATTTGTCGTTACTGCATCTACACACACTCACATCTGTATATCTATATTACATCTAAAGCACCTACGCCTACATCTAAAACTACACATATTTGCAAATTTCAAACTTCTAATAAAAGAATCCTTTTTCAACTAAAACTACCTTTTAACTGAGGTATCTTCTATAATCGGAATGGCCTAAAATTCATTATTGCAATGGGCAGTCACTAAAAAATAATATTTCATTTGGGACGCAATATTCATAACGCAAATTTAATAAAACAATGTTATGACAGGTTTAAGGAAACAGGAAGTGTTGCTAATCTGGCCAGAAATGTCAAGCTTGGTGTGAGAGAAACAACTGCTGAATGTGTTCGGCAATCGTTTGAGCTGAGTCCTATTCAATTAATTAGTGAAGCATCGCGTGAACTTCAAATATCTGCTGCTAAAGCTACTGAGCGTACCGTAACAGAAGACATGTTAAAGAACACATGGTGGGAACTAGAATACCTCTTAAGAGATTCTCCGATCTACCAAGGAGGCACTCGTTGAAATTTATAAAAGCACGAGGTCATATAAAAAAATTTACAACAGTACTTACAATGTACCCAAACAAACATATGTCTAATTATAACAATTTGAGCACAATAAATAATTATAATCAGGAAAAGACTTTTGGTTCATCCTGTATATCAGATGAGGAAGACGCAGTGTGCCTGTTGTGTAATTTAAAAAAAAATATTCAGAGGATGGAAGTGGGGAGAGGTACATAAAATGCCTGATGTGTCCGATACCCATGTGTGTGAAACTAAAATAAAAGGCTAAATTTGCTATTTTTGAAAAAATTAAAACACTTTTTCAAGGAACATGATTATTTGAAGATAATAATAATGTACTATTATTTATTCATTAAATAATCTTGATTATTCTTGTAAATCTTGACTTTTCTTGTAATTTTAATATTTCTTACAACCCTATTCCATATCACTGCACTAGGTAATATTACATGAAAAGTGTAATTCTGTTTTAAAATCTAAATATTGACATGTATTTTTTCCTTCTGTTTTAAACGTATTAAAAATCAGTTAACAAATAGTCAAGGTTTGTGTTTTACTAGCTTTTAATTTATCTCAATTTTTTAAGGTAATTTAGAAATCAAAATGTAAATGGTATTCCATAATTCACGAACTTTCACTATCACTTTACAATTTAAATATCTTGCAACATACGCTAGCCACTGTGTGTTGAGGAGAATTCTGCCACAGAAAACAATCACAGTTTCTTAAAATGTCTACAAAAAGTTTAATTTTCATTTCTGCCACAAATATCTACAATTTAAAATCAAAGGTTTAAGAGAATTGTGGACCTTTATTTGAGCAAAAATCGACCGGAAAATCGACATTTATTTTTGTGCGTACTATTATAAACCGATCTGTACTACATCTTTCGTGTGGAACTGCATGAATATATGCTTAGAATTTAAGTAAAGTTACAAGTGTTTTAATTTTGTTCGGAAACAATTTTTGGCCTTTTAATACACTTCAAATCTGTTTTTCTTGATACTGCTTCTTCAACTAGTTTTACGTGATTAAATGTCAAAATCGATGATATATCTAAAACATTATGACGCAAGGAGCATTTTAAAATTTCGTATTAAAATTTAAATTCTTTAAAAATATCTTTACACTAAATAAAATTGGAAATTTCTTTTGAGGTGCTATACATACTTTTGATAAAATGCATGCTTGCACAAAATTTCAAATTTCATTTATGAAAATTAAAAGAATTTTTTTTTTTTTAACATCCATGGTATCCTTAAGCACGAAAATATTTTCTATGCCGAATGCCTCATGGATGAATCAGCATTGGGTTGAGCAACAACGAACAGGAAATAATTTTGAACACGGTCATTGCCACCAGTAAGAAAACAATACTCAATCAAAAATTAACAAACATTAGGACTATAAAGTAAACAGCAACCGATGCATTTCGAATAGGAAATCGAGGCATTTCGGTGAAAATAAAACGTTCATAAGACTGCCATAGGACACAGACATCCTGGAACGAAGCGGTTATTTATCTTCCTATCTTAAAACAATGGGACATACAAGACGTTTTGTTTCGTAATGACAATAAGAAATAAAAGCGACATTCACCATCAACCCAAGGTCAGACAGAAAAGTTCAAATAATTGAAGAATTACGGAAAAAATACTCAAATAAAACAAATTAATGAATTAGGAAATATATACATACATGTATAATTCGATTAAACAATAATTAATGAACTACCATTTTGCACATACTCTTCTACAATATATAGTAACAAAACACAAAATACTTAAGCGCTTTTTTACTTATAGTATATGACTTTCTTGATTATAGGACGATTTATTGATGACCCACAAACAACTTATAAACTAGTCAGATGTGAGAAAACTTTCTTCTATCTTATGCATGTTAATACTTCCTGAAAAATGCAACTCAGCAGTGCCCCCGTAGGTGGTTTAAACCAAAATCTTGTCAGCAACAACTTATGTCAACTTATAACTAAATCTAAAGTCTGATGGAAATCCGTGCATTGGCATCCGTATTTTTGGCAAAAAGTTATTGTAAAAAAAAAAAAAAAAAAAAAAAAAAAAAAAAAAAAATGCATAACATTGCCAAATGTTGAGTGATGTACACCGAAAACTAATCGTGATCAATTTTTTATCAGATACTAACTGAATCTGAAGTTTGGTGAAAATCCATGAATTAGTTCTTGAGAAGCAGTTAATGCGAAATCGTGAAAAATGCAGCATAGCAGAGTCACATGTAGGGCGATTTACACGAGAAACTAAACAACATTAATCACTAATCTATTTCAGGGACTAACTGAGTCTGAAGTTTAAAAAAAATTCGTGCATTTGCTCTTGAGATAGAGCTATTGCGATAATCACAAATAATGCACCATAGCAGCGCCACCTGTTGAGCGATTTGCACCAAAATGTCATTAGCATTATGTTATATCAAGTACTAACTAAATAGAAAGTTTATGAAAATCCATGCACTTGTTCTTGAGATAAGGCTATTGTGGAAATTGTAAATAATGCAACATAGTAGCGCCATCTATAGAGCAAAATACCCAAAACCTAATCATATCTAGTTTATATCAGTCTCACAGAATCTAAAATTTAGTGAAATTCCGTGCATTAGTTCCTTGCGTAAATACGGATTAGGTTCCCTTAGAAAGACCCCCACGAAGGGCACTCCTCCTCTGGTCCTATATCCCTAGTGTAGATAATCGGACGACAAAAATAAACCAAACCAAACCGTGCATTAGTTCTTGAGATAGAGCTATTGCGATAATCATGAATAACACACCATGGCGGCGGCATGTGTTGAGCTATTTGCATCAAAATGCAATCAGCATCATGTTATAACAAGTATTAATTAAATCTGAAGTTTTATGAAAATCCATGCACTAGTTAGTGAGATATGGCTATTATGGAAATATTTAATAATGCAACATAGAAGCGCCTCCTGTTGAGCGATATACATTAAAAACTAATCAGATCTAGTTTATATCAAAGTCTCACAGAATCTAAAGTTTTGTGAAATTCCATGCCGTAGTTCTTGAGATAGTCTGCCCACAAAATTTTTGTCAGATACAGATAGACAGACTCACAGACGGACAGACGTTTTATAAAAACATATTTTTCGAGTTCTCTGACCCCTAAAACGAATAAATCCGTCGAAACCGAATTTCGAAAATTTCGATGAATCCAATATTTTTCTCATGTAAAAATAGAAGAAAGTGAAAATATGTAGAGAGAGATAGCAGCTCGAAACAGGAATAAATATATAGATATATCTAGAATCACAGCTTAAACTCGAACTTATTGTGAATCTTGTGGTGTTGCTCTTTGGGCAAATCCCTGCTTTGAAATGTACCTCACAAAAGCAAATTTTATTAAATAATGTTTATATACAAACAAAACCTATTTTCAGATATTGATACAAATTTTGAACAAGTTTTCATTCAAGCTTATGTAACCTTTTGGGTAAAAACTGATTTTTTTTATGCGGACTTTTTACTTCTTTCATTATGAAAAAGAAAAGTTTGAAATTTATAATAATAATAAAAAAAATCCTTAAAATATAGATCTTCCAAGTATTTAAAAATCTGAGGCAAGGGGAAGTAGTATACTTCCAGAAGCAAGGGAAGGATCCTCCTGAACCCACCTCCTACAGGCCAATCTGCCTCTTACCGACCTTAGGAAAATTACTAGAGAAACTTTTAGTTAAGAGATTGGTTCATTTTCTGGAAACAAACAATATCCTCCATCACAGACAATATGGGTTTAGAGTAGGCAGATCTTGTGAAAAAGCTTTGAATGATATTTTATCCTCCTGTGTCTTAAGCATAGATGCTGGAAACTACACTTCCCTGCTCTCCTTAGACATAAAGAGTGCTTTCGACAATGTAGAGTGCGGGATATACTACTCCTGTTAATTGAAATTGGCTGTCCGGGTAACATAGCTGGAACCATCCTCTCGTATTTATCAGAACGAAGAATAATTGTTAACTGGGGCTCTGGCTCATCATATCACAATCTTCAAAAGGGCTGCCCGCAGGGATCATGTTTAGGCCCTTTTCTCTGGCTACTAATAGCTAATGTAATTCTTAAAGAGCTAGAAAAACACGGGTTCCTCCTGTATGCCTTTGCTGATGATTTCAGCTTTGTCTTCTCGGGCCGTGTTCGTATTGACCTTGAAAGAGAAGAAGTTCGGGCTCTCCCCCTCTTCCTCCAGCTGCTAACTAGCCTACACCTCCAGCTCTCCACAGGCAAATCACAAAAACTAACATTTGCAAAACCACGCGATCTTCAACGTCCACCCACGATGAGAATCGGTGGGCAATCGGTTAAACATGTACAGAAATTAACACTACTAGGCCTCACAATAGATAAACATATGAGCTGGACGGAACGCATTTAGAACATCAGAGAGAAACTCGTAAAACTCCATAACAATTCACGCAAATTAACAGCTAAAACTTGGGGCATTGAACCTCAAATGCTCAAAGTTTGGTATCGTTCAATAGTGGAACGGATCATCTTTTACTGCGTGGGTATCAAAGGCTGCAGCCTCACCAAACAGGTGAAGGATAAACTAACATCTATTCAAAGGATATTCCTACTCCAGATGAAAAGAGGATACAAAACGATTTCCTCGGAGGCCCTTGCAGTTATAACAGGGATCCCTCCCATTACAATTACACTTGAATTTGAATATCTAAGAAGCAAGATTTTGCATCTCCAACACGACACAACACAAGCCGATTTCCTAAACATAGAGATACAACGGAAAGTCAGCAGCTGGATCCTGCATCATGCGAGGGAGACGTCGCATTTACAGGTAAACTTGGAAAAGCATTCTTACAAACCAACCAGAGATCCCACTATTTACACAGATGGATCCCGAACCGAATCAAGCGTGGTATCAGCTTTCTGTGTCATGAGTGGCGGCGAGGTGACCCATCAGTGGGCATGCAGGATTGGCGACTTTAACTCCGTATTTCAAGCGGAGCTACTTGCAATCCTGCGGGCACTGGAATGGATCTCTGGACAACCCTACCCCTTCATCAGGGTTTACAGTGATAGTTTGTCCAGCTTGCAAGCCTTTTTTCCCATCGTACTAAACACCCTATAGTCCTAAAAATCAAACAACAATTATTGATCTTAGCTAATAAAACTTCCCTTGGTCACGTCTCGGCTCACATTGGCATTGAGGGCAATGAACGGGCTGATGCTCTGGCCAAGGCAGCGACAGAAAATCCAACAATATAAATTGAACTCCCAGTGCCTTTCTCTCATGTCAAACGAGTCCTAAAAGGAAGAATCTTACACGCCTGGCAGACTAGGTGGCACGAGTCTGACAAGGGACGCCATACCTACAACCTCATCCCAAAAGTATCTAGAGAGCTTTATTTCCTTTCTCCACCCACCACAGCCTTCCTCACTGGTCATGGACCGCTTAAACAATATTTAAAGAAATTCCATTGCGCCTCTTCACCTCTGTGAATGTGGCGAAGTGGGATCCCTAGATCATACCTACTATCACTGTACTCTGACTGAAGCTTGGCATCTCAGATATCACCCTTCTCCCCCTAAATCCTGGCTACAAGGGGTGTTATTTCGGCCAGCGTTGCTTGACAAATTAAGAAACATTTATAATTACTTAATGTTCATTTCCATTCTAACCACATAGCGGTTTGTCTTTCTGTAGTATAGCAGCAGATCGTGAGTTCTCCATCCCACCTCACAGTTGTTTGTCATGAAGGGGCACGGGCCCCAGCAGACCGTGCACCATAATTTCATCTTTTTCTCTATCGCTCTCTGTCGCGAGGGGGCAGTCTGTGCTCCAGCGAAAGAGTTTTACCATGTAAATTTTATCCATTTTATTGTAACTAAAAATAATGTAACCCTTTTTTTAAGACCTTAATAAAGGCGACCGGGAGGGATACTATGCTCTACAGACAAGACTTTCTTGTCTGAGCAGTCCCTTTTAGGCATTCAAGTATTTTAAAAAAAATCATGAAAAATACCAAATACCCTCAGTGTAGAGAAAGATATGAACTTGAAATTGTTCAGGTCTCAAAATATTAATCAAGGCATTTTCTCGTTTTTACAGAATTTGGTTATAAAAGATTCAAAATTTTATAAAAAATGGTCAATGCTAAGGGGTTAAAACTGATATTAACTTTTTTGAGATCTTTCTTAAGTTTTTTAAATCTAAATTATTGTCAAATTCAATTTTTATTGTAATGATCATCTCGGTTAAATCAGTTACAATTGAAAATTTATATGAATTATATATGAAGAAACACTTTCCACCATAGCTGAAAAGGCTTATAAAATGCTTTTAGTGGTCTTTTATCCGTGTTCTAATACTCGTAAGTATAAGATTGTTTTTGCTATGCAGTTATTAGATTACTAATAATGTTCTTTATTGAAAACCAAATGTTTAACATTTATATTTTATTTAAAGGGAAACACAAAATTATTCTGTTACCAGAGTGGCGAAAACACAGTCAAAAAAAGAGAAAACTACCAGTGTTTTTTTAATAGATTTTTTTTTTTGGGAGTAATATAAGCCCCATTACTGGCTGAGAGGTTCTAATCTCGAACCTGGTAGACCGAAGGTGCTGGGCTCGAACACAATTGCAACCCTTCGGAGTTTTCCGTGGTTTTCTTCGAAGCTTGGGTAACCTTGCATAGATACGGGTTAGATTCCCTTAGAAAGACCCCACGGAGGGCACTCTCTCTAACAAGACTCCAGCGGGAGTCTACTCTCGTGCAGGCTACTCTCGTAACCAGAGATTAAACAGCTCCGGTTAAGAAAAATAAAACCATATGAGAAATGACGTAACAGGAATGTCACATGCGAGAAATATTTTTTTTACTTATTTTTATTTTTCGTTTGTTTATTTATTTGTTTATTTTGTTAAACATTTTTTTAACATGTAATTTTGATACTTTATTATTTTTTAACACCTTTTAAGAAATTTTACCGAAATAAAAAACCTACACTTCTGTTTACTATCACAACAACAGCTGACTAGCGCAAGGCACACTGGGAAAATAAAATATCGCTGATGTTGACAAACCCTGGTAATGAGAGTGCCTTGCACGATAGTTAGGACTCTCGCTAGAGTCTATACTCTCTCTAGAGTCTATATCCCACAGCCACATGCAGCTAATCGGCCGTCATACTTAACACTGACACAATCGAATAATATATAAGGATTAAAGAAAATGAATTTTACTTTAGCAAAATACTTGTATTTATCAACTTTTTGACTGTGTTTTTCCCTCAACACACGCCACACTGGTTACGTTAGGGTCTATGGTGAAAAATCATTTGCGGCATACTTTATGGATGTTACACTGGTTTAAACATTTATTGAGATTGGTATGTATCAGCGAGGTGGATTACAACACGTTTTCTGCAAATTATGGAGTTCATAGCATTTTTGTTCATTTACAATATGCTAAAAACAATTCAGTTTTTAGGACTGAACTACGATGACAATTGCTGGAAATGAATTTTTCAGTGTGTTTATGCTTACCTAATTTTTAGTGTGTTATATGGTATCGATAAATTCTATAGGGTATTCCTCCGATAAACTTAGAGGGTTGCTAGTGCAGATCAAGACGAACGAAAATCACAATGGAACGTGTTTTAATAAACCATGTCTAGTACGTGAAAATCGTAAAAAGGCCCGTTCATCTTGTGACGTCACACGGGAACGTAAATAGGAACAATATTAATGGAAAAAAACATTTTATATCAATTTACAACAACAAACGAAAAAAACTTATTACAGGTGTTGCTTGAAATGGCGACCGGGAACACCATTTGGGCACAAATATACAACGCCCAATGTAAAAAGGACTTTCGTACGCACTCGGAGTAACTAGATGTATTATTTGTGCTATTTTCATTACTTTTCTCATTGCAAATTTATGTCATTAAATAACACAGACATCACTATTCGGAAATTGTGATACGAAACTTAAAACTTAAGTTGGTAGGAAAGACAGGCAAGTAGATTAAATGGATTAATGTTAACCCCTTCGCGACGGGAGACTTTTGCGAAATTTTTAATGTATTGTCACCGATTTTTAAAAACAGAAATTTGTGCCTTATAAAATAGAGAAATAACGCCGATTGAATGAGGCAATTTTTACCGTAAAATTTTACTGGTAGGGGATAAAGTTGGATTCTTAAGCCTTTTTATGGCGCGTATACAATTCGCTCGTCCGTAAGGGGTTAAATGTCCCTCATTTTTCTTATAATTTTACACTTTTAAACGATTCGATGTATTTTCCCCCCAATCTTTATACCTATCTTAAAAATCCTAAACATACATTAAAAGTATACAGAAATATTTTTTTTTTTTTTTTTTTTTTTTTTGGAGGGTGGGGGGGGGGGCATTTTTATTACAACTTTTCATGACAGCAATATATTTTTTAAACATTATTCTGGTGATAACGATAACATTCTAGCGCTATAAAAACGAAAAAATCCCTACCTGAGCAGTGTTGGGTATGAACGCGCTCACTGAACGAAAACTCACGAGTTTCGCTCACTATTTCTGAACTTTGAACTGAACTTCGCTCACTATTTTATAAACGAGCATGAACTGAACGGAAACTCAAAAAATAAACGAGTTTGAACGAAATTTACGTTCAATTTTACGTTCAATTTTTTCATAATTTATTTAAAATTTTTCCCGACCTTAGTACACTTTTTCCCTCTTTCAAATGCCATTTAGAGGCCTACATGAGCCTCAGGACGGGTTAAATCTGGATATCACTTCTCTGGGTAGTATCCTAGTCTTACTTCTTCTGCAGACTCGGTCGTGCCGAACCGGACCTGGGCTGTATACATTTTCGCCGAAAATAGATATATACAGTAAACTCTCTGTACAAGGTGGACTGTGTAAGCCGGAAATATGTCAAAATCGGAATGATTTTCAAGTTCCTGCGAATCCGCAGACAGAGTAGAATTTGTCTAAGACGGAATATTGTCTTCTACGGAAAATTTTCAAGATACCGATCGATTCCGCTGTAGCCATAGTTTATTCTAATTTTAAATTACCACAATTCAACAATTAAACTTTTCTTTAAAGAATAGTTCATATACAATGCTAGGGGATGGGGGAAACAGTAATATAAAAGGTGCTACATCTGTATATGACGAAATCCTGTCTTAAACGAAACAATTTCTAGATCGGTGCAAAATGGATAGAATAATCCGTGTAAAAAAAATCATAACACATTTGTAAAAGACGGCGAATTTCTTAATAAAGAATCTGTCTACAATGAATTTTTCTAAGTGTTTTTTTTTAAGATTCACCAGTATAGAAATTTTTATATTTTTAAGCCTCCAATCCGTGGAAATGTGTTAATGTTATTAATATAGGGCACTTTTGCATAAATGGAGATTATAAACAGACTAAGGTAAGTTTCTTTTGGCCAGAACTCTTCCGTAAGGGTAAATATCAATGTCCTGTAGAAATGCACTCGGCGTCGGGCCGGGTTCGGTGCGAAATTTCAACCTTTTTCCGGGCTGTGCCAAGCTCGGGCCTTGTTTTTAGCTATTATATCGGGCTGGGTCGGGCCTTGTTTTTAGCTATTATATCGGGCCGGGTCGGGCCGCTAAATTTTCTCTACGAGCCGGGCTGGGCTCGGGCCGAAATTTTTATTTTAATATCGGGCCGGACATTTTTTTTCTATGGATCGGGCCTTTAAATTTCTGTCCGTGCGTACCTCTATTTTACATATCGAATAATCAAATGATTAGTTCACAAAATTTTGTAAATTTGGACAATAATATCCAAACATAAAAAAAGTGAACTTTTTAGTGAACTTCGTTCACTTTTACAAGTGAGTTTGATTTGAACGAGTTCGTTTGAAAATTCTTGAGTTTGAACGTGAACTTAAATCATTTTTCAGAAATTGAACGTGAGTTTGAGTTAGTTCGTTTATTTTGTGAACGTGCCCAACACTGTACCTGAGTTCCATAAATTTGTCGTTGCATTCGAAGTACCGTGGGACGAAATGGTTATTTAGTTTTCTACCCTAAAACAATAGGTTAGATAGGATTTCGTCACAACGAAAAACAAAACAAAACTCGCCTTTTTTTTTCACCGCCCACCAAGGTCAGGTTAGAAAGTTCAGGTGGTAGCGACCCAAGGAATTTCAATTAGCGTCAACTGTGAAGCGATAATGACAGCATGGGGTTGGTAACTGGTTACGTAACTGTGTGGGAAAGAATAATGAAGCCGTCAAAGGTGTTAATGAATAAAATATAAATCGATTTCGCTTGGTAGAGAAAGCAAGCGAGGGAAATTTCAGTGAAGTTGCTGAGAAAAATTATTAAAATAAGAAATGTACTACAATCAGGAGTCGAATCTGACAAAATTCGGCTTCTCTTTGATTCCTCCTTGAAAAATTTCATTTAATAAAAAAAATCTCTTCATAAAATTCCTTATAATAAAAGAGACACTATACATAATTCTTATTTTAATATAATAGGCATAATTATATCACGCTCATAGTTAAAAAAAAAAAAAATCGCAAATTTAATAATGAATACTTTCAAAAGTTCAAATCTAATGCAAAAGAATTTAAAAAAAAATACTAATTAGAACAAAAATTATGGCTAAAAATATCTTGCATAAAAATTTGTTGTACTGTTATAAGCCAAAACTTAGAAGCCGTTTTCCTAAAAATTAATTTTTCGGTACTGCGTAACCCAGGAATTTCAATTAGCGTCAATGTGAAGGGGCAATGACAGCATGGAGCTAGTAACTGGCTACTGGTAATGTAACTGCGTGGGAAAGGACGATGAAGCTATCAAAGGTGTTAATGAATAAAATAGGAATTGATTTCCCAGTTGCCCAAAAAACTTTTTTAAATAGAACATGTATTAAAATCAGGAGTCGAATCTGCCAAAAATCGGGTTCTCTTTGGTGCCGCCTCACAAAACTTCTTTTAAGGGGATCAAGGAAACAAAAATCCTAAAATTTTCTAAAAAACTTTTATAGCATTAAAAAATTCTCTGTTTTTTTTAATGCTTAAAAGGGCATATAAATCATGCTTCTATCTTAATTAGAAGAAAAAATATACATGTTTTCCTTTTTGATTGTTTTCAAAATATAGCTTTCAAGCAATGCTTTTCATGAAATGACTTCTTGTGAAAATGCGTTTTTCTTCATGATGAATTTTTTCACCATTTCTTAGATTTAAATTGTTATAACTCAAGAATCGTTAAAGATAAATACTTAAAATTTGGAACATGTCTTTTTTGATTGTTTAACTTTAATTCAGCAAATTTGAAAAAAATATTTACTTTTGGAAATATTATTTTTTTAAAGGAATATTTTATTTCATATTCCATATTTAAAATTTAAATATTTGTGTTTATTTAAATGTAAAAAAAAAAAAAAAAAAAAAAAAAAAAAATCAAAATTCTACAAATGGTATTTTGATTTATAACGATTTTAAATTACCCCTCTATTTTAACATATTTTATAATTTTAAATTTTTTAAAAACATTTTCAGGAATTTTTTCATGTGATTTTGTTTACAAATGAAATGGTTAGCATTAAAAAAAAAAAAAAAAAAAAAAAAATTTAACTCAATAAAAAAAACGATTATTTTAATATGTGTCCCGGATCCCTTTCAAAAAATTTTTTTTTACAAAATTCCTTTTAATAAAAGAGACATTACACATTATTCTTTTTTTAATAAAACAGGTATCATTATAAAAATTTCTCGTAAGGGGGGCAGATCGCGCTGACGGTTAAAAAAAAAGTTTTCACAAATTTAAGAATGGATACTTAATCAACAGTTACAAACTGTAAAAAGGAGTTTTACAAAAATACCAATTAGAACAGAAGATATAGCTAAAAATATCTTGCATAGAAGCGTTTGTTTTTGTTGTACTGTTAAAAGATATCTTTGAAATCGTTTTCCTTAAAAAAAGGATTTTTTGGTATTATGTGCACTCTTATTTGAAAACTGATTAGCAAAGAACCTTGAAGTTATGAATAATTCTTAGTTTACATGTGCTTTTTTATGCTGAACCTTAATTTAGTCTGATTTTTGTCACCTATAACTGTGTGTTGAAAAAATAAGTTATTAGGAAATTATTCGGTACCAGTATTTTCTTACCGAAAATCTCTCCATAAATAAGGAGAAATTTCGCGCTTTTTAACTTTTTTTTTCTTTCACCTGGAAAATAACGGTATCCGTATGAAGCCTCGTGTACATTTTTTTGGTGAAATTCAATGAATATGATTAGTGATCACAGTGAGCTGCTTTTGAAAAAAAAAAAAAAGTCTTGTATCCACCCCATCCTTCATGCAAACGCGACGCTCCTCTTGAAAGTGTTAATGGGAATTCTGATACTTATCATAATAATATCTAATATAAATACTACTGACGATATTTATGATTATACCTTTAGATGTTCAGAGCTATCAGCAATCGAAATATTAAAATATGGCAAGAACTGCTGTAATATCTCGTCATTAAAGAAAATATTTACCCCGAGGTCTACCTCAGTTAGTATCTATAACGTCAATATTATCTCCCGCGAAAACACCCATATTACCAAAAGTTGCAATAAACTCATCTATTCTTTTAATGGTAGTTAACAGTCACCGATGAGTTATTTCTTAACAATCTACAAAGAAGATCGTTTCTATAATGATAAGAAACACCATTAGTGTATAGTGGATTACATTTCATAATTCGCATAGATTAACCCTTCGTGACGGGAACCTTTTACGAAATTTTTAATGTTTTGTCCCTAGTTTTTAGAAACAAAAATTTGTGCCTTGTTAAATCGAAAAAATGCTCCGATTAAATAAGGCAAATTTTCTTGTAAAATTTTACTGGTGGGAATAAGCAAGGATTCTGAGCTCTTTTTGAGGCACGTATACGGGTCGCTCGTCCCCAAGGGATTTAAGAGATAAGTACATATAAAAGTCTTTCTACAAACATTAAGTGGCCAAAGATGACCGGCCACTTGCGATTTTAGACGTTTTACTAAATATCTCGATAAATACATGAAGGATTATTCTGAAACTCCAGGTGTGTAAACACAATAGTACAGGTCATATGTTACCGCGAAGATTTTTTTTCCCCGAAATACCATAGAGGACCGTCAATAAATTGAAAAAGAAAGAAGATCGTTTGGATAACCCTATGCCAAAACTAATATAGCAAAAGCGTTCAAACTCCAGATTATGATTAAGTGGCTTATTGTAATAAACATGTCAAATTTTTTTTAAATAAGCAACGGCTGAAGATGGATCTCCGGTCACAAAAAATGCATTGTCTGAGGCGGTACAGCGTTAGTAACTTTTTGATAGAATAGAGAGATTTATAATTTTCAAAAAAGAATAAAAAAATGTCACGAGTTCTCATTCGTAATCATAGGGCTAATTCGTACAATATTGGCAGAACGAGAAGCCTATTGGAAAGAAAAGTTTTTGCGGCACACGTGATTAAGAACAACTGTTCCAAAGCATATTAGGTTACATATATTCAGTTTATTTAACAACGTCACTGATCTATTTTTTTTTTTTCTACATTTTAGCATCACTTTTTGATACCTGAATGTCTTTTGTGTTGAAAGAAAAAAAAATGCCTACATCTAAACAGAATCTCTCATAAAATAAATAATGTTTTCATCGGAGTTTGCAAAGCGCCTAAAAATGTTCAAACAACTGTGTAACCAAGGTAGTCATAATTTTTCAAAAGTATTTAACTTAAATCTTTTTCAAAAAAATTTTTTATGAGGATTTGTAGATTATTTACTTGTTTAAAGATATTAAATTTGTGATTGCGTTGATTTAGGTTAATGGTTTTTAAATTGATGTTCTAAAGCGGTTTGTAGTTTTAGATCCGATTTTTGAATTTTATTGAACCATATTTTTGAACTTAAATTACTAAGCGGCTAAAGGATAAATTTTAGAAAAGATGCTTTTTCTGTTATTTATAATGTCATTTTCTTTGGAAAAAACCAATGAATAAATATTTGTATTATTATTTTAACTTCGAAACTGAAGAGGTTAAGAAAAGAAGTATGTCCGTCTAAAAGTGTTTCTACGTATTAAATAATTACAGTACGTCCCCAAAACACACGTGATTAAGAACAACTGCTCCAGAGTATATTGTATTTCATATATTCGGTTTACTTAACGACATCACTGATCTAAATAAATAGAAATAGAAAACAACAAATAATGCGTGGGAAGTGAAGAAAAGTGAAGTACCCTCTCTGGTTTCTGAAAACTATCTCTCAGCTCATTAAAGCACCGCAAGAAATGAGTATTTTTTTCTCCGATAGTCGTTAATTAGGAGCGACAAGAAAACAAATTGGACTCCCTCACCCATTTTTAAAGATTTCAGGTTTGACTTTTATAATCATGCTTAACCCCTTCACGTGATTGATGAATTCCGGCTCTTACACGACGACTTTAAATCCGAGCCCGAAAAATTTGTCTCATCGGTTACACAACCCAATACTGAAAGTGTGCAAAAGGAAATTGTTATAAGTTATGAGCATTTTAAAATTGCTTCAAGATTAATTTTCCCACTTAAAAATATCTTCTTACATAGAAATAAGTATATTAATCCTAAGTATTTCCTCACAACAACATCTTGTGTTTTTATGATGAACTGATTTTTATGTTCATCAAAATCAGTTTTTCAGATTTCTTCTTTATACATTGAAAAAAAAAAAAAAAAAAAAAAAAAAAAAAAGAAGTAATCGATACTCAAAAACACGACAAATCATACGAAACATTTTTTAACACTTTCTGAAATCTTTAACAACTGTTTGGGGAAATAGGATGTTGCTGCCCATAGCCAAATATGTAATCCGATACTTTTGAACAGCTATGTATTTGATCTGTTGGGTTAGGTATATTATATAATGGGGAAATTTAATTTAGCAAGAAAACGACTAACAAATTGAAATTTCTCTTTCAGCAGTTTTTTCTAAAAGATGAAAACATATTTGAATACTTTTGTTCAGCCCTGTAGTTTTATTTCTTAGCATCTTTATTACCTATTTTTATTTTGGAAATTGTATAATGGTCCATTTCTCTTAAAATGCTTTCTAAAGTCCATGATGTGTTGTAAGCTTTGGATATTTTTAAAAATCCTAAAGTGCGAAAACTCATGAGTTAAAAATCAAGAGATTTAGCAGGTATATCAATGAAGAGTATAGTTCTTATTCCGTTTTTGGTCCATTTTTTCCAGGAAATTAGTTGTGGAAATGGATTCTGATAAGCGTTTTTTGATGGGGCCGGTGGAATCGTTTCAAATTTTCTAACGGGCCGGCAGATGTAGAATAGTTTTTTCAACGGGCCGGGCCGATTAAAAAAATTTTCGGGCCTGCCGGCCCGTTCTGAAGATTTGATCTAGAACGATAAAATATGAGCTATTTTCAATGGTTTTAACGAGAATAAGTATAAATGTGCGTCACGAGCCATACTAGTTTCACAGCATCAATATAAAGATGTACAGTGTAGAGATCAGCATCGGAGAATTACATTGTGTGCAACTCGTTTTAATACTTTTTTAGCTGACTCGTGCCGGTCCGAGATCAAGCTTGCATTATTTTTCTACATATAGACTGGCCGGACTGGAACCAGACTTAATTGTTCTCAAGATCTGTAGGGCAGAAAACATGATTCGTAAAATTAACAGCGATAAAGAACTTATGTTAGCTTTATCTTCGGATATATACTTCTTGGTGGTTTTTAAATTAATTTCTCAATAATACGAAAGTTTGACACATTTTCTGATTAATTTTAAATTGTAAAAGTATAAAAGCGATAAGCTTAACTATTGAAGGGATTTGGAATCGAATAGCGTTTTGGTATACTTGTTTGACCTTGTTGAGATGTAATAGTTTCTCAAATGATTACAGGTTTTTCTCCCTTCCCATGCTATCGCTTCCGGAAATTCTATTCAAATCGCTAATTATGACAGTATTTTATTTGCTTGTAGTATTCTTAAATTGCTTGTATAAAAAAAATGGATAACGCTACTCGATTATATAGTTTTTGAATAAAGATACTTGCTAATCTTATGCATTTCTGAGAAAAAAGTGAATTTAGAAATGTATCAGAAACGAGCTTCTTTGAATTTAAGAATGAATTTGGATTTAAAACCTTTAATAAAATGATATAGAAATATATTTGTAAATCTTCTTTTATCAAACATCTTCAAAAGTAACGATGTTTTTAGCTTTCTTTCTTTTTTCTTTTATTCTAAGCCATATTAAATTTTTAATGAATCTTTATTAGAATGTTGAAAGTCTAAGAATCTAAGTAATCATTAATGTTGTTAATGTGTATTTCCTGTAAAATATACTGTAAAATCATTCCATAGATATGTATGCAGTATTCTTTAAAGAAATCTTAATTATATGATAAAAATCTGATTTTTTTTAGAAATCGTAGAAATTGTAACGGGCCAAAACGGGCCGGGCCGGGCCTAAAATTTAAAAATTTAAACGGGCCGGGCCCGGGCCGAACTTTTGAGCTTTACAACGAGCCAGGCCGGGCCGAAATAAATTTCCTACGGGCCGGGCCCGGGTCTGGAAATTCCGGCCTGCGCAGACCTCTACATCATAGTAAACAATTCTAAAAGTACTTCGGTTTAAACTTCGTACCAAAGCAATATGCCACCATAATAAAACAGAAAGATGATATTACAAGAATAGAGCTTCACCTATTAAAGACTTTTAAATCCACCAGATGACAGGGTTCTGTTTAACACTTGAAAAAAATAAGAATTCTGCTTCTTAAGTCAAAGTAATGTCGTTATATATCAAAGTGGGCCCAAATATAGGATTTTACAACAGTGTTTTGCGTTGTCAATTAACTTTTTAGAAAGCGGGAAACTGACCAATAGGAAAATTAAACGGATGGGAAAAAAAGAAAATAATTCTCACAGTCGATCGGATGAATATCATCTGCAATCAGGCCTGGGCGTCGCTACGCAAGGAATTGTGGGTAATCGTTTGATTTTTTTTAGTACATAAATAAGGTATTACGAAACAAATGAAACAATAAAATAAAGCAATGGGGTTTTAGGGAAAATATTGCTTTTAACAGATTAAAGTTTTTTTTTTTTTTTAGAATAAGAAAATAAAGTATGCGTAGGTTAAAGATATGAAATTAAAATATAATAAATATGTTAAGGTATTATTAAAAGACGTGGGGAAATTTAGATATTATAAGAATTCGGAAATATTAATTACGAAAAATTTATTATTATTAAATATATAATACCCAACATAACATAACCTACCCAAAACTTCACATTAAAAAAGTTTCAGATATCTTTGAAGAAAAAACCTATCTTGTCTTTTTTGCAAAGTAAGTTTATTGCTAAAAAAACTTCTGTGATTTGTCCAGTAAAAGTTGTTTAATTTAAAAATCTGATGATTCTAGTACAAAGGAAAAAAAATCATTTAATTGAAACAGAGAAGTTTTTAAAAAGTAACCGCTTTAAAAAGAAACTTTGCGTCTAAATGATTCGAAGGACAATGCAAACTTTATTTTTACTGATCAAGTGTTTGAAAATACAGCATCCCTTTTACCATTATGAGAAAAATATAATAACGTAATAACTGCTTCCTTTTTAATAATACGTGCATATTTCACGTGTTTTTAACCAACGTTCTTTTAAAGAGCGTGTTTTTATTATTGATCTATAAGACAAATATACTAAGTAAAGTTAATTATTTATCGGGAAAAAAAGAGAAAAAGGCAGAAAGAAGAAAAAATTTTTTTACAAAAAATTGTAGTAGCATCTATTGATATTAGTATAATGCAGTTAAATGTTTGTATTGTAGAAAAGTAAACAACTTTAAATTTAAAAAAATCTTTTTAAGACGACTTTTAAGGGGAAAAAAGTTTGAAGTTGATCTTTTAACATTTTCCAACGAAATTCAAAAGTGTTTATGAATGCAATTTGTTTATCTGCCGTTTGTTTGTCTGTCCGTACTCTAATTCGCGTAAACATACTCAGATGGCTAAGTAATTGTTAGATATTATCGAGGTTTGCTATGACATGTTTGGTATAAAATGCGTGACTCTAATAGTTCATTTACAGAGGCACTTAAAGGAATTCCGTTGCATTTTAATTTATGGAGGGAAATCTTTTGAAGTGTATTTTAATGATGTTACACTATTTGAAACAATTGATGTATATCACTGATATTTTCTACCAGGTGCTTACTATAAAATTAATACTATACACAGCTGTACAAAATATCTCAAGTCCCATTCAATTTATTCATGAAAACTGCTAAAGGAGAACTTTGAACTGAGCCTGTTTTTTAACTCAATTAAAGTTTAACATATTATACAGTATATATAAAAATCTATAATATATAATGCGCAGGGCTGAAAAAACTTTTTCATGTTTTTTCGATTGTAGATGGGAATAGCCGAAATTTAGTTTTCATCTGCGTTAGTGAACTTCCAAATGGTTCAATTTTGACATCCTATTTCGATTTATTAATTTTGTTATTGTACTTATATTTTGTTATTCTTGATGTATTTGAAAGTGTTTCATAATCTATGCTTGAAGCACATATTTTTGTTCTTGTTTTGGATTTAAAAAGGGGATTTTCTCAGAAATGTTCTATTGCCCCTATCTGTGTAAATATAGAAAAGATGACTTCATTATTATTAAGTAAAACTTACCATCCCTAATATTTGTTTTAATTAACATGTGGAATGTCATGTCAATTACCAGTGACTGATACTGAACTTTTCGTTTTTAGCCACGTCAGTCACCGTTGACCGACTGCCTAAAATATGATCTAAAACTAAAATATTTATATTGTTTTAAGTAATTACTGAAAATTTATTTAAAATTTATATAATAGCATATTTTATACTGCCAATATCTGGGGTTTGATGCGGCTTTAATGGAAAGCTCAGTATCAGTCACCGTGGCACTCAATGTGTTTATGATTTTTTTATTTAAAATTTAAAATTATGTCGCTTTGGTATGTAATTATCAATTAAATTAAACTGAAACCGCCCTTAATTTTTCGTATATTTGTTATAACAACTGATCAATAAGATATGTATACTAAGAAAAGTCGATGATTTTTTTTTTCTTGTTTTACGGGGAAAAAAAAAAGCATAGAGAAGGAAAAAAATATTTACATAAAAAATGGACCCGTTTATTACAGGTAAATGTTTATATTCCAGAAAACTTAATAAAATTTAACTTCTATAAACTTGTTTATTTGTAAAGTTTTTTAAAAATAAATGTTGTAGTTGCTCTCTTTTTCGACCTAAAAACTGAATTATCTAAAAAGTGTTCTATTTTTCCTTGACCGTGTTAAGAACAGTTAATATGGAGTCGATAGCCAGCGTGGTTTAAGATGATAAGATTTTTTTTAATTACTATTATTTTATTTAACCCTTCATGCCTCGACAGTACTTTAAAGTACCATTACAATAATTTATTATAAATTTTATGTAAGTACATCGACTAGCAATAATACAATTTACAATGAGTTTTTGATATTTGCATATGTTTAGCTTTCTTAATGTCAGAAGATAGCCGATGACAGTTTCAGTTCTTAAATGTTTCGATATTTTTCTTATAAGTGTATTATATTTGTACATTTTCTAATTCTGTATTTTACTTTAAAGAGCATTAAAAAAAAAAAAAAAAAAAAAAAAAAAAAAAAAAAAAAAAAAAAAAAAAAACTATTACCACATTGAAACATGTAAAAAAATAAATTAAAATGAATATAATCGAAATTTGTAGAAACAAAGTAGAATCTTCAGGTCCACAAATACTTTGGAACTACAAATAAGGTGTGTGGTTTCATCTTCGTATTAACCATGAAAAAGCAAAATAATACGAATTCGGCGCTACCAAACACATAAAAACAAAATTAAATGGAGAAAATCATTAGAAATAAATCATAACAGCATTATTAAAATGGACAGAAAAGAAAATAACAGACATAAGTCTATTTTGATATTTTAAATTTTAGTATCTTTTCATCTTGAATGAAATATTCATTTTGAACTATTTTCTTATTATTGATATCCTATATATATGTTAGTAAACAGAGGTAGCTAAATGTTTTAGCAATCTTTTATATATATATATATATATCTAAGATTCCTAGAGCATTTTATGCAAGAGTAACAACAAAAAATTATGTAGCAGGAACACTATCAATCAAACAATTTATAATGTAAATCAAACAATCTGTAAAGTTACTAAGAATAGTTTTAGGAAATGATATGCCTAGGGATGCTTGTGTAACTGCAACCCAGGTTACAGATAAAATTTTAGTAACATTACTGGAATTTTAGTAGATTCTTTTGTAACGCTACAGATTTCTGTAACTTTACAAAAACTAGTTTTGTGGATTTACATTTTTTTATACAGTGTACAAATAAAACTTTAATAATTTGTATAATTTTATATCCGTAGAATTGCAAAAAAAAAAAAAAAAAAAAAAAAAAAAAAAATTTACAGTGTAGAAGATGAAATTTTCATGATTTGATAATTTGGGATATAAAGAGTTAACTATTGCTAATAAATATTCTGCAAAAAATTCTGACATTTTAATGATGTTATCAGCTTTGTAAAACTTTTAAGTTAGATAACCGTCAAGTTTGAGGATTCCTATCTACTAACTAATAATATAGCCAATATCTGGTGAACCCAGAAATGAAGAATTAAAAAAAAAAATGCATAATGATGTTCGTTTTTCGTATTTGCAACTCCTCCTATCAAACGCTTATCAAATTTATGATTTTATTTCTTTTAAAACAAATTTATAATCAAAACAGCGCTGTAAACATTAAATATATATATATACCTATTTTATCACACAGAGATAAGGTAATATATTAAAGTGAAAATTATGATAAGAAATTCTAAAATGTGGAGCTGTTATATTTCACCGGAATTTAAATGGAGCTGATATCTCCTTTTAAGTATTTATTTTTGGATGAAATTTTCTTATTAAATTACTCTGCAAAATGCTTCTAAACTCCTATCTATGCGTATATCTGGACAAGTATTTAATTAAATCCTTGCACCTTGCATTTTAATAATATTTTATCGCTCTATATCTATCTATAAGAGATAAGTTTTGCTGTTTAATTTAGTTATACATTTATTTTTGAAAAAGATATAACTACACTATTCATAAAATCAAGGCATATATTGTTGAGTAACTTTTATCTGTATAAAATTTATTGACTCTTTCAGTATATATCAGGGTTATGTTCCCAAAACAAGAAAATTACATATAACTGACTTATATAAATTTAAAAATAAATACATAAATAATTAAAAGTATTTAAATTTTAATAACTTTTCCATGTCCTGGACTCATAATAAATTCGGAAAAAAATAAATAAATTTATCTGTATTGTACAGGATAAACGTGTTCGGGAGTAACATTGACGACGGCAACAGCAGATGATTAAATTTAAATTTTATTAACTTTTATTACAATTTTTTAAACTTCTAAATACCGCAGATTTTCAATTTTTACACCGACAAATAAGTTAAAAAACGTACTTTGCAATGCAATTTATTTGAAAACTATATCAGATTTACAAAATTTTTATCGTTAAAAAACGTACTTTGCAATGCAATTTATTTGAAAACTATATCAGATTTACAAAATTTTTATCGTTTTAAAAACAATTTTCATACCTATCTCTGTCGCGTGCAGATGGATTATAAACGATAAATTCGTTTGCACATAAATTACTAGAAATAGCTCGACATTTGTTTCCAGCTTATGTTCCATAACGGAATTTAAACGCTCATGAATCAGTAAACAAAGGAATAAAATATAAATAAAACGCAAATTATAAGCATTTTAAATTTTTCGACCCTCAACGTGGGGGGGGTCACCTGTCACCAAAAATAACATTGTCTCATAATAAATTACCAAACAAAATTTGGCCGCGCTACGAAAATTAGATCGCGAGTTATAAGCATTTTATTTTTTTCGACCCTCACCGTGGGGGGTCTCCTATCACCAAAAATCAACACTGTCTCATAATAAATTACCAAACAAAATTTGGCCGCGCTACGAAAATTAGATTGCGAGTTATAAGCATTTTAAATTTTTCGAACCTTTCCATGGGGGGAGGGGGTTCCTGTCCCCAAAAATTAACACTGTCTCATAATAAATTACCAAACAAAATTTGGCCGCGCTACGAAAATTAAATCGCGAGTTATAAGCGTTTTCATTTTTTTTTACCCTCACCGTGGGGGGTCTACTGTCACCAAAAGTAACACTGTCTCATAATAGATTACCAAACAAAATTTGGCCGCGCTACGAAATTAGACCGCGAGTTATAAGCATTTTAACTTTTTCGACCCTCACCGTGGGGGGGTCTCCTGTCACCAAAAATTAACACTGTCTCATAATAAATTACCAAACAAAATTTGGCCGTGCTACGAAAATTAGATCGCGAGTTATAAGCATTTTAAATTTTTCGATCCTCACCATTGGGCGGGTCTCCAATCACCGAAAGCTACATTATCCTACCTTGTTTTATCTTAAGATGATTCTTTTCTATATACATTCTATCAGGAATTTTTATTATTGAAACTATAGATTTTTAGTAACTGAAATAAGAAATTGAAGTTTGAGACTTGATATCCTCTAAATATCTGAAAAATACCGCGTCAATGTCTGCCGAAATCTACCGAAGGATATCATGCCGAAGTCTGCCGAACTGAAACGACGTTAGCCGAGTGTTAGGTTTTTTTCGTTACGGAATTTCTACATTTTTCTCGTTACGGAATTTCTACATTCGATCGCCGCGCTCAAAGCCCGCGATAAAAGCTATGCTATAGCTTAAAAAAAAAAAAAAAAAAAAAAAAAAAAAAAAAAAAAAAAGCTATACAGATATACAACTTTATCTTGGGTAAATCGCGATTTTTTTTTTTTTTCCTTGAAAGTTGGGTCGCGAAATTTTTTTTCACTGAAAGGTGGGTCGCGTACCAAGAAAGTTTGGGAACCGCTGTGTTAGAGTTATCAGTTTAAAAGAAAAACTCAGTAGACCGGTGTTTCCCAACCTTTTATTGGCCACGCCCCACTAAAGCATCTGGATGTCCCTCCACACATACCCATTCTGTAATAATTATCTCTTATTATTTAAAAAGAGAACTCTATTCATAAGAAAGAAACCTAAAATAGCCTTAAGAGCCCACACTATTGTCTGAAAAAGACCCGGATGATAATGTTAAGTCTATGGGGGCGTTTTTTTTAAATATCTCACTCAGATTTTAATATTTTTACACATTTTTTTTTTTTTTTTTTTTTTTCTTTCATAGGATAGCTGAGGACAATCTACAACCGGGATAATTTTTACTTTTTCGATTTTGGTTACATATTTTTTATATTATGAGAGTTTCAATTTTAGAACCGGTTCTAACCGGTTTCGAAAGTTGTTTATTTATATTTTTTTTCGAAAGTTTTCGATTTTTTTTTTAAAATTTGAAACCAAAATTGAAAAAGTAAAAACTAGCCCGGTTGTAGGTCGTCCTCAGCTATTCTACGTAAAAAAAGAGCGTTTCAAGAAAGAGCAAAGTTCAAATTTGAGCGAGATATTTGAAAAGAATGCCCCCATAGATTTAACATTATTATCTGGGTCTTTTTCATTAAGTAGTGTGGCCTCTTAACAATGACTGTTTTTTTCACGAAGACTATACTTTATGCACAAAAGTGTTTTTAGTTCACAGGCTATCAAAGCCTGTTTATGCGTCCTCGGGTTCTGCCCCACCCCGGGTATATATGCACCCGCAGGTATATATGCCCCAACAGTGGCTGAGAGATTCTGCTCTCGAAACTGATAGACGGCAGATGCTGGGCTCGAACCCAAACGCGGTTGTCGGCCTAATGTTTCAGTTTGGTTTATTTGGTTTACTTTATGTCGGCCGATTATCTACACGTGGGATATAGGCCCTAAAGGGGAGGGATGCCCACTGTGGGGGTTTTTCTAAGGGAATCTAGCCCGTATTTACGCAAGGAAATCCAAGATTCGAAGAAAACCATGGAAAACTTCGAACGGTTAAGACGACGGCCGCGATTGGGTTCGAACTCAGCACCTGCCGTCTACCAGTAGAGAGGTCAGAACCTCTCGGCCACTGGTGGGGCCCTAATTGTTCGGAGTTTTCCGTAGTTTTCTTCGGACCTTGTCCTTCGTTGCATAAATTCGTTGCGTTAGGTTACCATAAAAAGACCCCCACAGAGAACCCCGCCCCCCCTTAGGGCCTATATCGCTCGCGCTGATAAATGGTCGTCACAAATGTATGTATGAATGAATGTATGTAACGCGATAACTCATGATAAAAGTATTCGATTTGCTTCCGAGTTTGGATAAAGGTTCATTTTTATAAGGTAGTTTCCTGATAAGTTTTGAGAGTTACTCCCTGTATAATTGAAAGCAAACTTAAAATTACACTATATGTAAACTATTTTAAAACAAGGATAATAACAGTATTTTTGTATTTTCTGACGAAGGCTGTATTTACAGTTGAAAGTACGAAGAATTAAAGTAATTTAATATCTTTTTTTTAAATATTTTTTGTATCTTTTTAAGTAGTTTGTATATAGTGTAATTTTAAGTTTACCTTTTTAAAAGATGAGTTTAGTATTCGATTTATTTATTTATTGATCTGATAGAAATCAGATAGCCTTTTCAGGATCAAACTAAAGATTTCGTCTACTATAGTGTATCCTACTACTGTATACTATTACACCAAGATCTGAATAATTTAAAAACTTCGTTATTAGTACAAACGAACAAACGTAAATTTGCTACGCTTGACGTGCAATTTACAACTTGATTCATACATTTTTGATTAACTGCATTTTTTCTGCCCCTTGCAGAACCTTTCGAAAAATACCTATATAGTTTATCGCCGTGCCTTTAGTATGAGCAAAGAAATAATATTGACATCAGAAAAAAATATAGATGATGGTTTTTTCCCTATCTTCAGTAACCCCGGAAGCTCGTGTTTACCACTTGTAAATAATAAAAGTAAAAATAGTTTCTTAACCCTTTCAGGCACACTGTGCCCAGTCTAGGATTCTTAATTTTAATTTCAAACTTGCAAATAGCATCAATATTATTTTAATAAAATTTCGCTTTTACAGTGAAAGCTTAAATTAAAGGGTTCTTCATATCTCAAAAAATTGATTCTAAATTCCGGTGTCAGTCGATAATTTCTCATTTTACTAACAGAATTTGCCCGTGCCGGTAAGGGTTAAAAATATTCCCTCATAAGCATTAAATGTTCATCAGTGAAAATACCATCTGTATATTTTTTAAAATTTGGAATCCATGTTTTTTTACCCTAAGTTTTCGTTACAATATACATTAACTTGGCATGAATATTATGGCTTGATTATGGAATATTCGGTGCTTTTTTTACGCTAAGTCTAAAGCTCAAGCAAATGAATTTATTAAAAAACATATAAGTTTGCTCTGTTTATATTATAAAAAAGCAGATTGGGAAGAACAAGTCGGAAACTGTGCGTCAAATGTGCCAGAAAAGACGCGTTCGTACTATAAATAGTTTTATAAATAGTCAGATCTTGGTGCAATTGCTGTTGCACTGTTGTGGAAAAATGCATGAATACAAAATTTATTACGAATCTATATATTAAATTCTATAATGCGGAAAAGGACAATATAGGAGGACATAAAAAGGACATAATCACCATGCCAATATAGAATACCTCTCTTGGGATGTCATTGAATTAATTACGTAGGATAGGATTTAATGGCATGCAGAAAACTTTTATCAATATACAATGTCAGCAAAAAAAAAAAAAAAAAAAAAAAAAAAAAAAAAAAAAAAAATCTTGTCACTTGCAATTTTAGACGTTTTGTTAAATATCTAGAAATATACGTGAGGAATTATTCTGAAACTCCAGGTGTGTAAACAAAAAAGTACAGGTCTGCAAGAGAACTCTGCAAATTATAAGGAAAAAAACTTGGAAAATCTTGGGAACATTTTTATAAAAACCTTAATTACTCTACGAGTATACATGCTATCTTCATAAAAATGAACACAGTTTATTACAATAAGCCACTTAATCATAATGTGCAGTTTGGACATTTTTGCTACATTAGTTTTGACAGGGTCATCCAAGATATCTTTGTTATTTTTCAATTTGTTGACGGTCTCTTATGAGATTTCAGGAAAAAAAATCTTTGCGAAAGTATATGACCTGTACTATTTTCTTTACATACTTGAAATTATAGAATAATCCCTTGTGTATATTTTCAGGATATTTACCAAAACATCTAAAATCGCAAGTTTCAAGATTTTTTGCTGACATTGTATTGTAAAGTTTTGATTCGATTTTTATAAAATTTTGAAAAGACTCGACAAAATTTTACAATGATTATATATATTAAATTTCAAAAGATTCGGTTGATGGTTTTTGTGCTATTATATGCGGACGGACAGACAGACGGACCAGACGACAACTGTGGGAGCAACGTATTTATATAATTATGAACTCACGTAAAAAAGCTTTAATTTATCGTCAAATATTCCTATTGCTTTTTTGCGACAGTATAGAGATTAAAATGCATGATTTTTTTTTCTTTTCTTTCTTTTTCTTTTCTTTTTTTTTTTTTTTTTTTTTTTTTTGTGTGTGTGTGTGTGTGTAAGGAGCGGGGATTATACGTATATAAGAAGATATAGATTTATAAATATGGAGATGACAAAACTGCATATATATCAAGCGTTCCAAAACAATGCTGAAATCTGTCGTAAATTAATATGCTGCGCCAGCTGGTGGCAGAGGTGCTAAAGAATGCGCGGGTTTGACGTCATATATGCGCAGATGTATATTATCTCCTCATCTCTTGCGCATATTTTCTGAATTTTCACTCAATTATGACAAATTAATCAAATCTACGAGATTTATTGCAAAATATTTTTGTTACAGTTTGTTTCGATAAAATTATGTACATTTAAAAAAATAAGCACAATATCATTTTAATTTTGGAGAAAAACTACTAACTAGTACTCATAAGTACCATATAAGGCTACGAAAAATATTGACTTTTACCCTAAAATTAAAATGACAATGTGACTTTTTTTAAAGTCATAGATTTTTTTAATTAAAAATATGTTATAGCATGTTATATAACATTTTATAGAAACAAAAAAGTTACGTTGCCATTCACACAAAAGAAACTGCAGTCTACTTAATCATGGGCCACTAGATCTATAGGCCTACTTATTTGAGATTAATGTATGAAGACTCCCGCCAGAGGACTCTCATACCTTGCCCAAGTTATTCTAACCAATAGTGAAAACCCTGAACCAAAACAATGACCACGTGCCAAGCCATGTGCACCGAACAGAAAACAGCTTACTCAATGCTAATTTGGGCAGGGTTTGCGTCACGTGGACTCACATGTGGTCCAATGAAATGGGTCAGGGTTTGAAGCTGAATCCAGTTTCAGTTTATCGGTGGTTTTTGCGAAATGGGTAGGCCGGTAGTATATAGTCGGCGTTCACTTAATAATCCTCTCGTTATGCACCCCTGCCGCTAGATGGCGTATCCTTGACCTCGCCTTTAATCTTGCGGACACCTCTTCCATAGGTCTTGGAACGCTTGATATATATGCAGTTTTGGGTGATGATGCATTAAGTATAGAGCATTAATCGTAGATGTAATAATAATCTTAACCATGGCTTGAGTAAGTTACATCTACAAATAAGGCAGGCCTCTCTCTTTTAGGTGCGTTCGTAATTATATAAATACGTAGCACCTAGTCGTCGTTTAGAACTTCCGTCCGTCTGTCCGAATATAACAGAACAAAAACTATCCAATTGAATCGTTTGAAATTTAAAATATCTAAATATTGCATAATTTTATCGAATCATTTTAATTTTTATGAAAATAGGATGTATACTTTAATTATAGCGACTATTAAAAGTATTCCGTTACATTACGGCCAATGAGAAAAAATAGTTTCAAGAGCATTTTAATGATGTTACGCTCTTTCAAACATAATAAAATTGATATGCATCTATGAAGTATGTACTGTAATACACATTCTGTAAAATTTGTGCTGCAAAGAATATTCGTTATTAATTTAGAGGGCTTCACAAAAGTATTCATTTACATAATAGTAAAAGTGGAAGCATTGTTGGGAGTGCGTTTTAATAACATTAAACTATTATTGATATACGTTGCTAAAGTTTACTATAAATTACTACTTTCTCTATAATAAAAAGTGCTAATAGTATTTACAAGGACACACAAGAGATTTTGGCTACTATATTGTATCCGAAGTATTGTATACTATTACACCAAGATCTGAATATTTTATAAACTTCTTTATAATGCAAACGCATCTCATTTGCTACATTTAAGTGTAATTTTCGACTTGTTTTAATTTAAGTACACATAACATAGTTGTTAATTATTTCAATAAGTTTTCTATAAGAATATCATAGAGGTTTTAAATGTACGTATTCCTTACAAAATATACAAACTGTCCTATAAAACCAATGTGAAAACCTTCAAAATCAATGCATTAGCCTTTGTACTGTCTTTTTAACATCGAACAGTCAGTAACAATGTTTTATATCAGTTCCTTTGGCAAATCCGATAAAGTGCTGCTGAAAAATAAAAGAATTCTTGGATTAAGAAGTATGAAATAACAGAGTTCGCCTGTTATTGAATGGCTAGTGAATGGCTAACGGTGTTCATTTGCATATAGGAAATGCCTCTCAAAATCTTAAGTGCTGATAGTTGAAGTAAGAGCTGCTTTAAGTGTCTCGAAAACAAATATGAGCAGCCCAGTTACGCACGTTTTATCAAGCTAGAAAATTGCAACAAAGATGTTGAGAAAATAGTTAAACCTTTACATGATAAAAAGATAGAGGAATCAATATTGAATATGGTTATTTTTGTCTGTGGAGCAGCAGTACTCAACCTTTTCGTCTCGCGGGCCGCAATTATAAGTTTGAGACTTAATACAGGCCGCAATTATAAGTTTGAAACTTAATGAGGGCCGCAATTATGAGTTTGAGACTTAATGCGGGCCGCAATTATAAGTTTGAGACGTAATGCGGCCCGCAATTATAAGTTTGAGACTTAGTGTGGGCCGCACACATTTATAAAAGAATTAAAAAAACAATATTAAAAAAAAAACATAATTAGTATGACAACGCATTATAAACAAAGTTAATATTATAAATAAACTGAACGTTTGTCGCGAAAGAAATTCTAACAGAAAATTTAATACCCCTCTTTCAAAACAATAAACTTTGTAGTAGTTTTCTGTTACAAATGCTATAGAAATATGCCGTGAAGTTTGCAGGATGACATTAGTACTGTAATATGCAACTGACATTGTCCCCTTATGGACACTTGTTGGTTCAACTGATGACGAGCTGTTATTGTTTTAGCTCGAAACGCGTCCTGCTTTGTTTTTCATTTTATGGTGATTTTCTCAAAGTGAATTATTTTGATTATTAATTATTACAAGTGTTTTCGGTGTTTTTTCACTACTCGTGACAAGAGCTTTTGAGCGATACCACTCTTATTAAAATCCATATCTCACAGTTGGGGATGTTCGCCAGTTAGTGGATAACACAAATTGTTTTACAATTGATCTCTGGTGGGGAAATTTCTTCCCACTTAATTTTGATCTTTAAAAATCATAGTACCACCAGAATATTCGACCAAAATTATTAAAAAAAATAAATAAATAAAATAAAAAAAATAATAATAAATTAGATGCATTTTTCCATGTACATAATAAACCGAATATTTTGTTTGTTAAATGCTGGTGCCAATGTCACTTTTGGGGTTTTTTTTAAAGAAATTCACCCATGAGAACTCAAAGGGTTAAAAAGTCATCAATAGCAGAACTGACAGTAACTACATAGTAATTCTTCCCATATTCAAATCAACTGTAATTAACAATTGATTGTATGCATAATTTAATAAATCTCTTCGACTGCAGCCATTTTAACTTATTTCAATTAACACTCGATTCTACAAATAATTCGATGGATTAAAATCAACAACTGGTTCTATCAACTAATGAACTATAACAGTTGCCATATAACTTTATCCATAAAATAATTGACTGTAATTAACGATTGATTCCTTGAATGATGTAATCGACAACTGACAATAATAAATGAGGCTTGTTGATGACTGTCAATGTAATCTAATTAGTTCTACCTATATTCAAATCAATTGTATGTATAATTAATAAACCTCTTCGACTGCCGCCATTTTAACTTATTTCAATTAACACTCGATTCTACAAATAATTCGATGGATTAAAATCAACAACTGGTTCTATCAACTAATGAACTATAACAGTTGCCATATAACTTTATCCATAAAATAATTGACTGTAATTAACGATTGATTCCTTGAATGATGTAATCGGCAACCGACAGTAATAAATGGAGCATGTTTTTGACAGACAACATAATTTAATCAATTCTACCCATATTCAAATCAATAGCAATTAACAATCGATTGTATACATAATTTAATAAATCCCTTTGATTGCATCCATTTTAATGGATTTTAATAAACACTCGATTCTACAAATAATTGAATGAGCTGAAATTGACAACTGATTCTATCAACACTCTGATGAACTGTAATAGATAACATATAAATTTATTCATTAAATAATTGACTGCAATTAGCGATTGATTCCTTAATGAAATGATGAGTATGATCTAATCGACAATTGACAGCAATAAATGGTGCAAGTTGTTGACAATCAACGCAATTTATCAAAAATCATCCTGGAATAAAGAAAAAAAAGTGACATTGAAAAAGAGGATAAAGCAAATGCATTATTAAAATTTCTCTCATTTACATTCATGTGTGAACACACATTAGAGAAACTCGTTCATTACTATGCTTTCGCCAGTATCACAGAGAGCGATGTGGCTCCATGTTTCCGCTATTTTTTGCTCTTAAAAAAAAAAGCTAAGTAAAAAAGATGGGGTGGTCTAACAACATCTTACTCATCGTACTCGTTAATCTTCCCTGGAAGAAGCCCCGCTACGTTATAAGGCCAATATTCGAAAACACGTGACCGCCGAAGACTCGATTTGTGAGATATAAACAGACTCACCGATAAGAGGTAATTTGTACGGCAATCCGTTTAAAACAGATTTTTTATTCTATATATTGCTATTTTTTGCAATGAATCGCATCATCTTAATATACTTTATTAAATAACATCACGATTGAATGCCTAATTAAAACACATTTTTCTGAAATTTCTTACAAAGTCTAAAAAGTCCCCTCCCCTGGCATGTCCCCTTGCCGGTTTCAATTTAACTTTCAAACAATACATATATTTTTTCCGCCAGATGCTTAGCTAAAGTATGTTTAATTGGAATTTAAGTAATTATACTTACGTATTATAAAATAAAAAATAAAATAATTTTGTTAATTTCAAATAATTTTTAAAATTAACTTTTGTCCCACTTTTTTGTGTCTCTCCCCTGTCAAATTTCATTCCGCTGAAACAAATATAAATTCAAGGATGGCTATATTGGAAGTAGTGCTTAAGGACATCTATTGGCTTGAAGTTAGCAATACTAAACGCGCAAGCCATTTAAGCGTCGCCATTTTTAGTTGTTGCGACGCGACCGTGTTTTGTAGTGGTTTCGCACGGTCATCGTGTATCTCCCCTGGTAAGTCATAAAACTTATAATATTCATTTAATTCAATTGCATTTACTGCCCTAATTAAACAATACGGTAATACTTAAAGTGAAATACACAATTAACCGAAAAACTAATTCAGTCAGTTAAAAAGTTTGAATTTACACGAAAATGTCTCTCCCCTGCCGTATTTCCCCTGGCACGATAACTGCCAGGGGAGCGAGTCACTGACTAGAAAAAGTTATAAAATATGTATAAAATGACTTGCCCTTATATGAAAAAGTAAATAAACGGGACAAAAATCATAATTTAAAGGTTTTTGATCAAACTCAAACTTTTCTTTTTGGCCGAATTCTCCATGTTTTTGAACCTCTTATCGTAGTATCACCCATAAGAGATTTTGCAGCGATTATGGCAACCTTAAAAAATCCGCGCTTTGTTGGCTGCACATGTTTTAGTATGATGAATGTTTTTAATGTTGGTTTAAAAAGCTTCATATGTTATCAGTAGTTTATCTGTAGGCTTTTTAAAATCATTTCAAGTCTCAAGTTAAAGTAATGCTGCAAATACACATTCATTGATTTTGCACAAACGAAACGACACCATTAGATGAGCGCTATAGACAAATGACATTAAAAAAAAGACCCCTTTTTAAGGGTTTCGCTCATCTGACAAAACACTATTCGTCTCTGTCCTCTGTCTGTCTGTCCGTCACGGATTCCGTTCACAAAAAATGCATAAGTCAGAGACTTCAAATTTTGTGTACTTACAGTTGAATATTTTTTGTACACGACAAATCATAAAATTTTGAAAAATTCTATTATTTAATTGAATTAATTTCTTCAATATCACCAGTTCATTTTTGCTATTTAAATAAAAAAAAAAAAAAAAAAAAAAAAAAAAAAAAAGATAATTTTAATTACAACGTTCTTCTTGTAGACATCATGCCTTTGAGGTAAAGCATCCCGCTAGTAAACAGAAGATTGTTAGTGCGATCTCCGATGCTGGAACTTGAAATTTTTATCTTAAGATGGATTTAATAAGAAGGAATTTTATATTTTTGGCCAGTGTAAGGACTTATATTATTAGGTTTCGTTCATCTGACATACAAGATATTTTTTTTTAATTCAATTTTCTTTCTATTTTAAATTGTTTTCGATCTATTAATGTTTCAGCATTTTAAATTTAGTTTGAAACATTTTTTTTGCTTTTAGAAATTTAAAATTTTATTTATATTTCTGCTAATTTGTTTTTAATTTTGGATTTTCAAAATTTTATCTGGATATTTTTAATTTAATTAAAATAAATAACTTCTTTATATATTTGTTTTTAAATTAAATTTTTTGATGTTACTTTAATAATTTGATCTGGACATTTTTAATTTAATTAAAATAAATAACTTTTTTATATTACTGTTTTTAAATTAAATGTATTGGTGTCACTATCTATGTAAGAATTTAATAATTATAAATTAACAATTTGGAATTATTAAGTAAAGGATAAGTTGTTTTGAAAGAAATATTAAACGAAACCCTCTGTGCTATCTGCGAACACACTTACTTGTTCCGAAATTGGTACTTTGGGGTTAGGACTGTGAAATCTTTCAGTAAACAGGGCCGTACGTTAGCTAGTGTCAAGTAATGAAGGGTGCCATACTCTTGAAAATGAGCAACAATATTATCTCACTGTAATGTACTGGTAAAAATATACCCACTTCTAATCAATGTTACTAGTTTTTCGTGTTTATTTTTGTTCAAAACATTTACCACTATTTTTTAGTAGCAACCTTCCATTTATTTAATCACCGAATGTGTGAAATTAAATGAAGCTAATATTACAATACCGAAGTATAGAATATATTTTGAATGAAACTAGTCGTTGGAGGCCACCGTAATACTTACCCATTATTTATATACATATGAAAATAAAATATGTGAAAACTATTTATACAATGTATTTCAATTCCAAAACTAAATTTAAATGTTGTTAATACACATAGTAATACTCTATTAATGAATTGCTGATGCACCAATTTCGACAAATTATATAAAACGCCAAACTACCCAAGAAGTACTAAACTACGAAAAAGAAACATCCTTATAACTCCAAAAATAATAATCATATTAACTAACAGTTTGCTGCGTCGGATTAAGCGTCTCATTTTCAATTAAAATATACCTCTGAATTGAAATTTGAATGAAATACAGGATCATGAAAAATCGAAGAATGTGGAAAACAAGATTACAAATATCTCGACAACTAATAATCCGATTGACTTCGTTCTTTATGCAAAATTTGTGTTTTTTTATTACCTTTTACATGCATTCCTTAAAATAAAAAAAAATTCGAAAATTTTTATATACTTTTCATCAGAACGAATTTTTTGAGAATCCGGAAAAAATAGTTCTGGGTAATCGAGGTTGCTGATATTCAATAGACTTCGTCCCATTCTTACATACTAAGTACATACAAAATTTCAAGTCTCTATCTCAATTTGTTCGTGAGATAGAGCGTTTACAGACAGACAGACTGACAGACTGACAGACAGACAGACGGCAATTTTTTTTCCTAAAAATATGTTTTTCGAAATCTCTAGTGTCTAAAACGTGTAAATCCGTCAACATTTTTTTTTTTTTTTTTTTTTTCAAAACGATTGCAAGACTTACCCTATACTACGTATGATGGGTAAGTAAAACGCTCAAAATTGGCGGAAAAGGGCCGTATACGATGCACAGGCCTCACACAGTTGCAGTCATAAAATATCCCGATTCAAAAAATACGTACAGAAATAATTTATAGGAAAAAACATAAATGCTAGTAAATTTAAAAATACACTGAGATTTCTTAAAAATGTTTGTAGAAGAAAAAGATTTAAATATACCTATATTAATAATTTTATAAAAAAACATGCAAATATCATAAAAAAAATAATGAAAAATAATTGTATTTTTTGAGAAAAGTTAGTAACAGAAAACATTAGTTAACCTACCCTGAAAATTTTCACAGAGCACCAAGGCACCCGCGGTTGCCGCGTTGGGTACCCCTGCTTTAGGGGACTAGCAATTTAGGTTTACAAGGCGACCGAGTTCCATTCCAATAAAAATTGGTCGCTCCGAGTGGTTGTTTCTAAATTAAGGTCATGTTTAAATTTAGATTTTAATTGTTGGAAAAATTTAACAATGTTACTAAAATTTATTTTTCACATTAGGAAAAAGCATAGAAATTTAAGTACAAAAAAAGTTAATTGCATAAGTTGATTACTGCAGAGTTTAAAATAAGTGAATACTGTCGTAAAGAAATGTCACGACATCGCTTAGAATAAAATAAAATAAAAGAAAAGAAAAGAAAAGAAAAAAACAAAGAGAGAGAAAGAATAATAATAAAAATAAATAAATAAATAAATAAATAAATAAATAAATAAATAAATAATCTAGAAAGAGATAGAAAATGAAATAATATTAATGTATATAAAAGTATTAAAATAAATTTTTATTTTAGCTTTCGTAAACAAGAAATGATAACAATAATATGTGTTGTTTGTTTGGAAGTTTTATTATACTATAAGCTCCCTTTTAGTCAAAGCCTGGGAATAGCAAAATCACATGAGCGAAGGGATTTTCTCACCATTAGTTATAAAAGGAACAAATGTTTACGAGAAGCAATAAAACCTAGAGTCGCCATTCGTGACATTAACGTACACAAGCAACAAAGAAAGATTTACAATCAAATTTATTACTCCCGCGTGTGGTCTACTTGGGGTTGCTGGTTTGGAATCGTAGCTCCGGCAATAAATAATGGAGGAACAATGTCTAAAAATCCAACCCCGTTTCTTTTACCTGACCAATGGACAGTGAAATATATTCAAAGCCAATTGGAGTCCGAATATAATACCCAATGGGGTAAAAAGGGGCGTACAGGATCCGGAAGAAAAACCCCACACGAGTCAGTCCAGTTTTCGAATTGAAAGTGTCAAGTAAAAAAAAAAAGATTTTTTTCTCTTCTCTCTGCTGTGAGTTTCCCGCTAAGATGAGAGGGAAAAAGAGGAAATTAGGAAATAAGGCAACTTCGAAATAATCTGTGTCATCGGGAGATGTGATCTTAGGCCTCCCGGATGAAGCGATGAGAAGCGAAGCTATGCTCTGCACACAGAGAACTAATCATCGACTGATTTCTAATACAAAAAGGAATACCTGAGTATTGCCGAGCGGACTATTTATTCATCGGATGATTTCTAAATACTCAAAGGAGTAACTGAGCATTGCTGATCGGATACAAAAAGGAATACCTGAGTATTGCCGAGCGGACTATTTATTCATCGGATGATTTCTAAATACTCAAAGGAGTAACTGAGCATTGCTGAGCGGAATTTTCATTTCCGCAAAAAAAAAAAAAAAAAAAAAAAAAAAAAAACTTTGCCTGAACTTCCTAGCAAAATTTGAAAAATGCTAACTATTAGTGTTAAAGGACCGTACGACAAACTGATGATTGGATAATGTGTGAAATTTGAAAAGTGCTAACTATTAGTGTTAAAAGGACCATACGACAAACTGATGATTGGAAAGTGCGTGAAATTAGAAAAGTTGCTAACTATTTGTGTTAATTAAAAACAAAATGCCTTGGAACTTGGCATTCGGATTTAATTGTGTTGGCGTACTGACGAACTGTATGGACAGCTATAAGCCAACGTCGACCAATACCAGGAACATACTTGTAAGGTGAGGAAATTTCATTGTTCATGTGTCCGGCCAATTTATTTTATTGATATAATGTTGTGTTAAAATTTTGGTTTTTAAAATTTGATTATTTAAAATTTGATTATTTTAAAATTTTAAAATTATGATTATCTTTGGGGCTCAAAATTATCAGAATTTAATGCTCAAACTTAATTAATAGTAAAATGAATAAATTAATAAATTAATAATACCAGTGAAATAATACGAATAATAAGAACGAAGGACTCAATTTTATAAAATATGAAAATTTGGGGCTTTGCCTATAAGTTGTGTCGTGAACTTAAGTGTTATGAGCTGTGAGGATAGCAGAATAATAGGAAATGAATAAATAAACAAACAACAACAAAAAAAAAAAAAAAAAAAAAAATGAAATAAAATATTTTGTATATTTCACTATAACCATATTTCAGTAGTTATTGCCTTGCATATTATATTTTTATAGTGTTTGCATGATGCCAATTTATGTGTTTTAATAAAATTTCGTATATATGTACCTATTCTTGTCTTTATTCCAGTTTTCTCCCTTTATGTATTTTAAGGTAATTTCTAGATGCAGATTAGGAATGTTAACATTTAAATTTGTAGATTAATATCTCAAGTTTTTTTATTGACTCATCAATCCCAATCTTCACAAATTCATACGTTAAATAAGGCGATCCTAATGTTATTGCAAAATGTTAATTTTAAGTATGATATTAAGGAATTAATTTCAGTAATTAATAATATCCGATCTTCGTTCACAACGCCGAAGGGATATTATTTTCATTGGTCTTCGTACTAACCACGTCACGATTGCGTACCTAGTAGGAGGTGTTTATTTTCATCACCACAAATACACTGATGTTTGCTTTGATTTTACGATTTTATCTTTTATAACTTTTCTTTCTAAGTACTTTCGAAGTTCAGTAAATAAATGCAATTTTTTTGGAAGGGAATAAATAATGCCGATTTCATTACTTTATTTATTTCTTTGAGAGTTTCCTGACAGAATTTGGCAAGGGAGTTTATTGACCGTCAATCCTAACTTGTCGTTAGAATGAAACTCATTCCATAAAATGTCACAAAAGGGACTAAACACTTAAAAATTACAAAAAAAAAAAAAAAAAAAAAAATCTAAACTCAATTTAGAAGTTTGATTATTCAAATTTTTTTTTTTGGAATCATTTTTCGAATAAAACCTTTTTCAAATGACCCGGAAAAACAATTTGTTTCATTTTCTTCAAAAAAATTGGTCGCTCACGGAAGGAGTTCAACTGGGATGGTCTCTGAATAGTGGTAAAATTAGTATTTTGAGCATATAAATTTCGTTCCATAAAGAAAAAAAAAATGATCGTTTCGGGATGTGGTCGTACAGGAAGGTTTCACTGTATGACCTACAATTATTATCTCCTTTAAAATATCGATATATCAATAATCTAAATTCAAGCAATAATAAATTAAATGGCTCGAAACAAGTGAAGGATCTGCAAATCGTCAAAATTTTCTACTGTAAAGGATTTAAGTTAAATAAAGGGTATAGCCGGGTTTCATAGTAAAATATGCCCTTGAGTCAACCACATCGAGTCCTTCATGGATTGATAGTAGACTTCGAGTCGATTACAGAGGACTGTAATCGATTAAGATTACGATTATTTTCAATTTCAAAAAACAGATTATGATTATGTCTCTATTTATGCAAGTCTGATTACGATTACATAATCGATTATCCATTTTTTTATTTCAAGATTACGATTACGTTTGGATTACGATTAATATTTTTTTGTTGGATTACGATTACCGAACTAGTCGATTACGATTACAGTTCGATTACAGTAATTCCGTAGTCTACATGTTACAAACTAGAGTTACAAATTTACAAAATATGTGTTTCCTGTTATTTATTTATTTTTAAAGGAAAAATAAATCATTTATATTAAATGAGCTATTCTTTTCTATATAACTAATATATGTTTTCCTTTTTGTTTTTTTTAAAACATTATTATAAATTTACTTTGAAATTAAGAGCATTTCTAAGGATGTTTGATTAATAGAATAGGTATATGTAACATGCGAAATTCTGATTTGAAATTCACGAATACCGGTGTACGTAGAATGAGACCCCCCCCCCCTTCTAGAGGTCCGCACGGCCCGGTGGAATCTTTTCGAATTTTGTAACGAGCCGGGGTGGGCCGGCAGATTTAGAATAGTTTTTTCAACGGGCCGGGCCGACAAACAACATAAACGGGCCGGGCCGGCAAAAAAATTGAACAGGCCCTGGCCGGGCCAATAAAAAAATTTTCGCAAGATTTAAGCAGATACAATAAAGTATGAGCTATTTTCAACGAAATGGTTTTAATGAGAATAAGTATAAATATGTGTCACGAGCCATACTATTTTGACAGCATTAGTATAAAAATGTACAGTGTAGAGATCGGCATCAGACAGTTACATTGTGTGTAACCCGTTTTAATATTTTTTTAGCTGACTCGTGTCGGGCCGAGATCAAGCTTACATTATTTTTCTACTTGTAGACTAGCCGGACCGGAACTAGATTAATTGTTCTCAAGATCTGTAGGGCGGACAACATGATATGCAAAATTATTAACAGCGATAAAGAACTTATGTTAGCTTAATCTTTGGATATATACTTCTTGATAGTTTTTAAATTAATTTCTCAATAATGCGAAAGTTTGACATATATTTTCTGGTTAATTTTAAATTGTAAACGTATAAAAGTGATAAGCCTGACTATTGAAGAGATTTGGAATCGAATAGAGTTTTTAATTTTTGGTAAATAAAATACTTGTGTAACCTTGTTGAGATACATAATAGTTTTTCAAATGATTGCAGGCTTTTCTCTCTTCCCATGTTATCACTTCCGGAAATTCTATTCGAAACGCTAACTATAACAGTATTTTATTTACTTGCAGTATTCTTAAATTGTTTGTATCAAAAAATATATAACCCCATTCGATTATATAGTTTCTGAATAAAGATACCTGCTAAACTTATGCGTTTCTGAAAAAAAAAAAAATGAATTTAAAAAATATCAGAAAGGAGCTTCTCTGAATTTAAGAATGAATTTGGATTTAAAATCTTTAATAAAATGATATAGAAATATTTTTATAAATCTTCTTTTATTAAACAGCTTCAAAAGTTATGATGTTTTTAACTTTCTTTCTTTTTTCTTTTATGCTAAGGCATATTATTTTTTAATGAATCTTTAATCGAACGTTGAAAGCCTAAATATTTAAGTAATCATTAATGCGTTAATGTATATTTCCAGTAAAATATACTGTAAAATCATTCCATAGATATGTATGCAGTATTCTTTTAAGGAGTCTTATATGATAAAAATCAGAATTTTCTAGAAATCGTAGAAATTGTAACGGGCCGGGCCTAAAATATAAAAATTTAAACGGGCCGGGCCGAACTTTTGAGTTTAACAACGGGCTGGGCCGGGTGGGCCCTGGCCTGGAAATTCCGGCCTGTGCAGACCTCTAACCCTCCCCTCCCCTTACCTACACACTAAAATTTGAGGGGGGGGGGGGGAGGGAACCTGTGTTTCACAACCTTTAACGCAAAATTTTAACATGAAATGAGTTTAACTAAGGTTATTTTCCTCAGAACATTCGTTGCAAGACATTTAGGCAAATAAGCAAAACAAAATTTAAAAAATGAAGAAAAATGAAGAATAAAATAAGCTTCTACCATAATTTTCTAATTGGGAGAATTAAAACAATTCATTCTTTTTTTCTTTCATTTGCATACCTCTGTCCCCTTGAACCACATATTTAAAACAAAATTGAGACACATGAACGTTAACAGGCTAATAATAATAATAATAATATAAAATACTGTCTTTTGGTAGGAGTATATTGGGGGAGGGGAGAGGGAAAAACAAACCTTTCTGGGAAAAAAATTAACTACCTTTTTTTCCCCATTATTTATTTATAACTCATTTAGAGAGTTTTTTTTTTTTTTTTGGTATTTTTTTTCTTTTTAAAATAATCAGAGATAAAAAAAAAATTGGTGGCTACATTTCAAATTCAGGGGTTCGTCATTGAATTTGTCGGCGCATATGCTAAAAGAATTTACCAACAACTAGATATCATTACCATTGTCACCCATAAAAAAAATCCTATTTACACCCATATGTTTATTGACAAACCAGCCTTAATTTCTGGGTTTTTTTTTTTTTTGGGGGGGGGGGATTCTGATAAAATAAACATATATATATATATGTATATATATATAAACAATCTTTTATTATTACAACTAATTGTAAGAAAACTGATCTATATGTTTAACTTATCCACATATATTAAAATACAAATTTTGAATAAACATACTTTGTACTTATGATTAAAAACACTGTATAGTTAATTTAATATAAAAAATTCCTTTCACTGTAATTTAAAAGAAAAAGACAAGATATCACTATGCAATATTTCTAAAATAAATCCATACAATATGTATGTATCTATTAAAAAATTACCTGCATGTGGGTGTTCAGATTGGAATTGGTTTTTATGGAGACCCTGACATCTGACGAGCACAATTTGCATTGCTATTTTAAAAAATTCGCGTTTTTTGAATTCAAATCTGATACAGATTCCGTAAAATAATCTTCAATATTTTTGTTGTTTCTCTTAGCCATCTCTTTCTCTAGATCCTTGGAAACAACCGCTTAGATATAACCACTGAGACATCGAACATGCGAATGAGCTGTTAGATAAATTGCCACATGCAATTTACGCATCTTTTTTTCCCTCCCCAATTATTATTATTCTCCGATTCCCACATTTGAAAGAGGGTGATGTCTGTCAAATTGCTAAGTGCCCATAAAAAAACCGTAAATATATATTTTTCTTTCTTTTTTCTTTTTTATCCTTTATCACTGCCACTCAATAACCCGCGAAACAAGATCCTTCGAAAGACCATAAAGAGTTTTTTCCCCCAATTCCCGACTATTTCTATGTCTTATATTACTATATACCAGGAGCAGCCCTCTATAGCACTGACACTGACTATATACAGTGTAAAGAATGCATCCTGTGACCTATGACCTCTTCTTATTTTAGGGGTGATTTGAGCTCTAAACGTGGACACTCTTTCTTTGGTGCAATGTTTATCTCACCGACCAAATATTTTATGGACTGCGCGAAAGGAAGAAGAAAAAAAAAAGATCTAATCATATAACGTAATCGTTTATTTGTGCTCGATTACGATTACATAGTTTTTTTATACAGATTACATTGCGATTATCTGCATTGCGATTACGATTAGATTATGATTGTAATCAAAGTGAAATCTTTTGATTATGATTATATCGCGATTATTTCGAAATTAAAATTTACGATTACGATTACAATGCGATTACACAGTTTTATGTAGTCGATTATAATCGATTACGATTACACTATTACGATTACTCGAAGTCTGATTGATAGCCTATAAAAAAGAAATTCATTTCTCCCCAGTTGTAAGTTTGTATCTCAGGACTATGGAGGGTAATGACCCTTAATGCCTGTTTTGGAAAAGTGCGCATTGTGACGAAACTACTAAGCAAATTTCAACGAAAAAAATAAGGGATGTAAAAAACCACCATACGAATGTTTGACAATTTTTTTCAGATTTTTTTAAAACAAAAGAACAAGTTTTCAAACATTTTTCCTCTTTTTAAATGAACATTTTAATTAAAAATAAACTGAAATTTCTGAGTGACCACCTTAATTTTTTTGCATGCAATACTATGAGACATGATGCATATTCACTATCAATTTCAACTTTCTACGTATGGTGCATCATATTAAAAAAGGCAAAATCATATTCCGGCGGTAATGTGAGGCGTGTCTCGGACAAATTTCACGCCTTCTTTTCAAATCTCATGTAATAATTCACATGGTATTTTTAAAAGAAAGCGTGAAATTTGTTCAAGACACACCCCACAAATTGCCGCCGGAATATGATTTTGTCCTTTTTTTAATATGATGCACCATACGTAGAAAGTTAAAATTGATAGTGAATATGTATCATGTCTCATAATATTTCATGAAAAAAAATTAAGGTGGTCACCCAGAAATTTCAGTTTATTTTTAATTAAAATGTACATTTAAAAACAGGAAAAATGTTAGAAAACTTGTTCTTTTGTTTAAAAAAATCTGAAAAAATTGTGAAACATTCGTATGGTGTTTTTTTACACCCTTTTTTTTTCGTTGAAATCTGTTTAGTAGTTTCGTCACAATGCGCTCTTTTCCAAAACAGGCATTTAGGGCCATTACCCCCCATGGACTTTAGATACAAACTTAAAACTGGGGAGAAATGAATTTCTTTTTATGGGCTATCGATCCATGTAGGACTCGATGTGGTTGACTCAAGGGCATATTTTACTAAGAAACCCGGCTATACCCTTTCTCACTTCCTTGGCCACACTCCTTTAAAGGCTTTTTCAAAACTAGATGAAAATAACATTTAGTTTATGGGGAAATACGCATGAGTGCAGCTATTTATTGGTTTTGTTTCAAAGTAAAAACATTCAGCTCAGTAGATGTAAAATAATAGTGTAAAAAAATCAAATAGCTTAGTTTTTATGAGGAAAAGAATAGATGTCCACATTTGTGTAGCTCAGGTCTGAATAGAATGTAGACCGAGAAAATTTTTTTTTGAAAAAAATGCATTTAAAACACAGCATTAGCCTAAATGATTTATCTCGTTTCAATAGACTCTTTATTACAAGTATTAGACATACACTGGTGGAAAAAAAAAAGTAAACAGTCCCTGCTAACTCATCAATAAATTATCGTAGAAGAAAGTGACTGGTGCCGAACGATTGGAAATAATGTTTACTTTTAAATGATGCATATAAAATTTGCTTAAGGGGCCAACTACATAATGAATAAAAGTCTTATACTTACATTGACTAATAATAAACCTACAAAATTAAATGCCGTAAAATAGCTACCGAGAATGGGTTAATCTGAATCTTTACTTTAGTCTAAAGTTAACAAAATACTTTTTTATTAAGCTTTAACTGCTCTAAGTTATTGAAAAATTAAACTTTATTCGTAAACGTAGTTAGTAAAATATACTCAGTGTATGTAAACATGAAGAAATTGTTAATTGAAGCTGTTATGCTATGGATTATGAAATGAAACATCGACAAAAAATATTTCAGTCGGATATAATCGTAGAATTTTTTCATCTGCGTGAAATCTAAACGACTTTTTTATAATCTCAAAATTTACATACGCACTTTTCATACCCGCATATATCAAATTAATAATATTTTGACGTACAATAGTTTATTATAAATGTTTTTCGAAACATGAAGTCACGTTTTTCAGCTATGATTTTGCATATGAACATTTGCACGCTTGGATTGAGGTTCTAATCTCAATACCGAAGAGTAAAAATTCAAGAAATTTATGCCTTTTTGATTTATTTATGGTAAAATATTTAGTTTTATCGAAGATTTTTTTTTTTTAATATGACGACATTTTCTCTCGCATTTTTTTTTTTAATTTTAATGTAGCATTTCCCTTAGCGTCTCATCACTATCAACGCAACGAAAAAATATTAAAATGTAACAGTTTTATGAGGTAAAAGCGTGTTTTTTAAACCATGACGTCATTTTACGTTAATTTTTAAAAAAAATATTTTTCATTATGATTCTATGAAGGATATATATGTATATAAAAGAAGAGATGTCTGTCTGTCTGCCTGCCTCACCACAGATAACGTCAAAATTATAACATCCAGGTCTCTGAAATTTTTGTCTTGTGTAGATGCTAACACCAAAAAAACGCACTTCGCAGCCGAATTTTTAAATTTCTAGTTAGATTTTTTTTTATTTTATTAAAACGTACTGGATAAGAAGATATTTGCAGCTCTCCACTAATCCACGGCAACGAAGCAGCTAGATTAGAGGCTATTTGCAGATCGTCACCAACCTGCTGCAATGAAGCAGCCAGCCAATAAGAGCAGGCGGTAAATATGGGATTTAACAACTGCATTTCACGGCTGAATGCTAGAAACAAATTGTACACGCATTTGTTAATTTTTCTTGTTTTAATGATTTTGCTTTTCCTAATAAATTTACAATCTATCTTCTAAATCAATCCATATCATCATCTAAAAAATGTAGTAAATTAAGTAATTACTCCTTTTATGTTTTCTTAGGGTTTGTTCAGATATGCAGTGCACGTCGCGCGCGTGCTCAGAAGATTTTGCATGGAATAGTTCTCATTGAAGAAATGAATTTTAAAATAATTAAATTATTGCATTATTTTTGTGGTTCAAATCAACTAAAATCAACGACTATGATTATTTATCCTTCTAAAACATGGTTTTCGTAACAAAAATATATATGTGTGTTCATTGAGGTAAAATTAAAAATATTCTAAAATTAAAAAAATTCCTCAGATAAAATTAATTTTTTTTTCTATTTTAACATGAATGGGGATTTTAAGTATACTCAATTTGTTTGAAATCATCTATGGTCCCTGACAACGTCAGGCGGATCAGCTAGTAATCAATAAAAATAAACCCCATTTTCCCCCGCAACATTGGAAGTAATCCCATTGCCACCATTTTAATGTAATTTCATAAAAAAAACGTTTAAAATTTAAAGCAGCGGTTCCCAAACTTTCTTGGTACGCAACCCACCTTTCAGTGACAAAAATATTCGCGACCCACCTTTCAGTGGAAAAAAAATTGCCACCCACCCAAGTTAAAATTGTATATCAGTATAGCAATTTTTGTGCGATTTTTTATACGCTTGACTATCCTATCCTACCAAAAGTGCAAATTTTCGAACGGAAGATACATTATCAACAAAAGCAAGAATCAGGAATCTCAATGTGTGTAAGTGAATAGTAATTAAAACAAGCACAAACTATAAAGATAGTTGAAAATACGTTCAATTATTATGAAAACATATTTGTATAATTATAATCAATGAGATATCTGGTACTGATGTCTACCAATGTGAGAACATATATTAACACGCAGTTTGTCTCAGTACTTGTTTTTCAAACACAGCAAAGTAAAAAAAGCATATTCTCATAAGCACGAAGTGTTAAACTTCATCAAGGACCTCAAAGCTAATTTAAATATTTCTGGATATTCTGTTCATATATTAATCTAAAAGGAAATGAAAAATTTTCCTTTGAAATATTATTTCTTGTTGAAATTGTCATATCTTTTTAAACAGATTACATAAAAGATATAATTTGGTGACAAACGTCGATTGTTCCACGACCCACCAAAAGAATTGCCGCGGCCGACCAGTGGGTCGCGACCCATAGATTGGAAACCGCTGATTTAAAAAAAAAAAAAAAAAAAAAAAAAAAAATGGAAATAAATTAAAATATTGCTTATACGAGCTTATCTACAAATAAAGAGCTTTTATTTAAAAAACTAACTATCAAAATTGGTTCAATAGAAAACTTAAAGCTATAAAACAGTACTGTCTTTTAAATATATAGATAATCACTATATTTCAAACGAAATTACTTCGTTTTATAATATGAATGAAAAACTCGACCAAACGTTTAATGTAGCATTTGATACGATTTCGAGTTTTTCTGTAGCTCTGTTTGTTCAGGTGTTCTAAATATGTATCACGCTCTACGGAATGAGCGGATGTTTAACTAATGGGAGAAAACCTATATGCAGTGATAAAAGCACGTCTGGATTATTTCATTTTATAATAGGTAAATATTCCGTCATTTACTTCAGCCGTCAGTTATAAAAGAACGATGAACTCCGAAAAGAGCAGAAATACTCATTTTTGTTTTTGCGTTACAATTTAAAATGTATGACTGTACTTCCATATTTTGGACAGAAAGCGTATTTTCATATTTTTCATAAAAGTAAGTAATAAACAGAGTATGTTTTAATGTCTGTCTGTATCTACTATAGTAAAAACAGCGATCAAAGAATATTTGCAATGTTGCTAATTTAGAGGGATTATTTTATTCAAATATCTACAACAATTTCTGATGCCGTCATTTTGCCGTTTTTTAAGCATAATTTGAAAACAACTAGGAAGAAAAATTTTTAATTTTGGATTTCTATAAAATAGGACTTAATAAATCTAAATCCATCAAAAAAACTGTAGGTTGCAATTCATATATTTTTTTTTTCGAATATCAATTTCATAATTCATATCATAAAATTGTAAAAATTGCAAATTCAACATATTTATGTTTGGATATTTTAGTATTATTGCTACATAAAAAATTAGCACATTAGAAGTATAATTTCAGGAGATATTAATAAAAATATGAAAAGGTAATTTAACACCAGAAGCACCATATTTTGAATGTTTATAATTCAAAAACTTATCATACAAATGACTTGAAACTTGGTGCCTAGACATAATTTGAAACGAAGATTTGAAATATCTTGTTAAAATTGGGTATTGCTATTGGATAAAAAAAATGAAGTTTTGTTTTGTTTTATTATGTAGATGGCCCCCTAAGCAAATTTTATACTTATCATTTAAAAATAGACATTATTTCCAATCGTTCGGCACCAGTCACTTTCTTCTACGATAATTTATCGATGAGTTAGCAGGGAGTGTTTGCTTTTTTATTTTTATTTATTTATTTTTATTTTATTTTTATTTTTATTTTTATTTTATTTTTTTACAAATTTTATCCAACCCTTCCCACGAAATATCGATTTCTCATACTGCTTCTTTAAGATGACGATATACTTTGATATTGAATCGATATTCTTGATGTATGATGATATATATCTTGATTGTTCCCCAATTTAAATTATTCCCTCATTTGAGACTTTTATTCATTGAAGTGAAATGGCATCTGAAGAAACAACGTCTTACAAAATTTGACACTGGATTAGGAGCTCTCATAATAATCTCTATAGTCGCTTGACGCAGTGACACGTTGACACATTCTTACGCCAGCGATGGGATTTCTCTGCTTATTTGGAAGGGAAGTTTTTCCCACATGGAACTTTTCTATATCTATGGTTTCCCTTACTCATTCTATTTTGATAATCGATTTGTACTAGAGATGAGTTTGGGCTCTTTATTTTATTTTAATTTATCTATTTATTCGGATACCGAGCCCGCCAGAACCCGACGATTTGAGATCCGAACCCAAATTTTGCGTTGTCAGAGACCATGGCTAATACCGAAAACGCGTAGAAATTTTTTTTTAAAAAATCGAAACATAACAACTTTAAATTAACACTGTAACGTCTTACTGTTAGTGTCGATTCAACAACGATCAAATAATTAAAAGTCGATTCAAACCAGAATTTTTTTTTTTCCTTGAAATAAATTAAATTCAAATTGCAATCAGCTAAGTTAATTAAATAAGTTGGTTTTAAATAAAAATTCTGCCATTACTATTATTATTATTACTGTTGGTAACCTTATTATCGTCTAAAGCTTAACCTTTAAAGACACGGTCTGTAGTAATACAAAGATACGAACGCCGCACTCTATGTGCCAACTTATTTTACAACCTAAATATCTACTTTTAGAGGTATTCTTTTTAAAGCATTGCGAAAAAGTAATAATATAAAAGTAAATTATCAGAAAAAAAAAACTAATTAGATTAGAATTAATATAACATGGACAGTTTGTAGTAACATAAAGATATACGGGTGATGTATTCCACGCACCATTACCTTTTAAAGTTTAAATATCAATTTTCTATACTATTAAAATTTTTGTTACTCAGTATGCCGCTTGTGACCGTAAAAGTTAATAAAAATGAGATAGAACCCGTCGAACTTCGATGAAAGACAACGTTTAAAGAATAACTGTTACATTGACTAATAATAAAACTACAAAATTAAATGCCGTAAAATATCTACCGAACAATTGTAAAAAAAGAAAAAAGAGAGAGAGAGAGAGAATATAGAAAGAAAAAAAAGAAACTTTTAAAATGTTATTAACAAATTCCATATTTCCAGTATCTGGTGAGAATCTATGACGCCAAACATTTCGGACTCGTAATTCAAACCGCGGGTTCTGATGGGCTCTATTTCTGAAAAAAGGGCCCGAACTCATTTTTAGTACAAGTCGATTATTAAAATAGAATGAGTGAGAATGCTACTTCGCAATGTCGTGAAAAACTTCCTTTGCAAACAAGTAGAGAAATCCCATCACTTGGCGTAAGAATGTGTCAACATGTCAGTCTGTCAAGCGACTACAGAGATTATTAGTAGGGCTCGTAATCCAATGTCAAATTTTGTAAGAGGTTGCGTCCTGAGATGCGATTTCACATCAATAAATAAAGGTTTTTTAATGAGAAAATAATATTAATTGGGACATAATGAAAATATACCGGCGGCTTTGAGAAGCTATCTGAAAAATCGATATTTTGAAGGAGGAGGGGACTATAAAAATAAATAAATATAAGGGAAAGAGAAAAAGAGAAAGAAAGATAAGAAAGAATAGAACATGAAAAACAGCCTTTTACAGTGTCTGTAGAATATCTATGAGTATTTAATTCTACAAATATCATATATTAAATATCCCCAGAAAGGGTTATTAAAAATTTTTAAACATGGATATAACCGAAAAATTTTATGGAAAAAAAATCTTAGTTTCATATATAAATTCATTTTATTTATATTTCTTATATATTTTTTGCATTTTATGCATTTATTACATTTTTTCATGCTGTTATATTTTAGATTTCTATTCAACTTTTTAGCTGTTTTTTGAATAGGCATTATATAAATACAGTAAAACATCGCCATCTTTTATACGACATTTTAGTATGGTTCCTATTTATTCCTATCCGTTTTATTGTAAAAATATATCCTTTATATGCAGGGCCGTATCTAAAGGAGTGCTATGCGCGGCTCAGCCCCCCCCCCTAAAAGATTTTGAGCTCTCCCCCCCCCCCCCTGGAAAAGATTCCAAGGTCGCTAAATGAATTTATGTCCCGAAAATCCAAATAAAATTGTACTCAAAAATCTAATATATTCTTGAGGACCTTTCACAGTCTTGCAAAAATACTAAATTCTTACTAAAATAAGTGTTTCAACACTTGCTCATCCTATTTGCACGCATGAAGCTAACACGATGTTTCATATTGCACTCGTTATATACTCGAAATTTTTCATTATCCTATTACTTTCTTAGAACAAAATGACGTTATTATAACATTTTAATGAGAAAAATAGTAACTACAGAGTGCATATGCACTAATTTATCTTTCTACGTGATAAATTAGCGCATGAAAAAATGTGAGCCCCCCCCCTATATTTTCTCGAGCCCTCCCCTAATAGCATGCATGGTCACAGCGACGTCACAGCGACGTCACAGTGACGTCACTGTGAGTCACTTTGGTCACATAACATCTGTGATCAAAATGCCACCACTCAGTGACGTCACATTGTGACTGAGATGTGACTTTCTTAAAAATCTTTAGAAATTTATAAATATCCTTCAAAACATGTTATTTACTTTAAAAAACATGTTTCTGGCAATTTAAATATCGTCGCTTTTGTCACAGTTTCGTCAGAATGTTAATGTCAAATTAGTCACAAACGACACATTTTTCACAAATTTGTCACATTGTGACCTCTTTGTGAAACGTCACAAAAGAGCTCTAAAACGGTCATAACGACTTCACATTTTAGTCACTGTGACTTCACATCGACAATCGATGGTCACAAAGTCACAATGTGACTTCACAACGACGTTGCAATGACGTCACCATGCTGTACGGGTCCCTACATTTTCTTGACCCCCCCTTTCCCTATTATTCACTTTCAGATACGGCCCTGTTTATACGACGTACAAAATCGTATATTTGTCCGTTTTTCGATTTTATACACGCCTATTTCTGTTTATTTTATTTTATTCTTTTCTGTGTGTGTATTTTAAGAACGAGTGGAATTTCTCAGCTATGAATGAACACCAATTCAGTTATCAGTGCACTAACAGTACAGATATTTTTTTCTTTTATTTATTTTTTTGTTTTTCGCTCTTCACTTTTCGTACTTCTACAACTCTTTTCTGACAAGTCTTGAAAATAAGAGTTCATAAAAGAAAAAAGCGAAATTTTGAAAGAATTCGATAATAAAAGTTGTGATAGTAAAAAATACTGTAAATAGCATTGAAACATTAAGAACTTTTTTTTTCTTTTTACCAGAATACCAAAGACAAAACTTTTCAGGCCCCTGACTCATTGTACAAATCATTAATTACAATTCAATGTCAGTCATTATGTCAAACAACCACAGACAATTTTTTCTGAAAAACTAGGTAAAATGATTAAAATAAGTAAATAAATAAAATGTACATTTAAATTACTTACTGTATTTCCCCCCTTATTTTTGGTGTTTTGTTTGTTTAATTTAGAAATTTATGTAAATCAAAATGTTAAACATTAAAATTAAATTAAAACAAAACTAATTCTAATTTTAGAAGTGAAACTCGATTATACGACGTTATCGTTTATACGACATTTTTCAGTAGTTCCTTCAGCATCGTACAAACGATGCTCCATTGTAAATGTAAACGCTATCATGCGACGTAAATGTAATGTAAACGCTATTAACGCTATCATGCGACTCGAGGATAGTGGAAAAGGTAATATTCCAGACTCAAAGTTCGGCGATTTCATATCTATGAAGCCTGTTATTATTATTATCATCATTATTATTAGGTGCGTTCGTAATTATGTAAATACGTAGCACCTATTGTTGTCGCTCAGTCCGTCCGTCTGTCCGTCTGTCTGTCCGTCCGCATATAACAACGCAAAAACTACCCAACCGAATCGTTTGAAATTTAAAATACATAATTATACCATAATTTTGTCGAGTCATTTCAAATTTTATGAAAATTGGATGGATAGATCAATTACAGGGTCAATCAAAAGGATTCCGTTACATTACGGTCAATGGGGAAAAAAGTTTCAAATGTATTTTAATCGTTTGAAATTTAAAACATATAATTATTGCGTAATTTTGTCGAGTCATTTCAAATGTTATGAAAATCGGATGCATAGATCAATTACAGGGACAATCAAAAGGATTCTGTTACATTACGGTCAATGGGGACAAATGTTTCAAATGCCTTTTAATCGTTTGAAATTTAAAACATATAATTATTACGTAATTTCATCGAGTCATTTCAAATGTTATGAAAGTCGGATGCATAGATCATTTACAGGGACAATCAAAAGTATACCATTACATTACGGTCAATGGGAAAAAAGTTCCAAATGCATTTTAATGAAATTACACTCATTCGAACATAATAGAATTGGCATGAATCTATGAAATATATACTAAAATATGCATTCTGTACAATCTGTGATGCAAAGAATTTTTATTATTAAATTACAGGGCCACACAAAAATATTCCACTACATAATGCTATACGGGGAAACATTGTCTGGGGGCGTGTTTTAATTATATTCATCTATTTCACATTTTATGAATAAGATATACGTTGCTGAGGTGTAATAAAAATTACTTCCTGCATATTTACAGAAACGTAAAGATTTCGACTACTATACTGTATCCGGAGTACGCTCTACTATATCAACAAGATCTGAATATTTTTAAAACTTCGTTATCGTACGAACGCACCTCATTTGCTACGTTCACGTGCAATTTCCAACTTGTTATTTATATACAATGTAAGAAATTGTTACTTGGATCTCAATCAGTATGTTTAAAGAATATAGTTTGGTGAATAATTTTATTTCTCTTTTAAAAGGAAAAAATATTTTTAATCTCTATAAAATTTTCATGCTTACATTAAAGCCATTTATTTACAAAATGCAAACATTAAACAACCAGAAATGTCATACGTAAAATTTGTTTGTTAAACGTTTGCTAGAATGTTATTTAATAAATTACAATCTAGAAACATTGAAAAATAAATTTTGAGTTTAATTCTGCATTTAATATTTGGATTATTTATGTTATCTTATTTGCTATCATGTTAATTTTTAAGAATTTATGAGGTTTGATTTAAAATGTGTTGTGATCTGATATGACTATTTTAAACTAACATGTATTTTAATTTATTTAAGCAAAAATTTATCAATTACCAAAAATGGACAGTTTTTTCCTTACATTTTTAAAATTTTTTCGAATACATTTTACGGCAACATAAGTTTTTATGTCCTAATCCTCGATAAACCACAAATTCCACTGATGTCTTGGTCTACGTTTATCAAACACTGGCCGAAGAACTCGGATTTGTGCAAAGTTTCTTAAAAATTTTAACAGTATTCTTTTAAGGGAATTTTCTACAAATTTCGTTTTTAGAAATTAAACGCCATCTTGCTGGTAAAAAAGCATTACCCATTTAGTTCTTCAAAAATAATAAAATCGCCCACTGAATTGAAAGAGTATACGATAAAAAATTTACCACACAAGCTGAAAATTGCATTAACCGAAGCCGCACTAATCTAGGAACATCTAACAAAAGTATACCGCACTAACTGAAAATCGCAGTAGCCAAAATGACATTAAGAGGCTGCTTCAGTCAAACGAAAAGACCCGTTCGTTAATGCCAATTCTATGGAAGAAATTCAAAAATATATCTCGGTTGCATTTCAATACTTTTAAATGATTTTTTTTTCATTGGATAGCTGAGATTTATCTGTATGCAGGCCGTTTTTTACTTTTCGATTTTCGTATCAGATATTTTTTATGTGGAGCTTTCGCTTTCCAAACCGGTTCCGAAAATGAAAGCTTCCTCATTAAAAACACCCTTAAAGAAATCTTTAAGATAATTACATATCATATATTAAAATATCATTTCATTTCACTGAAGTAGCCTCTTAAGCAAAGGAGCATCTAAGAAAAGGTTATCCCGGTAACCAAAAGTGCATTACGCAAGGCAGCATTACCACACAAACTGAAAACCGCATCAACCGAAACTGCACAAATCGATTAATCGTCTAAAAAATGTATCCCGCCTTGACTGAAAATATTATTATTTGACGCTGCCCTAATTGAGCGAATATTTAAAAAAAAAAAAAAAAAAAAAAAAAAAAAAAGTTTACCGCATTTATTGGAAATTGTACTAATCGAAAGAGCACTAAGCAAAGAATATCTAAAAAAAGTTTGCCACACAAACTAAAAGTCACACTAACCGAAACCACACTAATTCAAAGAATAACTAAAAAAAAATTATCACGCTAGCCGAAATCGCATAAATCGGGAAAATATCTAAGCCTTTACCGCACTTACTGAAAATTATACTAACCGAAACCACACAAATCGACTAATCATCTAAAATGTGTATCCCGCATTTATGGAAAATCTTACTAACTGACACCGCATTAATTGAGCTAATATTTAAAAGAAATTTACCGCACTTATTGAAAATCGTACTAACCGAAAAAGTACTAAGCAAAGAATTTCTAAAAAAAGTTTATCACACCAACTGAAAATCGCACTAACCGAAGTCACTCTAATTGAAGGAATAACTAAAAAAAAGTTTATCGCACTAACTGAAATCGCATAAATCGAGAGAACATCTAAGAATTTACAGCACTTGCCGAAAATCATACTAACCGAAACAGCACTAAGCAAAGAATATCTAAAAAAAGTTTGCCACACTAACTGAAAATCGCACTAACCGAAACCACACAAATCGACTAATCATCTAAAATGTGTATCCCGCATTTATGGAAAATCTTACTAACTGACACCGCATTAATTGAGCTAATATTTGAAAGAAGTTTACCGCACTTATTGAAAATCGTACTAACCGAAAAAGTACTAAGCAAAGAATTTCTAAAAAAAGTTTATCACACTAACTGAAAATCGCACTAACCGAAGCCACTCTAATTGAAGGAATAACTAAAAAAAAAGTTTATCGCACTAACTGAAATCGCATAAATCGAGAGAACATCTAAGCATTTACAGCACTTGCCGAAAATCATACTAACCGAAACAGCACTAAGCAAAGAATATCTAAAAAAAGTTTGCCACATTAACTGAAAATCGCACTAACCGAAACCACACAAATCGACTAATCATCTAAAATGTGTATCCCGCATTTATGGAAAATCTTACTAACTGACACCGCATTAATTGAGCTAATATTTAAAAGAAGTTTACCGCACTTATTGAAAATCGTACTAACCGAAAAAGTACTAAGCAAAGAATTTCTAAAAAAAAGTTTATCACACTAACTGAAAATCGCACTAACCGAAGCCACTCTAATTGAAGGAATAACTAAAAAAAAAGTTTATCGCACTAACTGAAATCGCATAAATCGAGAGAACATCTAAGCATTTACAGCACTTGCCGAAAATCATACTAACCGAAACAGCACTAAGCAAAGAATATCTAAAAAAAGTTTGCCACACTAACTGAAAATCGCACTAACCGAAACCACACAAATCGACTAATCATCTAAAATGTGTATCCCGCATTTATGGAAAATCTTACTAACTGACACCGCATTAATTGAGCTAATATTTAAAAGGAGTTTACCGCACTTATTGAAAATCGTACTAACCGAAAAAGTACTAAGCAAAGAATTTCTAAAAAAAGTTTATCACACTAACTGAAAATCGCACTAACCGAAGCCACTCTAATTGAAGGAATAACTAAAAAAAAAAAAAGTTTATCGCACTAACTGAAATCGCATAAATCGAGAGAACATCTAAGCATTTACAGCACTTGCCGAAAATCATACTAACCGAAACAGCACTAAGCAAAGAATATCTAAAAAAAGTTTGCCACACTAACTGAAAATCGCACTAACCAAAACCACACTAATTGAAGGAATAACTAAAAAAAAAAAGTTTATCGCACTAACTGAAATCGCATATATCGGGAGAATATCTAAAAAAAGTTTATAGCACTTACTGAAAATCGCCTTTACAGACACCGCACTGATCAAGGGAATACTAAAAAAATATTACCGCACTAAGAAAAACAACACTAATCGAGTAAAAGTCTAAAAAATTTTACCGCACGCTAAGTAAAAATCACACTAAAAGAAATTAAATGATGCTTGTGTATATAATTATATACTGACAAACTTCCACAGAATCATAATCTTGTATCATCCATCAGAATAATTTCATCACTTTGTTATCCTTATAAACGTCTTTTATTTATAAATAATAATAAAAAAAAACCCTCCTCCCCGGAACAAGAGCAGAAATCCCATTGCTTGGCGCAAGAGTGTTTCAACATGTCACTCTGTCAAGCGACTGTACGCTATTAGCAGAGCTCCCAATCCAATGTCGAATGTTGTAAGAGGTTGTTCCTTCGGATGGAATTACACTTTGATGAATGTGGCCCTTCAAATCGGTATTTAGAATGAAGGGATAGTTTCGATTGTGTCACATTCAGGACTTATTGTCGCCTTAATAAACAGAACTGGAACGAGTTATATGTTCGCGATTTTCAGATAAAAAGAATTAAGAGTATTGCGTCCGAAAATTCTGCTTAAATGATCTACCCACTTCAAAATTCGACAACCCAAGGTCCAAAATTTTCATTCCCGATCCCAGTGTTCAATTCAGATTTTCTTCTCCGGGAAAAGAAAAGGGGGGGGGGGGGGAGGGGAGCACTATAGTGTTCTTGAGGGAGATTTTTTTCTCTAAATCATTAATAAGCATAAAACCACAAATCTTCTGTTTTTAAAATGTTTATTTAGGTACCTCATTATATTGCTGGATGAAAATGGAACTTTGTAATAATCTTCCCAAACTGTCGGAAAATGTTTCGTAATTTATGCTTTAATGCATGATTTCCCCTCTTATTTTTATTTATTTATTTACTTTTCCTATTTTGATTAAAATTTTCTGTTATTTTTAAACTTTGTTTTTTAAAGTTATTTTCAAGTATATACAGGGTGCCCGAAAAGTCTGGAAACGATCGAATAACTCGAGAAATACATATGAGATTGAAAAACGTAAATATACGTGTTAAATATTTTTAAATAAGCTACTCAGTGATACCAAATTTGACCTTCGTAACAGACCCCCTGGGGGTCAGAGGGGGTCCAACTTTGAAATCATAAATTATAACCCCCATTTTTTATTGCAGATTCGGATCCTACGGACAAAAATACGTAACTTTTGTATTTGATGTTTATTTCGAATCCTCGTTTATCACGGTGTAATTGAGCATATTAAATCGATACATATTTCGGCTTTTCCAACGGGATTTTCCCTAATCGAAACTAATTGGGGAGAATTTATGACATCAAATTCCTCGTCTTTTGCAATAATAGCGTTTCCTGAAAATCACCCGTGCCGATTATTTCGGTAGTGGTACACAGTTAAAAATTTGATCCATTTTCTGTAGCGTCACTCCACAGCTTTTATAGAATATCTTTTTCATGACCAATGAGAATGTTCCATAACACAGTAAAGTACACTGTAAAAAAATTGACCCTTTTGCTGCATCGTCACTTCACCGCTTTTATAGAAAACGATTACTTTACTGTGTTATGGAGCATTCTCATTGGTCACAAAAGAGATATTCTATAATAGCTGTGGAGTGACGCTGCAGCAAATGGGTCAAATTTTTAACAGTGTAGCACTATTGAAATAATCGCCACGGGTGATTTTCAGGAAACGCTATTCCTACAAAAGACGAGGAATTTGACGTCAAAAATTCTGCCCAATCAGTTTCGATTAGGGAAAATCCCGTTGGAAAAGCGGGAATATGTATCGATTTAATATGCTCGATTACACCGTGATAAACGAAGATTTGAAATAAACATCAAATACAAAAGTTAAGTATTTTTGTCCGTAGAACCCGAATCTGCAATAAAAAATGGGGGGTTATAATTTAAGATTTCAAAGTTGGACCCCCTCTGACCCCCAGGGGGTCGGTATCGAAGGTCAAATTTGGTATCACACAGTAGCTTATTTAAAAATATTTAACACGTATATTTACGTTTTTCAATCTCATATGTATTTCTCGAGTTATTCGGCCGTTTCCAGACTTTTCGGACACCCTGTATATATTTTAAATATCTGGACACCAATATTTCTTAATAGTAATTTTTTCTTTATATAATTTCGGAAAATCTGCCTATTAAATAAGCCGAAAATTACTGTTCAGAAACTATAGTGTTCAAATTCAAGGCTTTTGAGTAGTTGAAAGCGAAGTTTCTTTGCGAGAAGACGCGCTTTATGGTTACGTTCAAGTTTTTCATACCATTTAATTATGCTTAAATGTATATTTTTTGTGACTTCAGGAATTTTTGAATTAAATACATTTTTTAATATAATAACAAAAAAAATAAATTAAAAATGTGTTTTTTTTTAAGCCTTTTTAGCTATCATTTAGTTATATTGATTTATATGTATGTAATAATAAAAAAATTTTCGCTATTTATCTTAATTATTTTCAAATTTTTATAATATCTGACTCCCCCCTGTCTTTTAATAATAACTTAACATGTTTATTGTATTTTAATCCCGTACCTTTAATCTACGTATTCTTTATTTTATTTTGTTTTGTTTCTTTGTTCTAAAAAACTTAATCTATTAAAAAACAACATTTTCCCTAAAACCCATTACTTTACTTTATTCTTTCATTTGTTTCTTAATATCTTATTTACATTTAAAATATCATTCCATATTCCATGATTCCATGCGAAATGACGCGCCAGGTCGGATTATGTAATATACCCTTCCGATCGAATTTGAGAAATTATTTTTTTTTCTTCCACCGCTTAGATCTCGCATTGGTTAGTGATTCGTCATCTCAAAAGTTTGTTGGCCACACTGAACTTTGTTGTCGGATCCGGTATTCATATGCCTTTTAGTATATAACAGCATTACTTTGACTTGGAACACAGTCTTCTACGTTTTTTGTGTTGCTTCAATAATCCGCGTCACATGGATATACCTTTTTGTCGACAATTGTTCTTTTCTACTCTGATATATTTTACCCTGTTTGCTTATCTGGCGTAAGACTCAGGTATGAGTCCAGAAGTAGAGGGACGGTTTCTATCTATTTGACAGCAAATAAAGTAATTGGAGCTCTATGTTACTAAGGGGAAATTAAGAATGGAATTTTAAAACATTACTCCCACTACGAACTCATGCTTTGGACTGCCAACGGGTTAATAAAACCCATTTATCGCATTTCACCGAATGTTATTTTGCGAGTGAGCGTATACCTTCTGAGTCGTAAAAATAACAGAAGTTACGCTCGAAGCTACACCCCTGGTGATCCACCTAATTATATGTGATCTTCTTTATGCGGAGCTGGTTCTACGAAAGTTCGATGTGTTTTACACTGTTATGGAGGAATTGATTTATGACTCCAGCATCATAGGGGCCTGTGATTTCACATATATATATATATATATATATATATATATATATATATATATATAGCTTCTTAAAGGTATGCAGGTTTTTACCGGACCATTTTTGAAATACTGTCATCTTGCTTGTAATTTTAAAGGCCAATAAACCTCCCCAACCCTGATCTCGCCTGGAGGCGACACTAAAATACATCCTTTAAATTAATTTAAATTCTTCTAGAATTGTTAAATTTAAATCTACACTATTTTAATAAATGTGTGCATATTAGAAGCATCGATATATAGACTGATGAATTTTTGGAGGTGTTTTATAATAATTTTTAAAGTGGTTTTTGTAGTGGCACATAAAATTTGTCTCAGGACTGAGGAGGCTAAAAAGAAAAATCCACAAATTGTTGCCATTTTTAAATATAAATTGTGTTTGATAACCTCTTAACCCCTTGGGAACGAGCGACACGTATACGTGCCGCAAAAAGGGCTTAAGAATCCCTGTTTATCCCCACCCGTAAAATTTCACTGTAAAATTTGCCTTATAATCGGAGCATTTTCTCTATTTTATAACACATAAATTTCTGTTTTTATATACCAGTGACAAAACATTAAAAATTTCGTAAAAGGTTCCCGTCGCCAAGGGGTTAATAACACCCAAAAACTAAAATCTAATTACAATTCCCTTTTAGAGGCTCAAAGTTGCTAAATACTAAATGCAAATAATATACATACTAATGCACTGGCTTATACAGTTAAATACTAAATTCAGTTTACATATGGTAAAATTAACCACATTTCTTTAAACATTGCGTAAATAAAACAACTCTATCAGCAATTACTTTCCTCTTAAAAGCAATAAAATGTTAATTAAACTTTGTATTATATATTTATTTTTTCTTGAGCAAATGCATATATTTATGTGTATACAAAATTAATTAAGTATATTTGGGCGTCAACACCAATGATTTAACTGTAAAACACACAAACAATAATTTTGGCCGGTATTTTGCTCAAAAACCCCCTGAGCGACACGTGCTGCTCGTCGCAAAAATATTAATAAAAATAAAAAACCCATTACACACTTCTCATAGTATAAACAAGAGGTATCTCTGAAAAGTTCTAGCTGAAATTTGATTACTCGAACCGATAAGCGGCCAATTTTCTTTCTCTTTTTCCCTTTCTCCCCCTTCCCCCCTCCCACACACACTTTAAGAAAAGATGCCATTAATTTTAATCACCAGAAAAACAGCGTATCATATTTCAATTCATCCTTCTCATTACTGGAATTGTGACAACCCTTAAAAAATGACGTGAAGGTATGATAATTGATGGAATAATCACTCTATTTAACCGACCAAATAAATATTATTAGCTAGTATGAAGAAATAATGGAAAAAACAAGACAAGTGGCGAGTAGGTCTCGCACTTTGGCGTTTTCGTACCATTATGTTATATTACATTAATAAATTCAGTCAAAACTTCACTAAAAAGTGTTCAATGCGTTTCTAAATACATAAAATATAAAATACTAAAAAAAAGTATACCTAAAAACTATACCACTTTTAAGTACAACCGTATACTCGTCATCAGGGTTGAAAATAAATAGTCTATTTTCACCTTGATGATGAGTACATTGTAGTTGAAAATACGAGGATTTAGACGTAGAAATTTTATATTTTATACATTATGTATTTAAAAAATCAGTTTAAAGCCGTTATGTTATATTATGTATGTTATATTACTGGTACAAAGCGTTAAGTTGGTGTTAGTACCGATCAGGGAAAATTATGAGTTTGTCACGTAATAAATCGACATAGATTTATAAATTAAGCATTTTCAAATTTTCAATTATTATTACTATTATTTAAATTTAAAATAACATCTAACTGTGTGCCAAATTTGAAAGTTTTAGTTAGTCGGAAGCACCGTATAGGTTTCCCTTCCAAAATCCGTAGAATACTTTCGGATGACATGAAATTTTGCACAAAGGCCTTATAGCATGGAAAAATCCAAAAATGTATGATTAATATTCTCGAGTACGAGTTTGTAACATAATAAATCGACATAGTTTTATGATTAATAATTTTCAGATTTTCTTTCCTTTACATATGCTATAGGACCAATTCTTCGGGCCAAATTTCAAGTTCTAAGCCAATGAAAAGCACTTTTTAAGATTTACTATCAAATCTTAGAGAGTACTCCAAGTGGACTTAGAACCTTGAAATTTGATGCGGAGGAAAATCTTACAGCAATATGTTAATGAAAAAATCCAAAAATCATTATCTATATATAAGGATAGAAGACCAACGATTAGAAATGCACGAATAAGCGTGCTAGAAAAAGCATAGCTGAGCAAAGCTTTGCTTTTTTTTAGCACAATGAGTCTTGTACTGATGAAGAATCTCGATAGTAGATTCGAAACGGCTGTTTGCTACCTTTTCATGTATTATTTGTGCATTTCTAATCATTGGCCTTCTATCCTTATGTATTTTTGCACAAAGGCTTTATTTGCTATTTCAATCATTATCTAATGTCCATTTATTGTATATTTGCAATTCATGAGTCTGTCACGTAATAAATTGACATAGGTTTATAAATTAACGATTTTTAGATTTTTTTTCTTTGCGTGCGCTGTAGGACCTTTCTTCGAGTCAGATTTCAAGTTTTAGGTCGATGAGAGGTAATCTATAAGTTTTACTCTCAAAACCTATAGAATACTTCCGGTCAAATAATTAGAACTCAGACATTTGATACGAAGGAAGATCTTATAAGACATCTAAATGAAAAAAAAAAAAAAAAAACTTTTAATTTATAAATCTATGTCTATTTCTCATTTATTGGAAATTCATAAGCTTGTCACGTAATAAATCAACATAGATTTATAAATTAATAATTTTTGTTTTTTTCCTTTACATATGCTATAGGGCCATATTTGAAGTTCTGAGTCAATTGTAAAGTATTTTTTAAGATTTACTATCAAAACCCATAGAATACTTCCGGTGGATTTAGAACCTTGAAATTTGGTACAGAGGAAAATCTTATATAGCAATATGAAAATTAAAAAATTAGAAAATCATTATCTATGTCCATTTATTATATATTTGCAATTCATGAATTTGTCACGTAATAAATCGGCATAGATTCATAAATTAATAATTTATATATTTTTTTCTTTACACTTGCTGCAAGTCCTTTTTTAAGGCTAAATTTCAAGTTCTAGGTCGATGGGAAATACTCTATAAGTTTTACTCTCAGAACTTATAGAATACTTCCGGTAAAATACTTAGAACTTTGACATTTGGTACGAAGGATGATCTTATAGCATATGTAAATGAAAAAATCTTTAGTTTATAAATCTATGTCTATTTCTTGTTTATTGGAAATTCACCAGTTTTAAACGTAAAAATCGATATAGATTTATAAATTAATGATTTTCGGATTTAATACTTTACATATGATACAGCACTATTCTCAGTACCAAATTTAAAGTCCTAGGTCAACAAAAAGTATTCTATAAGTTTTGCTCTCAAAACTATAATACTTCCGGTCAAATACTTCGAACTTTGAAATTTGAAACGGGAAAAGATCTTACAGGATATGTATATGAAAAAATCTGAAAATTATTAATTTATATATTGGGTTGGGGAAAAAGTAATTTCGCTTTTTTTCGTATTTTTTTAACTGAATTTATTTGTATAAATTAAACAACTAATCAATAATATGTGCTGTAATGTTCGATGACCTTTTGCCATTTTCTGGTAAAACCATAATTCCGTCACTGTAGAATTTCTGAGCGTTATGGGCAAAAAACTGAGCAAGGTGATTTTCACAATCCTCTTTTGAAACCAGCTTAATACCATTAAGAAAGTTCCGCAGAGGGCGGAACAAATGTTAATCGGTCAAATCTAGGTCCGGACAATACGGTGGGTGCATCAAAACCTCCTAGCCAAGCTCTCTCAGTTTTTGCCGAGTGACTAAAGATGTGTGTGATTTAGCGTTGTCGTGATGGAAGACAACGTCTTTCCTATTGATCAATTTTGACCAGATTTTTTTAATTGCCTGCTACAATCGCATAAGTTGTTCACAATAGATAGTTGAATTAATGAATTGGCCAGGTTCGAGCAGCTCATGATGAACAATTCTTTTCCATTCCAACCAAACACTCAGCATCATCTTCTTTGGCATCAATCCGGGCTTTGCCACCATTTGTGAAGCTTCAACCACGATTTTTTAGAACATTATTGTCGTACGTGATTCACTTTTCATTACCCGTAATCATTTGTTTCAAAATTTTATTCCGTTTCAGCATCAATTCACAAATCGAAACTCTGTCTATTAAGTTTCTCACTGTAAGTTCATGAAGAACCCAAGTATCCAGTTTCTTTTGATATCCATTTTTATGTAAATGGATTAAAAAGTGTTTATAGTTGATGTTTAGTTCCGTAGCAATGTTGCGGGTAGAAATATGTCAGGCTAACTCGATTTTGTTTTTAAATTTCATCGACTTTTTCAAGTATTGGCCGGTCAGGGAAACGTTCATCTTTAACATCGAAATTTTCTGAACGAAAACAAGCAAACCGATTCTGACTTTGGCGTTTACTTAAGCACTGATCACCATAAACGGAACACAATTTTCGATGAGCTTGCGCCGCATTTTGCCCTGTTTGGAAGTAAAAAACTAAAATGTGATGAAAATGATCTTCTGGAATCTCTATTTTTAAAACGCAATAACTTTTGATTGTATAAACAGATGACTCTAAATTATATCCAGAATATTCTAGAGACTATTACCTTTCACATGCTGTATAGTATGGTTTATTTGAGTAAGTATTACTCGACATATGCGACTTTAAAGCTATCTGTTGGGAAAAAGCGAAATTACCTTTTCCCCAACCCAATATCTATGTCCATTTTTTGTATATTGCATGGAAAATCATTAGTTTGTCTCGTAGTAAAGCGGTATAGATTCATAAATTTTTGGATTTTTTTTTTTCCTTTGCATGTGCTGTAGGACCTTTCTTCGAGTGAAATGTCACGCTCTAGATTGATGAGAAGTACTCTACAAGTTTTACTCTCCTTAAAAATATGGGACTATTAATAAAGAGGAACTGACATGTTTTTAAAATAGTAAATCTTCAAATGTAACCGCTTTCGCTAGCATTGACTGCCTCGGAACAATATTCCACTTGTAAAATTAATTAGAAATTTTATTCTTACTTCAACGCCTTATTAATGCAAAATTTCAGTCATAAATGATGACGAAAACGGACATTCTTGCTTACTGGTGGCAGTATATTTCGACGGTATTCAGACTCTGCGTTTCCACCATTTTGTGTGAACCTAGACATCACGCTACATGTATCAGTGAAAAAGATTAGAATACCTCAGCAAGTGCTACCAGTAAAAACAAATAGAAAATATAATCATATTTATTAGAAAAACTTTCCGTTAAAAGGCTGCTAAATTCAGGTAAAATTTCCTATTCAAAGTTTGTTGTTGGAAGTTGGAGGTTTGCTTTGAAAGTAATCAGAAGCTGTTGATCTATGTGAAAAACAGCCGCCATCTTGTGACAACCTCTTCAATTACTTCACTTGCAAATGGTAGAATATACACTATATGCCTTCTCCTCTTTATTGGTAACACCATTCTCAAAACTTATGAACTACTTCTGGTGGAACCTGTTAGAACCTTGAAATTTGGTATGAATCTTATAGCATATAAATTAGCCGAAACTTATAAACCTGTTCAATTTTAGAAACTCATGAGTTTGTCGCATAATAATTGGACATAAATTAATAAATTAATGATTTTCGGATTTTTTCCTTTACATGTGTTGTACAGGACTTAATTTTCGTGTCAAATTTCAAGTTCTAGGTCACTCTAGGTCAAGTTCTAGGTCAAAGTACTCTGTATGTTTTACTCTCAAAACCTATAGAATACTTCCAATGAACTTAGAACCTTGAAATTTGGTACGAAGGAAAGTCTTATAGCACATGTAAAGGGGGGAAAACTGAATATCGATTATTTATAATTACAGGAAAAGGTAAAAATTGCAATGCATTTGTAACTGATATATGCATCTATTATTCGAAAAATTACGTTTAATTCTACAAAACTTCTTATAAAGTATTTTTACATATGCATTTTACGAAGTAGAAGGCTACTTAAATATATTATTCTTTATCAGATATTAATTTTGTTATCTATAAATTATTTTACAACCCAAAAATGAATTTTGAATTTTCTCTTAATACACTAAACATCAAATTTTTAATCTGCATCATTTCTCAAAGTAAATTGCGATTATTAATTTCATTAATAAAACTAATTTTTTGAGCAATAAATTTAGTATGTTAAAATTAAAAATTTTATCTGCATTGATATAACATGCTGTACCACGGCATTATTCATTCTTTTGTAATAAGAACTAAAAAGATATACAGTCGAGTCTCTCTACAACGAAACTCCATACATCGAATTTCTCTATATAATGAATTTTTAGTAGGAACGGTCCCCTTTTCGCATAATTACATTAAAAACAGTCTCTATATAGCGAAATATCTACCTCCATATAACGAATTTTTTCAGAAATTGGTCATAAAAACAGTTTTAAAAAGCTTCGATATCATATGGAATCAATTTTCCATTACTTATTTTTGATTTATCGTCAGTGCTGAGTTTTTTTTTTTTTTTTTTTTTTATATATATATATATATATATATATATATATATATTACTTCTCTCAATGTTCTTTAAATCCAACGAATTCATCCCACCTCCCACACACCTTTCCACATCTTTCTCAAAACAGTGTCAATTGGGTTGATACACAGGTAAGAGAAGAATCAATGAGAGGCACATAAGAGAGGCCTTCAAATGGAGGAAAATGTTAACTACAGTTTTTCATTCCTTGGTAAAATTTGAAAATTTTTTTGAGAGCGTAACAATTTAAAATCAAAACAACAAAAAATTACAGATTTCTTCGTCTGAAATTAATGCAAGTCTTCCTTATTTGATTTTCATTAAGCTTTCAAATAAATGTCTCTTCTCTTTTTTGAAACGACTTAAATAATTAAGAAATAAAATGTTAGGTTAATATTTACTTTGAAACATTTCAAATTCTTAATTCAAAAGATCAAAAATAATGTTTGTTCAAATTTCACACATTAAATACGATTTTTAACATCATTCTCTATACATCGAATTTCTCTATATAACGAATTTTTTACTGGAACGGTGGATTTCGTTATATAGAGACTCGACTGTATTCCTTTTATTAAACTTTCAAACTTCAAAATGCATAAACAAAAGTATGATTTCAACAGAAAGTTTCTTTGTTTAACCTAACTATTGGCAGATGGTACCAAAACAAATATTTATCAACAAAGTAAATCAATGCAAAGTACTTGATAGTTGGTTATCCTTTATTTGTAATTTATAACTTAAAATACTATAATTGGGTAGTTTTTAAAGGTTTTAGAGAAAATGAAGCAGAAGAGATGGAATACAAAGCAGATTATGCGTGCAATTCTATAGGTTTTTAATCGGAATATTTGCTTACGCCTAACATAGCCGCGATAAGTTCGCGTATAAAAAGATTTCATTTTTTGTTTTAGTTTTTGAAAAAACGAAAGCTAACAACAGTTTTAACATCGCGATAAGTTCGTTTTTCTAGGAGATGAGAAAACCTAGAATCGTCACCTTAGCGTATTATATAAATAGATTTTAGAAGGTTAAATTGGATAAATTGCTGAAAGGCAACACACGGAATTTAATGGTTAATATATGATGTCGATTTATTATGCGATTTTCAATGACGGGAATTTCCGAAACGAGACTTTAAGAGTTTCATATTTTTCCTCTTGAGGTACAGAAGCTTAAAAAGGAAAATATTCAAATGAATGCGCTTGAATAGCACCCGTAAGAAAAAAAATAACAATAAGGCGTTTTTAAGTGTGAGGGAAATCGATAAATAACAAATCATGTAATATTCATTAACTGCACAAGGGCTTCACATGAAAACTATCAACTCAAGACACTTTTTTTTTTATCAGTACAAAAGCTTTATTACAAACAGTGGAACAACCTCAATAAAACTAGCATAACAACCTTTACTCATATAAAATTATTTTACGGGTAAAATATTTACCCTATTCATATGACATATTTAAAAAACTAGTCGCATTTGGGAGCCACCGTAATACTTGCCCATCATGGATATGCGTAATATAAAACATGAAATTAAAACATGTGTAAATTATTTATAAAATGACAAAACAAAATTTAAACGTATATTTAAATATTTTTAACAAAACGGGACCCTATTGGATTACAATAGAAGTCTACGGGAATTGGCTAAATACCGGAAATAGTGCTAAGATAATGTCACTTTTGGCAAACAATTTTTGTCGCCAGATTTGGTAATTTATCACCAAGTTAGCGACGAACTTAGTCCTCATCAGTTTGAAACTGAATAAGTCATTAAAGTACACCGTAAGTGATTTTTTCCCATAGACGGTAATATGAATATTTCTTTTGGGTGTCTCTGTCAATAAATCAAAGATAAATGCTATCTACTTCATTTCAATACCGAGCATTTCATGATAAATTTCAATAACATATATCAATTATATGAAAATCTAAATATATTTATGCGAGTTAGAGCACAGACCAGCAAATTCATAAAAATGTCAAATATACTGAAAAGAATTAAAAAGAGTATTATAGCAATATCAAATGCAAACAAATATAACTTTTCAAAATAAACAAATCTCTGAACACAAAGAAGGATTTTTCCACACTCGTGAATCACTTATCCCACTAAGCAAGAAAAAACTTTCCCACTGAGACAGAATTATTAAACGGAAATAAATATTGCATTTGCATGTACAACAAATGACAAAATGAAACTAAAAATTATTATTATTATTCTTATCATAATTATTATTTTATCCGGAATTGTATTTATGAACGGCTTCATATTTATTAGTTTCTAAGAAATCAACTCGTTTTCAATTTATGTAATCTAACATACTCAATTGTTTTTTTATTATTATTTGTAGTAATAAAATCCATTAAATCCACACACGTATTTCATTGTTATACAGTTGTTATTATTTCCCTTTTATAAAATAAATTCATGAGCCACTTAAATTTTACTAAAGGATACTAATTAGTCGGTTTGCAATAACAAAACATTTAGATTTATACCGGGCTAAACTGTAAATGCAATCCTTAATATGTTCTTTATTTACCGAACGCGACAAAAGCTTGTTGTTCTTGTTGGTGTTATTTTTACTCGGAATTGTATTTATAAACGGCTTCACATTTATTAGTTTTAAAATTAACTCATTTTCAATTATAACTTCATTCTATCATATATCATATATCATTACTTCATTCATCATCTTCCATACTAAACTGTTTTTTTTTTTTTTTCTTTATAGTGATAAATAATAATCAAATTATTCCTTTGACTGAATTAGACAAATGAAATCTTTTGTGAGTCCCTGTAAATGCTATGCTCTTTGTATTATGCCTGAAGAAACTTATATTAAGCCTCAGTGTATCAATTTTATTATACATGAAATAGTTTAATTAAAATATATCCAAATAATTCCTCCTTTACCATTATGTAAGGGAATTCTTTTGTGTGGCCTTGTAAATGAATAACTATTCTTTTCACGGCATATTTTAGTTAAATTCGTAAAAGCATATAAATTTGAATATGTTTTACAGGGTATAACATCTTTAAAATTCATTTAAAACGATTTTCATCCATAAGCCGCAATGTAAACAAAAAACTATTGACTTTCCCTATAAATAAATGTAGTTTTGTATGATTAGTTTTATAAATAAACTAATCATGCTAAGAAACTTCATTTGCAGTAGGCTTCGCGCTAATGTAAACGTCAATAATCTCCAAAAATTTCATATCAAACCAAGTATATTTAGGAGAGTTAGAGCCAGACGAATAGACAAACAGAAAGCATAAACATTTTTCAACTTAGCTAGAAAATGTTAAATTAGTCGTTGGAGGCCACCGTAATACTTACCCATCATTTATAAGCATATGAAAATAAAATATGTGAAAACTATTTAAACAATGTATTTCAATTCCAAAACTAAATTTAAATGTTGTTAATACACATAGTAATACTCTATTAATGAATTGCTGATGCACCAATTTTAAAAAATTATATAAAACGCCAAACTACTCAAGAAGTACCAAACTACGTAAAAGAAACATCCTTATAACTCCAAAAATAATAATCATATTAACTAACAGTTTGCTGTGTCGGATTAAGCGTCTCATTTTCAATTAAAATATACCTCTGAATTGAAATTTGAATGAAATACAGGGTCATGAAAAATCGAAGAATGTGGAAAACAGGATTACAAATATCTCGACAACTAATAATCCGATCGACTTCGTTCTTTATGCAAAATTTGTGTTTTTTTATTGCCTTTTACATGCATTCCTTAAAATAAAAAAATTCGAAAATTTTTATGTACCTTTGATCAGAACGAATTTTTCGAAAATCCGTAAAAAATAGTTCCGGATAATCGAGGTTGCTGATATTCAATAGGCTTCGTCCCATTCTTACATACTAAGTACATACAAAATTTCAAGTCTCTATCTCAATTTGTTCGTGAGATAGAGCGTTTACAGACAGACAGACAGACGGACGGCAATTTTTTTTTTTTCTAAAAATATGTTTTTCGAAATCTCCAGTGTCTAAAACGTGTAAATCCTTCAAAAATTTTTTTTCGATTTTCAAAACGATTGCAAGACTTACCCTATACTACGTATGATGGGTAAGTAAAAATGATAATAAGTAATTACATATAATATTATAGAAGTAATTATTGCATATTACATATGATATTGAAGCATTACTTAATACACAAAACACCATCTTATAAAAGAATAAATACTCGTCTATAAATCGACTTGTTCATTACTCGAACTCCCAATATTAAATTTACGGCAAAAACTGCTGGCAGCAATGTTGCCAGTAGTTTTTGTCGTAAATTTAACGGATTTCTTCAACAGTGTAATATATTCGAAAATGATTTGAAATCGTGGATAAAAAAATTAATAAACTTTCATTAAATTAGTAAACATTTTTTTCTACGTTTCTAACCAGACTTTGTTCTTAATTCAAAGTTTTAAAATCCGGCTCCAACTACGAAAATTTTAACGACTTCGACACTGACTGGCTGATATATTAGTGTTGCTATTGTTAAAAATCATTAGAGAATGTAAGAAAAATAAGGCGAAAATTTCACTATTTTGGTATTAATTCAGTTGTTAGAGGTTTGAAAGAAAAAAAAAGGAAAACAAAAATATCCGTTTTATTAATTTTTCAATTTTACATCCCATAAACCCCAGAACTTCAACTATCGAAATCAAAAGGAGAAATTTTACTTTTCCGGATCCGTGGACTTGAAAAGGAGAAATCTTTATAATTTTGATGTTAATTTGTGTCCATTAGAGCAGAAAAATTTCGATGGAAAGGAAAAATAAATAAATAAATAAACAAATATGAAAATTTTATTATTCGGAAATAATTCGGAACCTACTTGAGTTTTTAATTTAAAAACGGTTTTCATCTACAGTGCATGCCGGGCTGTATATTGGAAATCTATAATTTGGGCAGCCCGATATGATCCAAAAATAATAATTATAATTTCTACGAAATTAAAAAATAAAATTTTTATTTAAATAATGGTGTGTTCAAAAAGCGGATCAAGCGGGAGCCCTAGACACCGACTTTTTTACTCAAAAATGGGCCCGGCTCCCACTCCACACCCCTGCATAAAATTGTATAATTATATAAAACCGCAGACGCTTAAACTACTTTGAAATCTATTCAAAACAGTTTAATGATACTTAAAAAGAAAAAAAATCTTTCAGAAATCTGTTTAAACTTTATTTACAAGGATAAATAGCTTCTTAGACTGCTAAAATGCAATACTTCTTTGTATCGTAGGACTTTTAGAAGTGATATCTAAAAGCATTCTCGAGTTGAACTTTTTTTTAAAAAGGGGGATTAAATTGTTGAAAGGAATGTCCTGTATAGCAGGATATTCTATCTCAAGAGAAAGTGGGTGCAAAACAATTTACAGGGACATTATTAATGAGATTTTTTTTCTCATCAACAGAAAAAATGTCCACTGATTGCTTTTATCTCTCTCCAACCCAGATCCTTAGGTGATTGCTTAAAAAATTTGCCCATTTGCTGCTTATCTGTAAAAAATTTATGTTTTTTTTTTTTTTTTTTTTTTTTTGCTGACTTGTGTGCAAGTCGATCCCCCATTTTTAACTCACAAATTTTATCTAAAACTTTGCGACTTATACACGAGTATATGCGGTAAATAATGCGTTGGTAAATATACAAGTTCAATGAGGTACATTTCATTGCCTGTTCACCCACGGACCTGGAAATTTCGCATAGGCCAATCCTTTGAACTTCATTTGTACCAGTTAGTACCGAGAACTTTTCGTTTGTACTGGCTCCGGTACCAAGTTATTCAATTTTTAAGTTGGTATAGTTTCCAGATATCGTGGGTGAAGGGGCCAGTGAAATGGTCTATTAATTAAAAAATTGAATAACTCGGTACTGGAGTCGGTACAAACGACAATCTCTCGGTACTTACCGGTACTAACGAAGTACCAATGATTAATGTACGCAAAATTTTCATGTCCGGTGTGTGGAGACGCCAGTGAAATGATTCCCAAATTTAAAATTTAATAATTAGGTACCGGAGCTGGTATAAACGAAAATAAGTCAGTACTTATTGATATTAACGAAATACGACTCAAAATTTTTCGACAAAATCGGAAAAATTTAATTTTTTTACTATTGTAAATCTCTGTTCTCTGGTCCCTCCACCTTAATTTTGAATAACTCGTAACGGAGCGGGGCCATCGCGAAAGACCTTTTCCGATACAAACGAAGTGCAAACGATTAGCGTACGCGAAATTTCCAGATCCGAAGGCGGAGGGAGCAGTGAAATGTATCTCTTTCAATCTCTAACTACATCAAACCGAACAAGTTGGAAATTGCACGTGAACGTAGCAAATAAGTACGATTCGAAGATAGTTCGTACGATAACGAAATTTTAAAAATATCCAGATCTTGCTGATATAGTAGAGGGATACAGTATAGTTGTCGAAATCTTTACGTTTCTGTATATGCAGGAAGTAATTTTTATTACACCTCAGCAACGTATATCTTATTCATAAAATGTGAAATAGTTGAATATAATTAAAACACGCCCCAAACAATGTTTCCCCATATAGCATTATGTAGTGGAATACTTTTGTGTGGACCTATAAGTTAATAATAAAAATTCTTTGCATCACAGATTGTACAGAATGCATATTTTAGTATATATTTCATAGATTCATGCCAATTCTATTATGTTCGAATGAGTGTAACACCATTAAAATGCATTTGAAACTTTTTCCCCATTGACCGTAATGGAACGGAATCCTTTTGATTGTCCCTGTAATTGATCTATGCATCCGATTTTCATAACATTTGAAATGACTCGACAAAATTACGCAATAATTATATGTTTTAAATTTCAAACGATTAAAATGCATTTAAAACTTTTTTCCCTATTGACCGTAATGTAACGGAATCCTTTTGAATGTCCCTGTAATTGATCTATCCATCTGATTTTCATAAAATTTGAAATGACTCCACAAAATTATGTTATAATTATGTATTTTAAATTTCAAACGATTCGGTTGGGTAGTTTTTGCGTTGTTATGTGCGGACAGACGGACGGACAGACAGACAGACGGACAGACAGACGGACGGACTGAGCGACAACAATAGGTGCTACGTATTTACATAATTACGAACGCACCTAAAAACAGAGACAAAAAATATTAAACTGGTTTGCATTTATGTACTATATAGAACTGCAATAAATAAATTATGAACAAAAAAAAAAAAAACAAGAAAAAAAGAAAGAAAGAAAAAGATATAGAGACAAAAAATAAGAAATTATTTAATCGAAAAGAATTTAGTGTTGAATTCTGTTATTGAAAAAGTAGATAAATCAATATATAAAATATCAAATTATGTAAATGTGTAATCACATCAAGCGGAAAAATATTTTTCCGCCGAGACAGGATTATTGTTGTTTTACAATAATCGTAAAAAAAGAAAGAAAAATTAAAAAAAAGAAAGATTTTTTAATAGAATGTAACTATGTATATAGACCACAGATAAAAATAACTAAAAAAATAATTTTTATTTATTTATTTATGAATTGGGAAATTCAGTCTAATTTTGTTAAATATAATATTCAATCTGTATTTTACATCCATGCGATTGCATAAGAATTAATGCAACTCGGTGATGCAACAATATTATGGCACGGAAAATTAATTGTCTTATTTGTAATTTAAATAAATAGCTACTGTCTGATATTCAATAATATTTCCATCAGCCAAAAAAAAAAAAAAAAAATTAAAGATGGTAAATAAAATAAAATTATGTTTAATTAAAATGATAATAATAATCACAACAGTGTGCGTTTAAAAATAAAAAACTGAATCTCGATCGGCATTATTCGAAAAATATTTCCTTATAATAAGCCAGAATCGCTAAATAGATTCTCTTTTCTAAAACCTATAAGGAACAGTTTAGTAATTTCATTTCTAAAATTTGGTCTACTTAAAATTATTACATTTATCAAATAAATGACAGATGTAATTTTTAACTTAATATACACGCAGTTAAAAAAATAAAATGCAAAGCGACGATAAATCAATAAGATGATGGGACAGTTTAATGATTTAGTCGGCATATAAAAAACTTTACATGAATGTGGCAATCATTCAGCGTGTTTTTGTGATTTGCATCATATACATGTATACAATTATTATAACAAAATATGATTATATGTTTCGACTAAGGCAAAAAAATAAAAAAATAAAAAACAATTCGTTGTGGCTAAATTTTTGAAAATGTATTAAAAATCATTATGATTCAATATTTATTAGCCGAAAGTTTATTGAACTATGTAGCTGTCACTTGAAATAATATCGAAGTTTTTCATTAATAACTTGAAATATTTTTATCTTAATAAACATCGTTTTAAATCGATTTTTTAAAATAAATTTGTGTTAGAAAATTCCCTGCAGCTTAATAAATAGGGTAGAAATAAAGTACAGTTTAACAGCAATGTCAGAAATAAACAAATATATTGTTACAAAATATACACATCACCAACTATATCAAACAAAAAATTAAGTTTTAAGAGTCACTTTTGTCCGATTAATACTTTTAAATCTATTTTTCGCTAATAAATATCGGTGTGCGTCTCCCCTTTTTTTCATTCAGTATTTTTTCTTTTCTTTTCTTTTTTTTTTTTTTTTTTTTTTTTAAGGGAGACCCATAAGAAAAAACCCCAAATTTGCATTATTGATTTTAAAGTAATGAATTTTGGTGTACTATTTAAGAATCTTTTTGTAAGGAATAATTAGCAAAAAAATTTACTTTTTATTAAAAAGTATATTTTTTATGTCGATTTTTATGATTTTTTTGTGGAAAAATACACTTTTTAAAATTACTACTCCTCATACAATTTTCAATATTTTGGTATTACTAAAATTTCTTAAATAGAGTTATAGTATATGTGGAAACGACCTAGAGACAGATATTTTTAATTTTCTATTTTAATCAGCTAAAAAAAAAAAGAAAGAAATTACGCATGGTAAATTTCCTAAATTCGTTATAATTTTCATGTTCAGCAATTTATGTAACATTTTCAGAAATAGTTAAAAAAAAATATCTCTCCTTACTTTTGTTGCAAATTTTTTTAAGATTCTAAAAACATAAACACTTTGTTTCTAAACCATTTTACCACTGAGCCTTAGTACTTTGAACTTAGGCAAAATATGGAAAAAGTCATTTTCAGGAAAACACATTTTAAATGGCCGCTAGTCCTTTAAACTCTAGTGAGTACAATTAAAAAAAGCTCATTTTCTACCTGTTCCGAGAGTCCCCGAGTTCTGAAATTTTGCATGGATATTCGCAAATATGTATTTTATCGTTTTCTGAGATAAAATTTTTTTGAACTTTTGATGATTTTTGGCCGAAAATGGGGTTCGGGTCTCCCTTAACAGCATAATAAATAATGTAGAAGTAAAGAAAAACATAACCACAGAAAATCGAAAATAAATATAACTTTATTAATAAAAAAAATCTCTAACCACATCAAGATAAAGAAAAAAATATATTTTCCCACCGATACAGAATAAAAAGCTTATTTTTAAAAATTACATTTTTTTCCCCTCCATTTGATAAATATTTAAAAAGATGCTCTCGTTAATACATACTGGTGTGCATTGCTTTTTTTTTTTTTTTTTCTCATTTAATCTCAAAATTTGTTTCGCAGCATTTTAAATAATGCAGAAATAAGAAAGAATTTAACCGCAATTAAAAACAAAATAAACAAACTTAATATTTCAATATAAACAAACATGATATTTCAATATAAACAAATCTTTATCCGCATCAAGCAAAAAAAATATTTTCCCCCTGAGACAGAATAGAAGGCTTACTTTTAAAAGTTGCTTTAAAAAAAAAAAAAAATATATATATATATATATATATATATTTGAAGGATATTTTAAAATATTTTCTCGTTAATAAATATTTGCGAACATTTTTTTTTCATTCTGGCTCAAAATTTGTTTAACAGCATAATAAATAATGTAGAAATAAGAAAGAATTTAACCGCAATAAACCAAAAATAAACATACATAACATTTCACTAGAAACAAATCTTTAATCGCATCAAGCGAAAAAGAAATTTTTTTCCCACAGAGACATAATAGAAAGTTTACTTTTATTTTATTCCATTTCATGAACATTTTAAAATATTTTTTCGTTGATAAATGTTGTTATGCATAGTTTTGTTTTTTTATTCGTTCTCAAAATTTGTTTCACAGCTTAATAAATAACGTAAAAGAAACAAAGAATATAACCGCAATAAACTAAAAATAAACAAACATAAAATTTCAATATAAACAAATCTTTAACTGCATCAAGCGAATTCCCCCCCCCCCCCCCACACACACACACACACACAGAGACATAATAGAAAGTTTACTTTTGTTTTATTTCATTTTATAAACATTTTAAAATAATTTTTCGTTAATAAATGTTGGTATGCATTGTTTTGTTTTTTTATTCATTCACAAAATTTGTTTCACAGCTTAATAAATAACGTAAAAGAAACAAAGAATATAACAGCAATAAACTAAAAATAAACAAACATAAAATTTCAATATAAACAAATCTTTAACCGCATCAAGCGATTTTTTTTTTTTTTTTTCCCCCACAGAGACGAAATAGAAAGTTTACTTTTAAAAGTTATTTTTCATTTTATTCCATTTAATGAACATTTTGAAATATACTTTCGTTAATATATATTGGTGTGCATTTTTTTTTTTTTTTTTTTTTTTTTTTCATTCAGTCTCAAAATTTGCTTTACAGCATAATAAATAATGTAGAGGTAAGAAAGAATTTAAGCGCAATAAACCAAAAATAAACAAACATAACATTTCAATATAAACAAATCTCTAACCGCATCAAGCAGAAAAAAAATATTTTTCCCACTCAGACAGAACTGCTAAACTGCTGCTTAACAGCCGAGAAAATAAAAGAAATTTAAAACTAGTTTTCTTACCTGAACTATATCCATGATCGGCTTCATAGGTATTAATTTTCTAAGAACTCAGCTCGTTTACAACTCAAATGTACGGCACACTCACACACGTGTTCTGAGAGCCGTGAGCGAGAGTTGGCAATGGAAAAGATGCTGCTACGTCACTGGCGGCGAGTATCGTCTGGGGGCGCCGCTGAATGTAGTCGGAGCAAAATTTTGTTCTTTTTTCTTTTTCCAGAAATGTTTACGTTCGTGATATCAGCGATTTCGCTTTATAATGAGCTTTTCTGTCGCTTACGAAGTTGAGATTTAAACAGTGAGAACATTTATCCTTTTTGTAATTCTTTTACTTTCTTTTATGAGCCTGCAATCAAACGCTCTAATGAAGAGGCTGTGTGCGCTCTGCAGGGTTTGATTATGACTAGCTCAAATGTCCCTTGTTCCTAACTTTTTCTAATCGATGAAGTAATGCGCTTCTAATTCAGACCCAAATGTGGCCCCAACTATATAAAATCAATCACTATTATATGGGGAAAATATCCATTTATAAAGAAGCCCACAGTTGAGGCCTAGTAAAGAAATAAGACTCGAAATGATCAAATTTGCAGTTACCACTGTTACCAGGTCTGCTGTCATGAGTGTTTTCAGGCCCTCTGTATAATGTTTCGATGTCCTCTGTTCCTAGTATTTCCAAGTCCACTGTACCTAGTTTTTGAGGTCTGCTGTCCATAGTGCATCAAGGTTCGAAGTCATTAGTGTTACCAGGCCCGCTATCCGTATCCAGGTCCGCTGTCACTATCGTTTGAGGTCTGCTGTCTATAGCGTATCCAGGTATAATGTCATTAGTGTTTTTATGTCCTCTGTCCTTACCGTATCTAGGTCCCTAGTGTCTGAGGTCTGTTGTCCATAGTGCATCCAGGTCCGAAGTCAGTGTATCCAGGTCCGCTGTCAATAGTATTTGAGGTCTGCTGTCCATAGCATATCCAGGTTCGCTGTCATTAGGGTCATTCCATGTCAATTCAACCAGACCTTGTAACCCGACCCACAGGGATTTTGATGAAACTTAGTGTACACACTAATTCTATCATGAAATGATTCCATCAGAAATATTTCCTTCCTAGACCTCATAGTTTGTGAGATATGGGGGGTCCAATTCTTGGGGTTTTCTCAAATCGCACATTTCTGAGTCTGTATTTTGAGATTGCAGTTCCATCTTCAAAAAATTGTCTCTCTGGATCTAAAACATGAATCATCTTAAAAATTTCACTGTAAGAATATAAATAGATGCAGATTTTAATAAAAAAATATTTAAAAAATTTACTTGTAATATTTTGGATTAAAAAAAATAGCCAAAGTTGAGAGTTATGGTTATTTTTCCAAATTTTTGTGACTTCACGAAAATGGCTGTACACAAAAAGGCAAATTAAATTTCCAATTTCTTTTTGTTTTAAATAAAAGTTTACACTTTGGGCTTTCTATCTATGAAATAAAAATGATGTGTTTCGCATGGCTTATGCAAAAATTTTGGGTACTTTCCAATTAGCCGGATGAGTGCTTTATTTTTATATATTACATATGCACAAAAAAAAGCAAATGAAATTTCCCATTTCTTTTTGTTTTGAATAAAAGTTTACACTTTGGGCTTTCTATCTATGAAATAAAAATGATGTCTTTCGCATGGCTTATGCAAAAATTTTGGGTACTTTCCAATTAGCCGGATAAGTGCTTTATTTTTTCATATTACATATGCACACAAAAAAGCAAATGAAATTTCCAATTTCTTTTTGTTTTAAATAAAATTTTATACTTAGGGCTTTCTATCTGTGAAATAAAAATTATGTCTTTCACATGGCTTATACAAAAATTTTGGGTACTTTCCAATTAGCCGGATGCGTGTTTTATTTTTACATATGTACATATGTATAGATCTATATAAATACAGATGTATTTTACATGTACATATGTATGTATATATACAGTATATTGATATATATATGTATAACACTGGTGCCCGTCTAACCGAAAAGTACCAAATTTTGCCTCGTTTTGAAAATCTGCACCAATTAAGGGGGAAAAAATCTAAGTTTAGCTGTGGTACTTAAATAATTACTGGAGTTTCTATGAGTTACTGAATTTAATGTTATTGGGTACAAAAACAAACTGGAAATTTCATTTGCCTTTTGTGCAGAGACTTTTTCATAAACTCACAAAATTTCGGAAAAATAATCATAACTTTCAACTTTGGTTTACTTTTTCGGCCGTATATAAATCTCTATTAATTGCCCTAATTGCTTTTTTCACTTGCTTTTTATGCCGCTTAAATGGATCTCCGCATTTATATAATTCATATTTCATTAAGAGCGAAATTCTGTGATGCTCACATATATTAATCAAACGGTTTTCACTTAATTTTTGTTTTATAAATGCAATAGTCCTAACTAATAAAAGTTCTTTTTCTGAATCACAGAGATTATCCATGTAGTCTATTTCTCTGTTATTTGTATAGCTAGTTTTGTGACATTCTAAACCATTTAATATTACAATACTGCAAGCCTGAAGACTAGTAGAAGGTTTAATATCAGGCTCCATTTTAAAACAATAAAGCAAAAAAAATATTTATACATATCACAAACTATAAAATATGTAACAATCAGAATATATTTTTAGTAGCACAGTAAAAGTTAAATCATTCTTCTATGATAAGAAAGAACAGAATGACAATAATTTGATTAACTTGATTTCAAAACATCTGCTTTCACACTAACGAACATTACCCTGCCTTTATCAGAAGGTGTTTATACAAGGCAGGTGCAATTAAATCTTTCAGACTATAGAAACAAATTTAAGCTCTGTTAAATATTTGTGTATTTAAACTTGCCAATATAAATATTTAAACTGATTAAAATTAACCAAGGTAAGGAAATACAAGGTTTTGAACATTTTTAAACACAAATAATTTATATGTAAGCATTCGAATGAAAGAATGGAAATGTGAGGAGAAAAATTTTTCTATTTTATACTGTACAAAAAAAATCTGTTTTGAGTTTAATTATTGAAATTAAAAGTAAGAGATTCTTTAGATTATCAAAAAATGCCCATTATTAAATACCGAAATGAAATATATGGACCATTCACTAAATTTAATGGTGAAACATATTAACAGTCAAATTTTTCTTAATCAGAAAAAACAAAGCCTAAACTTTACTTTCAGAATTAAAAAAAAAAAAAAAAAAAAAAAAAAAAAAAAAAAAACATGCATCAAATAACATTAAATTCAATAACTCATAGAAATTCCAGTAATTATTTAAGTACCACAGCTAAACTTAGTCAGATTTTTTTTTCCTCTTAATTGGTGCAGATTCTCAAAACAAGGCAAAATTTGGTACTTTTCGGTTAGACGGCACCAGTGTTATACATATATATATATCAATATACTGTATATATACATACATATGTACATGTAAAATGTAGAGGTAATTTAGCCCCAGAAACCACAAGACTTCGACTAACAATGCATGTGCATAGTTTCAATAACTGGGCGAAGTTCAAATGCCCATCCCAAGAAAATATTTGCAAGCTAAGTGCAATATGGAAAAGTGTGAAAGCTCGAAGATTTTGCGAGAGAGATGCCCTTGATCTGCGGTGCAGAGCAGATGGGTTTCCTGCACGCCCGAGTTTTCATCGGAACGAGATTCCGTTTTAGAACTGTGTAAAAGGGATCGATTGATACCCATATTAACTTTAATCAGTTATGTTTGTGTTCATTTTATACTTTACTTAGCCTAGAATTGTATATGTACCAGTTATATAATCAAGAGCTTATTTTTAATTAAATATTCATTCAGTGAAATATTGGAGCTGTGATTTATTTCTAACACCCGTTTTTCGTCCGCCCCACTTCTACAAAAATACATCTGCATTTATATAGATCTATACATATGTAAAAATAAAACACGCATCCGGCTAATTGGAAAGTACCTAAAATTTTTGCATAAGCCATGCAAAAGACATCATTTTTATTTCATAGATTGAAAGCCCAAAGTGTAAACTTTTATTTAAAACAAAAAGGAATTGGAAATTTCATTTGCTTTTTTGTGTGAATATGTAATATGTAAAAATAAAGCATAGGAACACCTGGCGACACTAATTTCATTAAAAAATGGTACCGGGAGTCAAAAAAACGGTTTGACAATGTTTTTCATATCGACATAAAAATACATTAACCCCTTAACTGGTTATTTCTTTTCTGCTCAATAAATTAAAAACAACGGATAATTTAAATACTATCCACTATAATTTAAATAAAATATTCGTAACATTTAGTCTAAACATTTTCGCTTTTAAATAGTATGAAATTATTTAAAAAAAAAAAAATAGTGGCGTCAAAAAGCTTTAAATGATGAATTAAGCCGATTCGTTTTGCCCGAACGGCGTACGGGCAAATCAGTTAAGGGGTTAAATGCAATCTAATCGGGTCTTGGATACGAAATCGTGTCTTAAACGTAAAAGTTCATGATCCTGACAAAAAGTATACCATTCCAATCTACCTGCTAAGACGTCTAAAACGTAATCATTCCCTGGACTCTTGAGATTCGTCTTAGTAGGTTTTAATGTATTAAGAAAAAAAAAAAAACAATAATCTTAGAGAGTAAAACACGTGAAAGAGGAATCGTTAGTGACCGAAAAAAAAATTCTCGTTTTGGAGAGATTAGAAGTTTGTAAAGCAGGGTTGCAAAGTCGGTGGCAAAAATGGTCGACTCCAACTCCAACTCCGACTCCGTAAATTTTAACGTCTTTACTTCGACTCTGACTCCAGGCTGACTAATATATACTAGTATTGCTATTGATTAAAATTATACGGGAACTCAAGAGAAATAAGGCAAAAGTTTCCTTATTTCGGTATCTATTCAGCTCTTAAAGCTTTGAAAGAGAAAAAGGCGGGGGCATATTTTCCGTTTTACTAATTTTTCAATTTCATGCCCCACAATTCGAAAAATCCAACTGTCGAAATTTGAAGGTGAAAACAAAACAGAAATTTTACTATTTCGGATCCGTCGGCTTCAAAAGGGGAAATCTTTACAATTTTGATGTTAATTCGTGTCCTCCAGAGCAGAAAAATTTCGATTGAAAAAGGAAAAAATAAATAAAGGTGAGAATTTTACTAATTCGAAAAAAATAAATAAATCGGGATCTACCAGACTTTTTAATTAAAAACGGTTTTTATCTACTGTGTACGCCGGCCGGTCAGTATATTGGGGATTTTAAACTTGAATAGCCCGATATAATCTAAAAATAACCATTCCTTTTATAGATTTAAAAGTACATACAATTGGTTTAATTTCACTTCAAACTGTTTAACAAAAGAAAAAAAATCCGTCGTCGGAGTCGGCTTGTTTTTTAACGACTCCGATTCCGACACTTTTGCTCAAAAATGGGTCGGACTCTGACTTCGATTCCTATTCCGATTCCGCAGCCCCGTTTAAAAGTATAATTATGTGGTAATTTTTCGTATACCGTGAATAATTTATGTATTCGTTATAGACAAATTCTTTTTTTACTGGATTTAGTGAACTAAGCTCAGTAAAACCTGTAAAAACAGTATCGCGAGAACAGGAAAAAATTCCGTTTTAAACAGACTAGCATGATATTAAAAATAATTGTATATCATGAACAATAGGGACATTTTTAGCATTCCGCGAATTAGTTCCGTGCTACGTGGCAAAAACTTGGCGACACGACGATATTGTCCCCAAATGGGAATGACTTCTTGAAGAAAACTTTCATCTTCAACCTGTTAAGTATAACTGATATAAATATTATTTTTTAGGAATGTTAATTTGATTTAAAGTAAAACGCGTTAATAAAGTTCCATTAGAAGTTTCTAGCATATTAAATTTTTATGCAACGAAATAATTCCTTATTTAATTATACAATTATGTTTTGAAAACATAAAAACACGGAAAGGCGGGGGCAATTTTCGAACTTTTTTGAAATCGCAGCATTTTTTATCATTTTAAATCGGATTTTTTTTTTTTTTTTTTTTTTTTTTTTTTTTTTTTACGGAACCTTTTAATAAATAGTATTTATAATATTTGACAATTTTAAAGAGAAGGGGGAGGCTTTTCTGAGAGCAAGATAGGTTGGAATCCTGGTGTGCATTTTTTCAACTTTTGCCGACAACCGTCATGTGACATATATGAAAACTCTGTGACCACTTTTTCATATTATACACCTCCCGGGTATACGTTTAACGTATTCCAGTAAAAATAATGGGAAAATTATGGAACTGATCTTAAATGAGGTGGAAAAAATCAATAAAAAATATTGATCCCATTCACCATCCTTTTAATTAATGTTTTTGTCACCAAGGAGGGTGCTTTTAATTCTTATTTCTTTGGCTATTTTGCTGCCAATTGTCGAAAACTTCTAATTTTTGAAATTTAAACTTCCTTATCTTTTTATACTTAGTCGCGCCTTTTCTACTTTTTGCAAGCAGGGGACACCGTCACATGATATTTCCACTATTGTTGTTGCCTTATAGCCTGCATTCGTTTTGTGGTTTTTTAATTCCATCTGTTTTTAAGCTTCCATGTATTTACTAAAACAGACTATATAAGCATGTAAAACAATGAACTTTCTAAACGATTGTAAATTTACGGAAATAATCGATGACTGTATCGATTGTGGTTTTTTCGATAACGATTTTTTTCTATTGTTAAATTTTTGAGAATCGCCCAGCACGAGCATATATCAGCAGTAACTTTAGGTAGAAGCGTAAAATTTACAAAAACAAACCTTTAAAAAAGTTATTAAATTTTTATTTAATCGATTTTAAAAATCCCCCCCTTCCCCCCCCCCCCCCCAAAAAAAAGAATTAACCACCATTCCACCTTACCTCAGCAGCAGTTTTAGGTAGAGTAATGAATTTAAGATAATTAATCTATTAAAACAAACTGAAACATGTATTTTATCTATTTTAGAAATTCTCATCTGAGACTGCTTAATGGGGTTGTCGTATTTTTAGGACATTTCGTCATATCTCTGTAGTAGTTTTAGTCAGAAGCGAAAATTTCAAGATAGTAAATGTACTAAAAGATAGTTAAGCATAGTGATTTTAGATCTATTTTGTCTATTAGGTCAACTTTCTATTTGTCAACATCGATTTTGAACCGAACAATGTGAGATTATACGAACAAAACGACAATTATGGATATTTGATTTTGATATTAACTTTTTTTTAAATATTTACTAGATGCATTTCGTTTGATTCGAGATTTTTTTAAAGAAACCGATCAGCGTAGTGGGCGAAGGTTGCTATTTACACACACACACACATATATATATATATATAATTCTAAAACCATTAATACTATTACAATATATGAACCATTGAATTTAATAACTTATTGCACATTGAACATGGAAGGAAAAAAAAATTAATGTATTCATATTAATATTATTAATTATTATAATATTATTAATTATTATTAATTATTATAATTATTATAATATTAAATTAATATATTCATATTTGGTTCACAAATGGAATTTGTAGAACCACAGCAAAATCTTCAGGTCCCAAATACTTTGGAATTACAAATGAAGTGTATGGTTTCATCTTCATATTTGCCATGAAAAAGCAAAACAATACGAATATATATACATTTAAATTCTGATTTATGATACATTAGTTCATCAGTGTTTTTTCCTAGTTTTGTTATGTATAAATTTGTAATTTACAACAAAATATCACGTTGCAGAAAAAATTTATTGCTAATGAAGCTTGTAGCAGAAAGTTTTAAAGAATTCTGTCACACGGTCTCCGTGAAAAGGATGTTAAAAGCCCAGAAAATCGAGGTATACTGCGCAAATTGGATCAGTTGGATAAATGGCAAAATTAGATTATTCTTACAAGTAATTTTTTATTGTAAATTTTGCCTTTTTTAACCTGAGCATTTTTTTTTTATTATTATTATTCAATTAAACAAAAATATCTTTTTCAAAAACCGGTGATAAAAGATTAAATATTCTGTAAAAGACATAAGAAAACGTGTAATTTGAATTTTTTAAAAAATATATTGATGAGTTAAGTGGTTAAAAAAGTTTCCTATTTAACGAAATTTTCGGCTGAACCTGAGTTTGATCCTTATTAGCATGCGAATTAATCCCCGTAATTAAATATATTCTATATCTAACGAAGTTTTTTCCACATTCGTCCGTGTACAACATCTGAACGGAGAGGTTGCTGTTGCGATGAATGGATTCAGTGGATTGTATGAAAAATAAATACAGTGAAACACAAATAAAGCGACGTAATTTTGTATCTTATCAGACTCGAAACAAAACCAGGAGAAGAAAACAAATATATTAAGAAAGACTATATAGAGATGCATATTTACAAGGAATAGCTCACTTCTTGCTCAACATGATCCGGAAAAAATATGAATATATAAAATAAGAGGGGGGGGGGGATGTCCCGCCGAAATAAAGCCACTATTGTTAATAGCAATTATATCCGCCATGCTTATATATTACTTGGAATATATGATGTGGCATACCATTTACCAATTCCTGGAAGACGTTAGTATCAGTATTTCAGAGACCTCAATGATGGCGGCCTTCAATTCTGCCACAGATATGAACTGTCTACCATTGGCATGTAAAACGCTACTAAGGATTCTCCACGCATTTTCTTGGAGATTGAGATGAAGATACAGGGCAGGCCATTCCAAAACATGTCCCCAATTATTCTAAAAAAAATTCCTAGTAGGATTTTACAAATTTTGGTTATGGGGGCGTTTTTCTGCTGAAAAATCAAACTTAGCCTACCAAATCTCTCTTCAGTTGGTAATAAGTTGTTTTCTAGCAATTCTTTGTAAATGGTAGCCCACATGCCATCTGAGGAAAGAGCCAGGGTAAGTTTACCACCATAGTTGAAGCCTCCAAACACCATTAATAAGCCTCCATCTACCCATGTTGAAAGCTGTCTTACAAGCAAACCAGAGTCGATGGGGCCAAATATCAACAAGCCTGGAAGGACCAGTTGCATCTTGTTATACTCCCAAGTAAGGAAAACTAGTCGTTGGGGGCCACCGTAATACTTACCCATCATGGATATGTATATGAAAATAAAACATGTGAAACTATTTATACAATGCATTGCAATTCATAAACAAAATTTAAATATTGTTAATATACATAGTAATGCTATATTAAAGAACTGCTGATGCACCAATTTCGACAAATTATATAAAACGCCAAACTACACAAGTAGTACCGAACTGCGTAAAAGAAACATCCTTATACCTCCAAAAATAACAATTCTATTAACTAACAATTAACTGCGTCGGATTAAGCGTCTCATTTCCAATTAAAATATACTTCTGAATTGAAATTTGAATGAAATACAAGGTCATGAAAAATCGAAGAATGTGGAAAACAAGATTACAAATATCTCGGCAACTAATAATCCGATCGACTTCGTTCTATATGCAAAATGTGTGTTATTTTATTGCCTTTTACGTCCATTCCTTAGAACAAAAAAAATTCGAAAATTTTTATATACCTTTCATCAGAACGAATTTTTCGAGAGTCCGAAAAAAATAGTTTCGGATAATCGAGGTTGCTGATATTAAATAGGGTTCGTCCCATTCTTACATACTAACTACATACAAAATTTCAAGTCTCTATCTCAATTTGTGTGGGAGATAGAGCGTTTACAGACAGACAGACAGACAGACGGACGGCAAAATTTTTTTTCTAAAAATATGTTTTTCGGAATCTCCACTATCTAAAACGTGTAAATCCGTCAAATTTTTTTTTTCGATTTTCAAAACGATTGCAAGACTTACCCTATACTACGTATGATGGGTAAGTAAAAAAATAGTTGGATGACTCAGACTATCTTGCTTTATGTTGGTATGTCATGAGGAAAGGAAAGGAATTTTTCTCCAAAAAACAGTATAATATAGGCTTATTAATCCGTCGGACTCCGGTGCTTCTTACACAAATTTTATTCGATTAGCACCACTTTTTTAAAAGAATTTTCCTTGAAATAGACAATTTCAAAAATTTTCCGATTAAATAAGCAGAACTTTATTTTTCTTTATAACTGGTACCAAAAACAAATTTTGGAAGGAAAGATGATGTCTCCGCAGCGGAGACAACGGAGTGGCAAGGGTTAATAGTGGTGGGGGCTACAGCTATAGTGGTAAACGTAACTTGGCTCTTTCCTGAGATCGTACATAGGCTACCAATTACCAAGAATTGCTAGAAATCCATTTATTAACAACTGAAGAGAGCACTAATGGGCTAAATTTGATTTTCCGGCAGGAAACCCCCTCCCTCCTAATCTTTACAAAATCCTCCTGGGAATGTTTTTTTATGATTAGGGACACGTTATGGAATGGCCTGCCCTATACCTTCATCTCAATCCAGAAGAAAATGTGTGGAGTATCCTCAGTATAATTTTAAATGCCAATGGCAGACAGTTCAAATCTATGGCAGAACTGATGGCCGCCATTATTGAGGCATAAGATGATACTGATGCTAATGTCTTCCACGGATTGGTAAATGGTATGCCACATCGTATATTCCAAGTCATATGTAAGAATGGCAGATATAATTGCTATTAACAGTAGTGGTTTCATTTCGGCCGGACATTTCTCCCCCCCCCCCTCTTTTTTTATACATCCATTTTTTTTTCTTTGCTAATCAAGTGGGGCAAGGAGTGAGTTATTCCTTGTAAATATGCATTTCTATATGGTCTTTCTTAAAACATTTATTTCGTCCTCGTGATTTTGTTTCGTGTGCGATTATAGTACAAAATCATGGTGACTTTATTCCGTTGGGACACACTGTAATTTATGCAGGGTGGTTCTAAATTAATAGCACAAACTCAGAGATCGCAGCGTCCCTAAAATTTTCGCACATTTCTACCAGTATTTTAAATCAAAAATCTTCGTGTCAGATTCCTTTAACATCTACAATAAATATTATCGTTTTAAGATTGTGGTAGGAAATTGCGAAAATTTTATGGACGCTTCGACCCCTGCAAACTTTAAGGGGTGGTAGTACACATCAAGACATACAAATCGGAAACTAAGGGTCCCAAACGTCTTCCGAAGGAGATAGGCGCCTTTAAAGTTTATGAATGAAAATTTCAAATGATTTAAAAAAACGGAAAAATTGAACGGTTCGTTTGCGGTTTTCGCTAAAACTATTCTAGGGTAGATGTGCCAGTAATGGACCACCTTCCAGTAATGGGCCACCTCGCACTTTTTGGTTTATAAAAAATAATAAATAATAGTTAAGCTTTTATTATTTTTTTCTGAACTCCACCTTGCATGCTTTATAAGATGGATTAATTTTTTACGCTTTTCGTCAAAACAATTAGGAAGCAGAAAATAAAGTTTCACAGTTTTTCTGTTTTTCATTGAAAATCTTAATGAACATGCTAAGAGCTGACTTTACTTACTTAGTTTATATCTTTTTTATTTTTCCGTAAAAATTGAATGTTTTTGTTTGGTTAGCAATATAAAACACTGAATTTAATATACCAATGGCCATTTACAAAATTTTATTTATTTTTAAGATTTTAGGAGGGGTGGTCCATTACTGGATTGCTTATTTCGTGATTTTCCAGTAATGGACCACCCAAGTGACCAATACAAAAAGTGTAATTTCAGTAGAGACAAATTTTTTTGATTTAACTGAAAAGCTAAATAATCACATTTAATACTTAAATTTTACCTATTAGAATTTAATAAAGGCAATTTCTTTATAAATAGTTGTTTTTAAAAAGTCATTCAAAATTGGTACAAAAAACAAGCAGAACATTTGACAAAATCTAGATGTGCCGTTACAAGAGAAGTTGTTTTAAGTTGGTTCAGAAATGTAAAATCATATTTGGAAGAAGTTATTATTAATATTTTCTTCCGAATTCTAAAGCATACAGAGAGAATTTTCAATAAGGCTAAAACAAGGAAAATTTTGGGACCAAAATCAGTTAAAGATGTGTATTATGTAGTACCAAATAACGAAAAAGAACAAATAACTGTTATGGTATGTTTTTCAGCAAATAATGAGATTGTTCCACTTGTGATAATATATCCATATAAGCATCTCTGAAGGCAAATTGTGGAATCAATCTGTGCCAAATTGATGGGCTATATGATTATCTGAAAATGGTTGGATAGTGCAAGAATTATTATCATTTTAAATGCATTCTAAAATTCTATATTGAATAGTTTGGACTATCGGAAAGGGATGATAAAATTGAAGATCTGTTATTTATATTTCATAGTTGCACAGCACATCATTTAGATAATGATATGAATGAAGATGGAGACTTTTTTTTATGCCTTATTTTATCTAAACTTGATTTCAGCAAAACATTGTCTTTATCTTATAAATCCTTTAAATTTAATTATTTTGTTTTATATCTTTACAATATAAATCCTTTAATGTTAGTTAATAATAAACAGTTAATAATATCATTAATATTTTGTTTTATATCCACATTATAAATTCTTGATTATAATAAACCCATAACTTAAATTAAATATTTTTTTTTTATGTTTTTTCATTATAAATCCTTTAATGTAATGAATTTCTAACTTAAGTTTTAATATTTTGTTTTATTAGTATGCTTTCATTAAGTTCTAGAGCAAAATACAATTGAAACAAGTTGCAAATTGCAGGTAAAGCGTAGCAAATGAGGTGTGTTCGTACGATAACGAAGTTTTAAAAATATACAGATCTTCCTGATATAGTAGACAATACTTCGGATACAGTACAGTGGTTGAACTCTTTGTGTTCCTATAAACATACAGGAAGAAATTTTCATTACGCCTCAGCAACGTATATCATATTCATAAAATGTGGCACAGTTTAATATAATTAAAACATGTCCCAAACAATGTTTCCCTGTAAAGCATTATGCAGTGGAATACTTTTGTGTGGCCCTGTAATTTAATAATAAATATTCTTTGTATCTCAGTGTTGTGTTTACTTTAGTGGGTGAGAAGAAGAGATGGGAGGAGAAACACTTGTTTATTTTGTTTCTACCCACAATTAGGCCAAAGTGATCGTAAAAGTGACTAATACATTGTGAAGAATGGAGGCCAGCAAACGACCCAAACATGACCATCATTGATTCATTTAAAATCATAAAAAATGTTCTTTTAACCTTGAAGATGATAAACTAAATACAAAATTATAAAATATAAATTTGAAGAAATGGTAAAGTTACCTGTGAAGTCCTTGGCAGATGATGAGTAGTAAATCCAGACACATGCACAGGAATCAATACACAAATTGGTTGAAGATTAATATTTATTTATTTATGAAATACTTGTATTTCTTTCATGAAAAATCGATTATCTTCTTTATAGAAACATTTTTGTTTCTCATAGAAATTAAACATTTGTTTTATAGTAAAAACTTTACAAATGAAGATATTTTTTTAAATTGATATATTCCAAACAAAACCAACATTCTTCATCATAACACATTTTTTTTTATATATCTTGACAGTATGAACTTGAAAAATTTCTCATAACACACAAAAGGAAAATAACATTATTTTCTTCAAAAAAGAAACATCACTTAAATATATGTATCTTTTAAATATATATATATATATTATCAGACGAGAATTTTATATAGATATGCACTAGTGATGGGCGATTCTGGAAATTTTGAGAATCGATTAAAATCGATATCGTATAAAGCAACATCGATCATAATAAGAATCGATTTCTCAGTTCTAGAATCGATACTAGAATCGATATTTCGATATTTAGGTTCACACAGAGAAGATCCAAATTACTAATTCCAAAACTTAGACAATCAGCAGGACCGTAATTACCGCCTCCCCCCCCATCCCCATTTAGGGAGGCATAGAATTAAGCTATTGCAGATTTTAGAGTCGGATAATAAGAATTTTAAAATTTAAAATGATTGTCACTTATGGTTTTCAGTTACGCAAAAACTTTGACAAATTTAAGAGACATAACTCAACTAATAACAACACTGAGTAACTTGGCATTAAACCGAGTATAAAGAGTGCCAAGAGCGTGTAGCTAGGATGGGGAACAAGGAGTATAGACAAAAAAAAAAAAAAAAAAAAAAAAAACTTTTTTTTTTTTCTAATGCCAACCAAATGTTACACGAGATAGTTTGGAAGAACATAAAATATGCCCCATTCCCAAGGGGTCAGGTAACCCCCATTCTTGACGGAAAGACGACCATAGCCCAAATGTATCTTTTGTCGAAGTTTCAAAATGAGGATTTACAATAAAACAGAACGAGAATTGGACATTTTAAAAATTGCATGCATACTTTGAACGGCCCATTTAGTAAAGATTAGCGAGGAAGGGGAGGGGGGCGAGGGATTAGAACGGACGAACTTGAAAAAAAAATAATTAACTAATAACCCAAATAACTGAGCTTCTAAACAAAAATATAGTGTTTAACTTAGTGTTGAATTCATGGGGTGGACCGCGGGGAACATGCACTCTTTGAAACTATAAAAAGTGCCAAGAGCATGTAACTAGGTGGAGAGAGGGGTAGTAACAGAAAAAAACGAGGAGATAAAAGCTTTATAACGATATGTTACATGAGATGATGTGGAAGAAACAAAAAATATGCCCCCCACCCAGGGGGGTATGGTGAATCCCAAACGGACAGAAGGGCGACCCCGGCCCAAATGTATCTTTTGTTGAGGTTTCAAAATATGGATTTATAACAAAATAGAACGAGGATTAGACTTTTTTTTAAATCGCAGTCATAATTTGAACGAACCTGTAAGTTAACATTGGTGAGGAAGGGGGGGGGAGTAGAAAGGGCGAACACGAAAAAAAAAAAAAAAAATAGTGGCACTCTGACAGTGCCGATAGAAGTGAAACCTTGAACAATTACGTGTGTATTTTTGAATCGTTAGGATGTATAATTTTGAATCGCCAGGAAATACTTTTAAATGAATAAAAAAAGGTTCTATAATATTAAAAAAAATATTAATGTCTATAAAAAAAAAAAAAAAAAAAAAAAAAAAAAAAAAAAAAGCGCGATACCATATGTCCAGCTATTGTAGTTAACTCACTATAACTACTTTCCTACATTTTAAAACGCGATAAATACACCAACCAAATTTAGACCATACTATCGATACCTTAATCCTTATCCAAATAAATCATTTTGTATTAATGCCTGTTACAATATCTGTAGATTACTTTTTGAATTATTCAAATCGGACATTCCATTCAAAAGATATTACGAATTTAAAGATGACAATCTAAAGAAATAACAGCGCTGCTGAGTACTCGGTGGCCAAAAAGCTTAGGGATTATGTGTACAATCAAACGATTGCGGGTTCGTACCCCAATTTCGCTGATATGTATCAATGTTTTTTTTTTTTTTTGAAGAAGAAGAAGAAGTTTGAAAAATAAAAATTTTAATACATTATGGGTCCGTAATGTGACCTGAAATGATGGGAGAAAATTTCTTTTGCTAGATTTGTAATGTATGAAGCATAAGCTTTCAATAGACATATTGTATCAACAAAAACCCCCTCTGCCCCCCCCCCCCAAAAGGTCCTATAGGGAAAACCGGGAAACTGGAAAAGCAAAAAGAACAGCGAGAAATGGTTAGCTATACTAGAATTTTTCTCATCACTGTAATTCCTATATAAGCAAAGTTATAGCCTTTTAAAGATTGAAATGAAGTGAAGAAATAAGCAAAATTAGGTGAGTGATCGACAGGGGGGGGGGGGGAGAATCCACAGCTCTAGGGGTGCCATGTAGCTTAAACTTTTAAGTTAAAAATGGTAGAAAATTAAATGAGCGAATTTTTAAGGTGTATATTGAGGGAGGGTGCAAGCCCATCCCCCTCAAATTTTTTTTTTTGTTTCTTTTGAAGAAACAAAAAAATATGCCCCCCGGTGGGGCGCAGATAAACCCCAAACGGGCGGAAGGGCGACTTTTTATTTATCTTTTGTCAAGGATTTAAAATGTGGATCTAAAATAAAATAGACCGAGAATTGGACATTTTTAAAACTATGCATATTTCGAACGGCCCTGTAAGTTAAAACTGACGTGAAAGGGGGGATTAGAAGAGACGAACGTAAAAAAAAAAACATAATAAACTAATACTTCAAATAACTGGACTTCTAAACAAAAATATAACGATTTAACCTAGTGTCGAATTAATGGGGTGACCCGCAGGGGATTATCCCCCCCCCCCCCCCCAGAAGTTATGAGATTTTATGCTTTTTAAATGCACAAATTGCGATTCCCCAGTGGTGACCATCCCCCTCCAAACCTAATGACGCAAATCCCCCCCCCCGCAAAAAAACCCTTCATACTTTAACATCCCCCCCCCCAAACATAATACAAATTGTAAATTATATTCTACCTATAATCTACTGCACATTCAAGAGATAGCGAAATGAGAATAGCAGAATGAGCTAATATTGCCCTTATCTAGAATTTAAAGAAAGAAAACATAGGAACATTTCTGGAATTAAGTTTTGAAATATTAAAAAATTAAAAATCTCCCCCCCCCCCCAAAAAAATGTACTTTTTCTCAAATTCCCCCCCCCCCCCCAAAAAAAAAAAAACTAAATTGTATGACGCATCTTGCGCCACCAAACCCCTCTCTGGGCACCCATGCACAAATTGCGATTCCCCCTCTCTTACAGAGCTCTAAAACATGATGCCTTTCTCCGGAGTCGCAGAAAAATACTTGCATTCAACATTGATTTAGCCTAGAAAGAAAAAAAAAATCGAAATCGAATCTAAAGATCGAAATCGAATCTAAAGATCGACATCGAATCTAAGATCGACATCGAATCTAAAGATCGAAATCGAATCTAAAGATCGAAATCGAATCTAAGATCGACATCGAATCTAAAGATCGACATCGAATCTAAAGACCGATCTTACGGGCAGAATCGATTTTACAGTTTTACTTTCTTTTGTAACTTTACAAGAAGAGAGTATTAGATTCGTGAAAAATTTTGACTTCCCGTTTTTGATGGATTTATATATTTTAGAAGATTTTTAACACGATTTCATGTATTTTAAGAAATATCTGTCTGTGTGTGTGTCTGTCACTCTGTGCGTCTGTATACGACAAAAATTTCTGACCGTTCTATCTGAAGAACAAATGCACGGAATTCCACAAAACTTTAGATTTAGTTTGACCTTGATATAAACTGTATCTAATTATTTTTGGTGCATATAGCCTAACAGGTGGCGCTGCTATACTGCATTTTTTGCGATTTGCGCAACAGCTATATCTGATAAACAAATGAACGGATTTTCATCACATTTTAGATCCTGTTAGTCCTTGACATGAATTGATGTTTTCTGCATTTTGATGTGTATAGCTTCTCAGATGGCGCTGCTATACTGAATTTTTCACAATTTCCACTCAGCGCCATGTGAAAGGGGGGGGGAGGCGAAAGGAAGCGGTCGTTCCGAGCACGGAAATTTAGGGGGCGCTAAATTTTTACTACTAACATCACTTCTAGCCTATCACAAGAAAAAGTTAATGGGGGGGGGGGGGCTAAATTGGAACTTTGAACCGGGCGCAGTTCTCTTTTCGCACGCCCCTGTTTCCATTTTAGCTTTATCTCAAGAACTAATGCACGGACTTTCATAAAAATTTAGATTCAATTAGTCCTTGATATTATTTGATGCTAATTACATTTTGGTGGAAATCGCTTAAGAGATGGCGCTGCTATACTGCATTATTCATGATTAACGCAATAGCGCTATCTCAAGAACGAATTTTCATCAAAATTCAGATTCAGTAAATCTCTGAGATAGATTAGTGTTATTTAGTTCTTGGTGTAAATTGCCCAGCAGGTGACGCTGATATGCTGCATTTTTTAGCTCACAGGCTATCATAGCCTGAGAGCTTATGTGCCCGTCCGTTCTGTATGTTCGTGCGTAACGCGATAACTCATGATAAAAATACGGATCCACTTGAAATGTTGTATATAGGTATATCCTGATAAGGCGCTTCCCTGATTAGTTTTTGGAGCTCATTCGATATGTATAAGGGGGAACGGGGGCTCATGCCCCTCCCCTTAATGGATATAAATGGGTTTTTCATGCAGAATTAACAGTTTTTGTCCAAAATTTAAATATAGGATCATTCTGATGAGGTGATTCCGTGACTATTATTATGTGTTCATTGAATAAGTATAAACAGGGGGAACGGGGGGCTCATGCCCCCCCCCCCTTTAATTGATATAAACGGGATTTTCATGCAGAATTAACAGTTTTCGTTCAAAATTTAGATATAAGATCATTCGGATGAGGCGATACCGTGGCTGTTATTAGGTGTTCATTGAATAAGTATAAACAGGGGGAACGGGGGGCTCATGCCCCTCCCCTTGATTGATATAAACGGGTTTTTCATGCAGAATTAACAGTTTTTGTCCAAAATTTAGATATATTATCATTCTGATGAGGCGATTCCGTGACTGTTATTATGTGTTCATTGAATAAGTATAAATAGGGGGAACGGGGGGCTCATGCCCCCCCCTTAATTGATATAAACGGGATTTTCATGCAGAATTAACAGTTTTCGTTCAAAATTTAGATATAGGATCATTCGGATGAGGCGATACCGTGGCTGTTATTAGGTGTTCATTGAATAAGTATAAACAGGGGGAACGGGGGGCTCATGCCCCTCCCCTTAATTGATATAAACGGGATTTTCATGCAGAATTAACAGTTTTCGTTCAAAATTTAGATATAGGATCATTCTGATGAGGCGAGTCCGTGGCTGTTATTAGGTGTTCATTGAATAAGTATAAACAGGGGGAACGGGGGTTCTAATGCCCCTCCCCTTAACTTGCATAAATGGATTTTTCGATCAGAATTGTCAGATTTCGTTCAAATCTCTGAATAGTTTTGGAAGTTTAATGGTTAAGTATAAAAGAGAGGAATAACTCCTCTTAAATTATATAAATGCTAAATGGGTTTTTATTAAGAATTATCCGATTTGCTCTGAATTTTGGATATAGATTTTTTAATATGATAAAGCATGTACTTGATAGTTTAGGAAGTTCAATGATTAAGTATAAAAAAGGAGAAAGGGGAGAGCTGTTTCCCCTTCTTAATTTTTTTTTTCGAACGGAATTAACGAAAATACAAGGCTGTAATGTACAATTAGTATGCGTAGCCTGTGAGCTCAATGCCATCAGTTTAACTGGGCAATATTCTTTTTATTATGATTTCGCAATAGCTGTATCTCGCGCTTTCATGGATTTTAATCAAAATTCAGATTCAGCTGGTACTTAATAAAAATTGATCCTGATCAATTTTTGGTGTACATCACTCAAAAAAAAAAAAAAAAAAAAAAAAAAAAAAAAAACGCTATTTTGCAAGGGGGGGGGGGGAGGGCGGGTTCTGAGGTTTCTTTAATTCTTCTATCTTAGAAACTAATACACTGAAATTTTGGAATTGGCACATTCGTCTATTTTATCTTCGACTTTTGAAGGAAAATGAAAATTATATTACCTTCAGAGAAATCGATTAAAAATTTTAAAGTATCGATTAAATCGAGTTGGCCGTAGTATCGATTAAATCGATTTAAAAAATCGAAATCGCCCATCACTAATATGCACCAATATTTTCCATGGAACGCCCCGTGAATATTCAAATTTATTTATAGGAAGATGGGCCAAATAGCAAATTAAAATGACGAAAGAATTATGAAGTCAATACGTTATGTAAAATGTATGATCACTTCTTGAAAGAACATTCTTCAACTCACGAAAGAAAATCTTCACCTCTGCTTGTTTTTTCAGAGGACGGAGATCACATAAAAGGAATTATTGAAGAAATTTGAGCACAAAAAGTAGTTGAAGAAAATTATTAACGATGAGATGAAGAAAAATAAGATAAATATTTAGAAGACACATGACGACATTCTTCTTTAGCTATGATTGCTAACACGAGAGTAACGAACAGAAGATCCATGGTGTGACCTTATTTAACTTGTGTAATCCGAAAAAAGAGAAGGCACAAAACACAATAATTTCGGGATGCCTTTGAAGGGGCTTTGCTCCTCGCAGCCCTAAAAAATCAACCTTTCCTGAAACCATGGCGTGATCATAGCAGCATGAAATGGTGCCCGTATACAATGGTCTCGAGGGGCGCTCACATGTCCCGGAAATTCCACCCAAAACTTCCAATCATCCGACCGCATCCATTACGGCAGGAGTCTAACAGCGCAACTGACGCAGGTGGCCGTGAGCCCGGAGGGAAAGAGGAAAGGTTACTGGAATCCCGAAATACGCCAATTTGGCAGCGAGCGAAAGAGGGGGAGTGACAAAATAAGCCAAGTTACGATGCAAAGAATGGATAAATATGAATTTAATACGAACAGAATTGATAAACCTGTAAAGAAGGGAGGCCAAAGCAGGTGGCCATGCACTCAATGGCTTAAAATACGTCACCTGCGGAAACTAATTTGATAGGCTAAGGGGGGTGTCCGAATAAACGGAAGTTCCACCCATAGAACAAGCCAGAATGTTCTCGAAGGATCGCCAAACCGGAAGGAATGACTTCGAACAGGATTTTACCGGCTTGTAACATTCGAAAGCTAAGTAAGAAAGAAAACATTACAGGCGACGATATGAAAAGAAACGAAATCGAAATAAAAATTAAATTGAGAACACTAATAAAAAGGAGGTAATAAGAAATAAAATGGCTAATAAAAATGAATTAAACTAAACATATGGGGGGGTTATCGAGTAACCACCACATATTACCCAGGGTTCCCCAAAAGAAAATATTGGTGAGATGACAAAAAATGAACAATTTTTTTTATCGAGACAATATTTTCTGACATATGTACAAATATACTAAATAATTACACAAAATAAATGTATCAGAAATAGTTATAGGAATATGAATAACTGTTTTACATGCTGTTCAAATAATAAAAAAATACTTATTGTTATAATAGTAAGCCTTATATGTTAACATGGAAGGTATACAAAATTTTCTTCCAGAAGTATCTATCATATATATAAAAAAAAAAATTAAAGTCTATGTCTATGTGCAAAACAACAGTCCTTAAGTTTGACGAGTCTCTTGTTAGGCTGTGCAAAATGCACTTATAATAGTAGAATGCTTTAGTATATGTCAGCATATTGGATTATACAATAATATGTATATTAATATTCTTAGTTGTCAACAAAATGAAACATACTGTAACTGTATATGAATCATACAATAACTATATATATAATATATGGTTTCAAATAACACATGATAAATTGAATGAATTTGTAAGTTGACAATTGAACAAAAAAAAAATATATATATATATAAATGGTGCAGAGAGATTAGTTAGGCTCTCATAAAAAAAATTTACTTATATCACCACATAGCCTTTTAAACTTTCAATAAATCTTAAATGAATAACCTTAGCATTATTCAATAACACATTTTCACAGAAAATAAAATAATAAGTTGCAAAAAGAATGGCATATGTTAAATTGGTAGCAAAAGTATAATGTTATATTTCAATAAAAATATCTTCAAAATGAATATAACAATTTTCAAAGAGAGGATCTTTACACTCTCATAAAGGAATATTCTTGAACACTTTCAATATAGATTGACAATAATTGCATAAATACTCTTAATATTATACATCATTCAAAATAAACATAAGATGTTTAATATTCTGAAAAAGGAAGAAATTTATATGAATATGTCAACCTACAAACAAAAATCAATTATGTCAAAATTTCTATATAGAAGATATCTAGAACATATTTACTTGTAATTTTCAAACATTTTTTTTTTAAACTTAAGTAAGTGATCACTTTTGCATTTGTCCTATATCAAGTATTTGCTTTATATAAATATATATAATGACTCAATCAACATCTTTGGATCCAAAGTATAAACACTCAAAAGTATACAAAAAAAATATTATATACTACTTATGGTGAGTCATTCACTTTCTATATTTCACCAAGAAGAGAAGAAATATTAGTATATATAAGTTTATCATGCACTTTCTTTTCCTTTTTTTTTTTTATCAATAGAGGTTAAATGTTAAAGCATGCATGCATTGTAAAGAGAAGTCACAATAGAGAAAGTAATTTGAGGAGTACTCCAATTTATGTTTACCCTATATTAATTACAATTTCACCTTTCTTATTAGAATACATATTTGTCAAAAAATAACTTTAAATAATGACATAATATTATAACGAGAATATAAAAAAGACAAATTCTTTCTCAATTTCAGCACCAACTATTGTAATTAAAGACTTTATAAGATTTAAAAGTATGGCATACATGAAATTATATATCTATTGTAATAATTATGAGTTAGAGATAAATGCATTAAATAATAAAACTATTGAAAACCATACATACATCAAGAGGATGACTGTTGAATTGTATCAGGGAGAAGAAGACTTACATAATGAAGAAAAAAAAATAATAACAGCTGCCTGCAGCTTGGAGAAAAGAAAAAAAAATACATAGTGACTCTTCTTACTGAAATATCAGTCTAGCTAGCATCGACTGATTATACTACAAAGCAATAGTCATCCTGAAAAAGGAAAAAGAAGGTTAGTTTATTTCTTATACAGTTTATGATTGCGAGGGCGAAGATCATAATTTTTATATTGAGTAGACTTGTTTTTAACACCAGTATGAGTGCTATCAGGAGGAGCTTGTGACAGTACTGATTTACTGGAACAAGAAGATGTTTGTTGTGACTTAGAAGAAGAAAGAATTTGAGGAGATGTGTTACATGCAGCATCATGATTTGAAACTTGGGTAGGAGAGTGTTGTCTCACAGGAGTGGAAGATGCATTATCAACAGCTGATTGATCATGTGATGCATTTTTAGAAGAAACTGAAGGATGTTGCAGTGCTTCATTTCTCTTTTGAAGCTTCAAGATTCGATTAGTGTGAATCAACATAGGGGAAGCATGACTATTATTGGAATCTTGAATTTGAATGAGCACAGGAGAAATTATTTTCTTCACCACATATGGGCCTTGTATTTTTTTGTTAAACACATTGGGAAATTTTACGTAAACAATGTCATTAACATTGATGTTGGAAAACTTTAATTTTTCTCTGGATTTTTGGTACACCTTTTGTCTAGACGATTCGTTATTCTTGTAAGCTTGATAGTATATTTTTTCAATAACATCCATCAATTTATGAATTTCATATGCAGTATTGAGAATTTTCCATGAAACTTGAGTTTTATAATTGGAATAAATGTCGTTTATTTCTCTTCCAAAATGAAGAAGATTTGGAGTGAATTTTGTGGCTGGATGAGGTGTAGCATTATATATGGATTGGTGAATTTTTAGAGCAGTTGGTATATCACATCCTTGTGAAGCCATTGTATTCACAGACGATTTTATTTGAGAATTGACTCGTTCACTTAATCCGTTGGCCTGGGGATGGGCTACAGAACTGTGTTCTAATTTAATGCCAAGCTTTTTATTAAAGAAAGAAAACATGTCACTAGTAAATTGAGAGCCATGATCAGTGAGCGTTAATTCAGGCTTACCATGAGTGGAAATGTAATGTAATAAAGCTTTTGTAACAGACTCAGCGCTGATATTATTCAAGGCATATAATTCTAAATGACGAGAAAAATGGTCTATCATGGTCAACACATATTGACGATTTCTCAATGGGCCGAGTAAATCCATAGAGACTTTTTGATTGGGAGCTGTTGGGAGTGGTGCAGGTAAATATGGAGCAGTGTTTTTTTTATGATTCTTATTTACTAAACAAATTTCACAAAAGTTGACATAATTAATGGTATCTGAAACAAGGGTTTTCCAGGTAAATCTTTTCTTTAAATTAACAATGGTTTTATGAATTCCAGTATGAGTAATATGAGCAATTCTTAAGGCTTTTGCTCTAAGTGACACAGGTAAAACAGCTTTGTGTAGCTCGATATCTTCTGAAGAGAAATGACCATTATAGCAAAGTAACTCATTACTTGGATTAATATAGTAGCCATTTAAACTTTTAGATTTCTTATTATTTTTAAGATCTTCATAAATTTGTTTGATTTATGTGTCCTTTTGTTGTTCAGAGAAGATGGTGTGATCAAGAATTTCTAATAATGGATCTTGGTTATTATCATTATTAGGAGGTGAAGAATCACTCTGAAGATGACATGTGTGGTGTATTTTGTCAACTAAACCACATGGAAAGTGAGGAATGTCATTATGTAAATCGTTTTGATTATCAACAATAGGTAAAGGTTCTTGTGAAGAAATAAGATCTGGATTATTATTGAGATCTTCAGTAGGAATGTGAGGAGTTCTACTCAGAAAATCTGCTAACACATTTTCTTTGCCTGGAACATGTTGGAATGTGTACGAGTATTCTGACAGTTCTAACATCCAACGAGTAGTAATATCAGCAGGTGATGTAGCTTTTTTATAATTATTAAGTGGCTTTGCATCAGACAATAGAATAAAGGGTCGACCAAAAATATAGTATTTAAAAGCAGTTATGCCTTTGTAAATGGCATAAAGTTCCAGTTTGATGGCAGGGTAGTGTCTTTCTGATTGAGATAGAGTTTTGGAATAATAGGAGATGGGTTTTAGTTCACCATCAAATTTCTGCATAAGAACAGCTGATATTGCTGTTTTTGAGGCATCTGTATTAACATAGAACGTTTCATTCCAGTTTGGGAGATTGAGCATAGGTTTATGGAAGAAAATGTCTTGTAATTTTTTAAATGCATTTTCTTGTTCAGATTTCCAAGAAAACTTATTTTTAGGTTTGGTGACTTCAATGAGAGGAGTAATCAATTTAGCAAAATTTGGAATAATTGACCTATAAAATGAACACAAACCTATAAAACTTTTCGTTTGCCTCTTGGTTTTAGGCGTTGGAAAAGAAGTGATTTTTAAAATGTTACTCGTAATAGGAAGAATTTTATGATCTGTGAGTTGGAAACCCAAGAAGTTAATACTTGTTTGCATAAATGCACATTTTTCAGGAGACAGAGTAATGTTATTAGCAATGAGAGTGTCTAATAGCTTTGTGAGCTTCATGGACATTTCTTCAAATGAATTAGCACCCACTACAATATCGTCTTGATATGCATAACAGGAATCAATTTGAGATAACTGAATAACAGAGTCGATTAATTGTTGGAAAGTGCTGGCGGCTGTCTTCAAGCCAAATACGAGACGTAAATAGGTAAAAATTCCCCATGGAGTAGTAAAACTGAGTTTATCTTGCATATCTTTAGGTACCGCAATCTGCCAGTATGCAGAGGGCAAGTCAAGAGTAGTATAATACTTAAATTTTGACAACTGTACCAATAAATTTTGAATTCTAGGAAGAGGATATGAGGATGGAATTATTATGGAGTTTAACAATCTTAAATCCAGAGCCAAACGATACTTTTGAGGCTTAGACATATCAGTTCTCTTCTTTTTAACAAGAAGCATGGGACACGCCCAAGATGAATTTGATCTCTCAATAATGCCGGCGTTCAACATTTGATTAATCTGGTCAAGCGCTTCTTGCTCGAGTGCTTGTGGCACGGGAAAAGGTAAGGTTTTTACTGGATGAGAATTTAGCATTGTAAATTGAGGATTGACCAGGTCCGTATGACCTAAAGTGTCAAGAGATTTTGAAAAAGCTAAAGCTTTACTACATAATAATTTGGTCAAAGAGTCCCTTTCATGAGGAGGTAAATGTTTAAGATCAAAGTCATTTGGAGAAAGTTCTTGAATTCGTTTTCTTTTAATCTCTTCAGATGGTAAAATTAAATTACAATAATCGTTCTCAAAATCCAAATCAAAAGAGTATTCCTCAATATCTTTCTTATCTACATTGATACATTCGCCAATAATTGAATTTTTATTTAAATGAATATCCAGCTTTGATATATTCTGACATACAACCAAAAATAAATCATTTTGAATTGAAGATTTTGAGTGCAATGATTGATGTAACACAAGACCTTTATTTTTTAAATTGGGTTTGAAAACAAAATATTCAGATGGAGGATTGAGATACTTAACATGTAAATAAACAAACGAATCAGGAGGTATTAATTCTCTATTAAGTAATTGTACCATGTTGGAATTCACCAAGATTTTATTACCATAATTTAAATGAGTTTGCTTTTCACCAACATAGCTACCATCATTAGTATTCTGAGATGATAAATTCTTGCCAGGGATATTATTATCATTAGATACATAGTTTACCACATTACCATAATCAGTTGGAAAATAATAAGTAAAATTACCATCAATATAAGGATTATGAAAATTCATAGCAGAATGAGCCATATTATTTGTAAACAAACCATTATTTTGAACATTATAATTATAAGGATAGGTTGTATAATTGTTGACTAATTGTAAATTTGTGTCATCATAATTTGCACATATATTACCAGAATAAATACCATTACTTAGATTATTTGACATAGAATCTTCATAACAAGGCATTTTGTGTGCATCGAGAGAATATGGTGCAATTGAATTCACATAATTATATTCAGAATTCATAAAATAGCAAGTAGGAGATTCATTATAACTTTGAAAAGGAATGTGTTTATCTTTAATTAAAATAGACTTAAAGCTGGGTGATATGGTAATAGAATGTTTGTTGATAAACTCAAATCCAAGTATGGCTTGAAAGTGAACATTTTGTATCTTTGTAAGGTAAAAAACATGATGAAAAAAAAATTTATCAATTTTAAATGCTATTTATATGCATCCTTTGAAGAAAACCTTAGAATTTATGGTAGACACCGATACATTCCTGGATAAAAATTTGTAATGAAGCCTGATTTAATGCTATTAAAGCATTCTTCATCCAAGAGAGACAAACTTGATCCCGTATCAATTAACGTTGAAATTTCATTATGTTGAATGTTTATGAGTATGCATGGAAGAACATATGAATTATTAAATGAGCTGCAGATGACATGTCTTTCTTGTACATCATCATCAATTTCAAGATTTTGTTTAGATGTCAAAGAATTATGTGAACAGGAAGATTTGTTAAATTTAGATGTCATAGGAGAAGTTTGGACAGCTGTGGATGACACTAAAGTAATTGAAGAGCGTTTATCAAATTGTTGATGTTTGTTGTTGTTGTCAAAGTGTACTGACCCTGAATGAGAATTACGGGAGAGAAGGCGGTCAGTAGAACCAGTCTCCCTTATCTGTTTAAATGATAAACATTGTTGTTATCTTCAGAAGAAGAGGTGTGGCTTTTCCTTCTGTGAGGGTGAGACGAAATTTGAGTTGAAGAGTTTTGATTAGAATTACTAATAATATTTTTAAATTTGTAGCATGAGTCCATACGATGATTAAATTTCCCACAGAACGCACACTGCACAACATCTCGTCTGTGATAAAAGGATGTAGAATTTTTTTTGTGAGAAAACTTATTAAAGGTGGGTTGATAAGGACGTTTCCGGTAAAAATTACGTTGATGAAAATTATTGTTTCGTTTATTTGTAGCCTCTTGTCTCGGTGGAGAAGGCGAAAATGTCCTAGAATTTCTTTGAAAATTACGAGAAGCATGAGATTTGTCCTTTTGAGTTTGTAAAGGAGAGTAGTTGGTTTGAGAATTGTGAAAAACTTTATCCTTCGTATGCTTTATAGGGGTTTTATGAAGCACATTATTAGAAGCAATAGAATTATCCTGGACTTTTTCAGTATCCAAACAATAGGCTTGATTAAAATTCTCATAAGATTTTTTAGGGGGAGAGTCATAAATGTCTTGAAGAAAATTTGCTCGTTCAAGAGCTAACTCGAAAGATGTAATATTTTCTTCTAAAATTTTGCGTTTGATTTGTTTAGGCAAAGCCTCAAGAAAATGAGTGAACTTTAATGAATTGAGAGCAGAAAGATCCAATTTTGGGTAAGCAAGTCGAAGTTGTTTATCCAACCGAAAAGCAAAATTTTTAACCGATTCATTTGAATCTAAACTTAAGTTCTGTAAGGATTTGAGAGAAACAGACTTTTTTGTGGGTAAGAAATAGTCTATAAATACTTTTCGAATTTCCTTAAAGTTAGAGTTCTTGAACTGAGACTGAGTTTCAAGAAAGAAGAGTAAGGCAGTGCCTTCAAGTTTTGATTTAAAGAGAACAAAAAGTTCCTTGTCTGTAAAGTTATTTAGTTCTTGTATGTCAGATAATTGATCGAAGAAGAATTCTACAGTCTGAGGGTTACCGTCGAAGGGTTGGATTGCAACATTTAACTTGGCTTTTGGTGGCATGATGAAAAAATTAATATAAGAGCTCAATATATGACATGATGAATTTGGTTATTGGTTGGTCTTGTGATGAATAATATATATATAAATTGACCCGTTATTTAAAATATTGATGACTTTCATATACGTCATAAACCATTTTTATATGTTAAAAAAAAAAAGGAAGAAAACGTATACTAACATATTAGTATCATATGAAGAATATAAGACCCAAAAAAAAATTTATGTAAAAAAATATATAATATGGCTCAAAACATATATTATTAGATGTATGACAAGAAAAATAATTTATCATAGGATGAAGAATAATTTTTACTAGCACCTCCGTTAAATAATGTATATATATTAGTTGCAAATTATACCAAGGCAAGAAAAATATATGGATAAATTATGTTATATATATGATGCACTGCTCCAGAAAACAAAAATATTATTTCAGTATAGAATCAATATATATATTGCATTTAATTACTGCACCACTCTCAATAACATATAATTATAAAATATTAATCATTGCATGAAGAAATAATTTTAATAATGAAGATATAACTGAAGATAATGACGACAATATATATATATATATAAGGAAAATACGATGGTAGCAAAGGAAAAAACGGATGGTCATGGAATGTTGGACACGCTTTGGTCAGTGCACCAAAGAAAATAAGATAACTGTTGTGTTTACTTTAGTGGGTGAGAAGAAGAGATGGGAGGAGAAACACTTGTTTATTTTGTTTCTACCCACAATTAGGCCAAAGTGATCGTAAAAGTGACTAATACATTGTGAAGAATGGAGGCCAGCAAACGACCCAAACATGACCATCATTGATTCATTTAAAATCATAAAAAATGTTCTTTTAACCTTGAAGATGATAAACTAAATACAAAATTATAAAATATAAATTTGAAGAAATGGTAAAGATACCTGTGAAGTCCTTGGCAGATGATGAGTAGTAAATCCAGACACATGCACAGGAATCAATACACAAATTGGTTGAAGATTAATATTTATTTATTTATGAAATACTTGTATTTCTTTCATGAAAAATCGATTATCTTCTTTATAGAAACATTTTTGTTTCTCATAGAAATTAAACATTTGTTTTATAGTAAAAACTTTACAAATGAAGATATTTTTTTAAATTGATATATTCCAAACAAAACCAACATTCTTCATCATAACACATTTTTTTTGATATATCTTGACAGTATGAACTTGAAAAATTTCTCATAACACACAAAAGGAAAATAACATTATTTTCTTCAAAAAAGAAACATCACTTAAATATATGTATCTTTTAAATATATATATATATTATCAGACGAGAATTTTATATAGATATGCACCAATATTTTCCATGGAACGCCCCGTGAATATTCAAATTTATTTATAGGAAGATGGGCCAAATAGCAAATTAAAATGACGAAAGAATTATAAAGTCAATACGTTATGTAAAATGTATGATCACTTCTTGAAAGAACATTCTTCAACTCACGAAAGAAAATCTTCACCTCTGCTTGTTTTTTCAGAGGACGGAGATCACATAAAAGGAATTATTGAAGAAATTTGAGCACAAAAAGTAGTTGAAGAAAATTATTAACGATGAGATGAAGAAAAATAAGATAAATATTTAGAAGACACATGACGACATTCTTCTTTAGCTATGATTGCTAACACGAGAGTAACGAACAGAAGATCCATGGTGTGACCTTATTTAACTTGTGTAATCCGAAAAAAGAGAAGGCACAAAACACAATAATTTCGGGATGCCTTTGAAGGGGCTTTGCTCCTCGCAGCCCTAAAAAATCAACCTTTCCTGAAACCATGGCGTGATCATAGCAGCATGAAATGGTGCCCGTATACAATGGTCTCGAGGGGCGCTCACATGTCCCGGAAATTCCACCCAAAACTTCCAATCATCCGACCGCATCCATTACGGCAGGAGTCTAACAGCGCAACTGACGCAGGTGGCCGTGAGCCCGGAGGGAAAGAGGAAAGGTTACTGGAATCCCGAAATACGCCAATTTGGCAGCGAGCGAAAGAGGGGGAGTGACAAAATAAGCCAAGTTACGATGCAAAGAATGGATAAATATGAATTTAATACGAACAGAATTGATAAACCTGTAAAGAAGGGAGGCCAAAGCAGGTGGCCATGCACTCAATGGCTTAAAATACGTCACCTGCGGAAACTAATTTGATAGGCTAAGGGGGGTGTCCGAATAAACGGAAGTTCCACCCATAGAACAAGCCAGAATGTTCTCGAAGGATCTCCAAACCGGAAGGAATGACTTCAAACAGGATTTTACCGGCTTGTAACATTCGAAAGCTAAGTAAGAAAGAAAACATTACAGGCGACGATATGAAAAGAAACGAAATCGAAATAAAAATTAAATTGAGAACACTAATAAAAAGGAGGTAATAAGAAATAAAATGGCTAATAAAAATGAATTAAACTAAACATATGGGGGGGTTATCGAGTAACCACCACACTCAGATTGTACAGAACTTATATTTTAGTATATATATATGTCATAGGTTCATGTCAATTTTATTATGTTCGAATGAGTGTAACACCATTAAAATGCATTTGCAACTTTTTTCCCCATTGACTGTAATGCAACGGAATACTTTTGATAGTCCCTGTAATTGATCTAGGCATCTGATTATCATAAGATGATTATCTGAAATGACTCGACAAAATTATGTAATAATTATATGTTTTAAATTTCAAACGATTAAAATGCATTTTAAAATTTTTTCCCCATTAACGGAATACTTTTGATAGTCCCTGTAATTGATCTAGGCATCTGATTATCATAAGATCTGAAATGACTCGACAAAATTATGTAATAATTATATTTTTTAAATTTCAAACGATTAAAATGCATTTTAAACTTTTTCCCCCATTATCCGTAATGTAACGGAATCCTTTTGATTTTCCCTGTAATTGATCTATTCATCCGATTTTCATAAAATTTGAAAGGACTTGACAAAATTATGTAATAATTATGTATTTCAAATTACAAACGATTCGGTTGGATAGTTTTTGCGTTGTTATATGCGGACAGACAGACAGACGGACAGACATACTGACAGACAGACAGACGGACGGACAGACTGACAGACAGACTGACAGACAGACAGACGGACGGAGAGACGGAAGGACTGAACGACAACAATAGGTGCTATGTATTTACATAATTACGAACGCACCTAAAAACAATTATCTGTAATTTTTTGTAGGGTGGCCCATTACTGGAACATAGGCGGTCCATTACTGGAACATAGGTGGTCCATTACTGGGTTTTTGAGTGTTTAGACATATTTCTATTACTTAAAATTAAATTTTTATTTCTATTGGGAAATGTAACTATGGGATTAGTTAAATATTGTTGAAAGATTAATATAATATGAAAAAAATTGGAATACAATAATTATAACTATTAATAAAAAAATATTTTTTAGGGAAATTCCTTAAGGGGGTCCATTACTGGCACATCTACCCTATATGTCAGAATTATCTTGAAAACAGATTTTAAAGATAAAGTAAAAAAAATGCCTACAGAGGGCGCTTTAGCCTTTGGAGTGACGAACAACTATTCTTTACCATTATTTTTATATCTCATTAAATGCTTTTAAAAGCATAGACTTAAATTTTGAACTCCAAATCTGAAACGTTGGGAGTGGTTAAGTAGCGCAAACTGAACTGTGTTCAGAAGTTAAAATTTGTATTACCCCCCCTCCCCCTCCCTCATACTATTATATTAGTATATTAGTATTTCCCCATAGTATTCATTATGGGGGAGGGGGGTAATGCAAATTTTAACTTCTGAACATAGTTCAATTTGCGCTACTTAACTACTCCCAACGATTCACATTTTGAGTTCAAAAATTTAAGTCTGAGTTCTTGAAAACATTTCTTGTGAAACAAAAATAAAGGTAAAAAATAGTTGTTCGTAATTCCAAAGTCTAAAACGCGCTCTATCGGCATTTTTTGAACTTATTATTTTTTTTCCAAGAAAATACCGACATAAAGCGTTCTAGCTTAAATCGCAAACGAATCGAAAAAAAATTCCGTTTTTTATAATTATTTGAAATTTTGGACCCTAAACTTTAATGGCGCCTATCTCCTTCAGAAGTCGTTTGGGATCCTTAATTTCCTACTTAATATTATTTGTCTTCATGTGTGTTATCACCTCTTAAAGTTTGTACCATTAGTTTAGAATCGCGCTGTTTAATTATTTCCATTCAAAAGAAGAAATGCTAAAAGCCTTCGATCTTATTAAGAAATGGACTCCAGTTTCACGAAACTGTTATAGATGAAGTGTTCGTATACTTACAATAGTACAAGAAAATTATGAACAGTACATTTTTATAAGAAACTTGTACAAAGTAATACTTAAAAAATATATAAAAATAACAGTTTTAAAAGATAAGAATTGGAATACTGCGAAAAAAGTACGTTACGCATAAGTTTTTGTTTACCTCTGTTTATTATGTGTTTTTCTACATATTACTCTAATTAAATTATTATCAAATATCTATGTTACATAAAACAAAAACCATTGCTCGAAATAAAACACTTTTTTCCAAAATTTCTATTTTACAATACATTTAATCGTATTTTTTATTTTATGTATGTGTATTTTGTTATAAAAATTTCATGAATTTACAGGATTTCCATTTAATGAATTTTCTGTATAACGAAGTGTTTAAGTGAGATTTTGTTAAATGGAAATTTAATAGTATGTCGTTTTGCAATGAGTTATTCTGTTGCTACAAAGTTGAGATTTAAATATAGGACACATTTACATATTTTCTGTCTCTTCTTCTTTTCATTGTGCTTTCAACCAAACATTCCAATGATGACGACCAGCTGAAATGATCCCTTGTAAGGTCTTTTTCAGGTGCTTTCGTAATTTTGTAAATGAGGGAGATAGAGGGAAATTTTGATATTCTCAGATAGAGGGAAATTTTGGCTTCCATAAAATTATTAGACTCTAACATTTTAACTCTTGATGTCTGAGTCAAATTACACCAGACATTTAAAAAATGGGAATTTTTGCTAAGGAATAGCAATGAGTTTTTTAAAATGTCTAAAAATGTCATTAATATGACCTTGAAATCATAAATATAATACGCCATGATAATGAACATGGTAATGACATTTTTAACGTTAACCCTATTTTAGAACTAAACTATAACAATTTAAAACTTATGGAGCATTTATTCTGAAAGCAATTCTAAACTGTCTTTGTAATTGATTCTGTAAAGTTAAATTACTGAATAAGCATTCAACAATAAGGTGCTTGATAATGACACATGTTAAGTACACAGACTATAATTTTGGAACAAAATCCATAAATTGAAGTAGTTCTTGCATAATTAATTAAAAACAGATGCTACAGCTCGTAAGAAGATGTGGAACTATACAATCTAAGAGAATTTCCATATAAAAATAACATATAGGGGAAAATTAAATGAAGATTTACTATGGAGCATGGTAATGACAGTTAATGCTAGGAACAAAACAAACTTTAAATAAGTATAATCAATAAAATTGTTTTCTGTTTTGTGTGAGGTGTTAAATGTATAAAAATTAAAAACATCAAATATACCCCTATAATCATTACATTTGTTCTAAAGCTTTCCAAATCTTAACAATAAGGGTTCGAATTCAAAAATTTGAATTTTGGGACAAGCCATGGTAATGACATTTGCAACTTTACAGCTTTTTTAGATAATGAAATTATTTTTATTTTCATATTTAAACTAGTGCACAATGTAGTATTCAGACAGAAATGTTCACAAAAAAGCAAACATTCATAGCTGACTTGATTAATTTACATTTTTTAGCCAAGGACATAAAATTTCCCTTTATCAGAGAATGACCCAAATATGTAGCACCTATAGTCGTCATTCAATCCGTCTGTCCATGTGACACAGCAAAAACTAAACCGATCATTTGTAATCTAAAATATATAATTATGCATAATTCTGTCGAGTCATTTCAAATTTTATGAAAACTGGATGCATAGTTTAATAACAGAGACAATAAAAAATATTCCGTTACATTACGGCTAATGGGAAAAAATAGCCTCAAGTGCATTTTAATGGTGTTACACTATTTCGGACATAATAAAATTGATACGCGTCTGTGAAGTATCTACTAAAATATGCATTCTGTACAATCTGTGGTGCAAAGAACATTTGTTATTAATTTGAAGGGCTACACAAAAGTGTTTCCTTACATATTAGGAAGATACATTGTTTGAGGCGCGTTTTAATTATATTAAACGGTTTCACATTTTATGAAGCTGATATACGTTGCTGAGGTTTACGGTTTACTACAAGTTACTTCCTGTATATTAGTAAGTAGACAGGGGATATACAAAAGATTTTGGATACTCTACTGCATCGGAAATACCGCATACTATTATACCAATATCTGAATATTTTCAAAACTTCCTGATATTACGAACGCACCTCATTTTCTACGCTTGACGTGCAATTTCCAACTTGTTCTAATCAGCTTTTATCGATGAATCAGAGGTGCTACTGTTTTGAATCTACACCCCAAAAAGGCCTCCGAATAAGCCAAATTGATTACTAGTATATGGAAAGAGCTGTTAAAGGGGCCTCATAGGGTCATATGTTGCAACTGTATATGTAAAGATATTAGCAATTACTTGACCGTCTTCAGAACGGAATCTGGGTAGGGACAAGATTTAGAGAATAGTAATTCACATTTCTGAAATCAATTTCCAATCCTTTGCGTAAAATACCAAATTGCAATTATATTATAAAAGAATGTAATTTCTAAAAGTTATTTGTATTCTCTTTTAATTTCGTATTAGCGATTTTTTTTTTGTCAAGTTTTAGGTTGATTTCAAATAGAATTTTCGGGTTGATGCATACTCTAATGCATATTAGCAAGAATTTCATGATTTTTTTTAATATCTAGGTTTGCACTTTAAACTATCAAAATTAAAATAAAATACAATAAAAAAATAGAATGTGCTTTTTAATTAAGGCCCCCTGTCCTCGCTCGAGGAAACGCTCGCGAGCTAATGCTATTCCTATGGGGAAGCATTTTTCTAATAAAACTTTCGCATTTTGACACTTTTGAATATTTTTTTTTTTTGCATTGGATAGCTGAGGTGCATGCCGACAGCGCACCTTTTTTACTTTTTCGATTTAGATTGCAGATATATTTTTTAAAAGCACTTTTAGTTTCGAAACCGGTTTTGAAAGTGAAACTAACTCTGTAAAAAATATCTGCAACCAAAATCGAAAAAGTAAAAAAAGTGCGCTGTCGGCTTGCCCCTCAGCTATCCAATGCAAAAATAATTATTCAAAAATGTCAAAATGCGAAAGAGTTATTAGAAAAATGCTTCCCCATAGGAATAGGGTCGCGAGCGTTTCCTCGAGCGAGGACAGGGGCCTTAACTCCCCATCTTAGAATGCAATTTGGAGCTCTGTGACCGATAGTTTTTGTAAACCTATTTTCACTTATTTATTTTTTTAAAGTATTCGGATATGGAAAGATATAAGCCAAGAAAACCAACGTGACTGCTTAAGTTAAGGAGTGCTTAGTATGTCGCAACACCTTTTAAAACTCCATAGAAAATGAGAAGATCATAATTATAAATTTAATTAATTAATGCACGGAGCAGCAAAAAATAGAGTTTGGAGACTCTGTGCACTAGGTAATTCAGAAATGGGAAGGAAATTAGAGACCATACTAACCGTTTAATGCCAATGTTTCCAAATGGGAACATTGCATTATTTGTAATACAAAACATATATTTTCTAACATAATAACGATGTCCTTATTTTTCCTATAAAATATAAGTTTATTTGAACTTTTGAAGAAAAAATATTTATGTTTAAACATTTATCACAGGTATAAGGAATATGTAAATTTATTAATTTGCATAAGAAATATATTATTTGCTTTTATCGTTCTCTCTATATTACTTTCATTTGACCGCTAGGAATCTAAATGTTTTGGAAATTCGAGAAAATCTTTAAGAACAATATACAATAGCATATAGTGGAAAATAATTTGTTATATTTGCATAGGTTGTCAGTCATTATACATGTTCCAAAATGCAAACACTGAAATAAAAACAGCCGAAAAAACTGCAGAAATGTATTTCTGTAATTTTCTAAATTTGTATGCATAAATTGAAACATTTGAATCTGTAATATAGGAAAAAAGAAAATTATAATTACATTGCGATATTAATTCGGCGTGTAAACGGTTTAAATATAACTCCAAGTGGTGCAATGACTGTCTAATCGTAATTTACTAATCATCATCACTTCGTTAAGGCTGCTGGACACTCATTTTCCGAATTCAAATCCGTAATGTTATGCGCGTTTGATGCATTTTTATATTCAAAATATCTGCTCAGGAAATTAATGTTTTTAACTTTTTCTCTCAGTGTTCTCTTCTTAAAAGATGCCACTTCTTTTCTTAGTTCTCAAAATATTTCTAAAATCTTTGCTTAACTTAGTATTTTACATTTTAAAAACTGACAAAATGGGAGTAAATTTTTAACATTTCATATAAAATTAAACGTAGCTTTTAGGCATGTTTTGAAAACTAAGAAAAAAAAAAAGAGACATGCTTAAAGAAGAGAACATCGAAAAAGGAAGTTAAAAATATTAATTTCCTGAGGAGATATTTTGAATATAAAAATGCACCAAATGTCCTTAGACTTAACATTACAGAGGGGAATTCGGAAAGTGAATGACCAGCAGCCTTAACAGGTGGTGATGGCTGATAGAGGTCTGTAAAAGCAAACATTGTAAGATACTAGCTGGCCCAAAAAATTTTCTCCGGAGGAGTTTCTGAATTTTTTTTAAAGACGTATTTTTAAAAGCTAATGCCACAGAAGAAACAAGAGCTGAAAGTCTAGAATTAGATTTGTTTCCTTCTGACAAAAATAAATTCCCCTGGACACTAGTTAAGATTTTTGTCCTCTCCATTTCACTGTTCCCATCTCCATAATGCTTCATATCGCTGGCAGCACATTTTTAGAGAAAATATGCAATTATCTTCGGGATAAAAGGGCATCCATCGATTTTCATCTTATATTCTTTATAATATCCCACAACAAATATCACAAAGCATATAAATTCTAATTAATGTAGAGGCAGAAAAAAAAGAATAATATTTATCTAAATTTTGAGAATTATTTCTCTCAGTGGTTATTAATAACTGTTTCTGATGAAATAAAAAAGGTTTCTGAAGTCACACTTAATTACGATTATTTCTTAAAGGCAGCGCTATGTCAAAAAAAATTTTTGAAATATTTTACACTGCAGTTATTCAATAAAGCCTGTTAAAAAGTAATCTGAAGAGATTGGAAAAAAGGAGGTGGGTCTTTTCGCCCATCATATACCCGGAAAAAGAAGTTTCGAATTCAGATGATTGTTCTGTGGCTTCGTATAGTTAAAGATATGTAGTTTTGTTTAATATAAGTTTTACGTGATAAATAAAATAGCAAGCCATGGAAATTATAGCCCGAAAGTAGAGTTATTTGGCTTTTTTCTGCATTTTTGACGTTTTTTGCTTCTTTGAATTAATTTTTTACTAAGAGGCGCTCGATGAACCCAATTAATTTTGACATGCACTGATTCTACTCTTTATAAGCTTTTATATGAGCATTATTTTATTTGGGTTCAGTGTGCGCTTCTACCTGTAAAAGAAAAAAATGTATCATATGAGAGAATCAAATGCACTACTATCGGGGCGCGTTCAGACTTCTTTCGCCTTACTGAAAAAGTATTAACGTTGTTCAGACGTCAATGTTGTTTTCTAAAATTATTTTCGTAAATATTTATTAAAGAAATTACTAATAAATAATGCTTGGATACCAATGTCATAATTGTAAAATCTCGCAGAAAACTTTTCGTATCTGTTCAAACAGATAAGTTATATTGATACTTAGATGTTCGAAAAACTGAGATTTACAGAGTGGTTCTAAATAGTGCTCTAAATACAAATAATATGTATTTCTTGCTCTCCAGGCTCTAAATACTCCTATTTCTTCTTTTGATGTAACAATAAGAGACTATGCATCAACGATTACTGTCGATGAGACCACAAATAAGAAACCTATTATACATTTAAATCAATATCTCATTTTCACAATTCTAACACTTGTTGTATAGCATGTAAATGTAAGAACTATTGAAACTCAACCCTTTTATAGAAACTTACATCTATATTTTGTCGCGAAAACGATGCTGTAAAACTCATATTACTTGATCGGTAAATTGACTCTGCAAGATTTAAGTCCTGTAAATGAGAATCCATCGATGTATGAAATGCAATGCATGAAAATATTTAAACCATTGTCAGAAATGTAGCAAAGAAGGCCTCGATTTTGATACACCGGGACACTTTTCCGAAATCTATTATTATATTCTCATGGGTATATTTATGTCTGATTTTAACGATATCTTTAAACTTGTAAAGTCCAAAATACGTTCCTCAATAAAGAGGTCATCTCGTACTTTCTTTGCAATGTCGCTTGTAAAACTTAGAACTGGCCTCTATCATTGTGTTCTGTCTACAATATTTAATATAAGAAAAATAATAATATCTTCTGTAAAATATGAAAACCAGGCTTTGATTGAGAACGTTGTTCAAAAACACTGTAGAATGTTTTCATATTATGGTTTCTGGCTTACAATACTACTGTAATCGCTCAATCAAAATTAAAAAACCAAATATCGAATATGTTCATATACTGTACAAGACGCGGCCGCTGGATGGTCCATTAATGATTCTGGTGAAGCAATCGATAACGAAAATAATCTAAAAACATTGTCCAAAAAGTCTGAAACTGTATGATTATGATTATTATTATTTGTTATTTATTGTTTCCGATTTTCATGTATTGAAATAATAATCTTAGTAAGCTCCATTTATCTTAATTTTACACTTATTGTTGTATTTACTATTGATTATACGGATTAAAACTAATGACAATTGTGTTTATGCTCATTAAAACACATAATATTTACTTAAATATATACATTATTTCCTCATTAATTATTAAACTTTCATCCAAGATATTACTATTTTCTTACTTGTTATGAGGTATACTAATGAAAAAAATGTATGTCACGTCTAGGTGCTGATGGGCGAAAAATGGCCCTTATTGACCCACCTCCTTTGTTTTAGACATGTTTTCATTTTTTTTATATTCAGTCTGTTATCTATTGTAACAAATACCATAAAATGGCCTAAATTTTGTCTGCCTTTATCCAAGTTCTTCTAGTTGAAGCTTGCATCCATTTGTTTCAATCTCTTGCGATTGAAGCTTGCATCCATTTGTTTCAATCTCTTGCGATTGAATCTTACATTCATTTGTTTCAATATCTTGCGATTGAATCTTGCATTTTTTTATTTCAAGCTCTTGCAATTGAAGCTTGCATTCCTGTACTTCAAGTTGCTGCAATTGAAACATTCTTGTATTTCAAGTTGTTGCAATTGAAGTTTGCATTTTTGTATTTCTAGCTCATACAATTGAAGTTTGCATTGTTGTACTTCAAGCTCTTACAATTGATGTTTGGATTCTTGTACTTCATGTTATTGCAATTGAAAAAACTTGATTTCTTGTACCTGAAACACTTGCAATTAAAGTTTGCATTGTTGTACTTCAAGCTCTTGCAATTGATGTTTGGATTCTTGTACTTCATGTTATTGCAATTGAAAAAACTTGATTTCTTGTACCCCAAACACTTGCAATTAAAGTTTGCATTGTTGTACTTCAAGCTCTTGCAATTGATGTTTGGATTCTTGTACTTCATGTTATTGCAATTGAAAAAATTTGATTTCTTGTACCCCAAACACTTGCAATTAAAGTTTGCATTTTTGTACTTCACGCTCATGCAATTGATGTTTGGATTCTTGTACTTCATGTTATTGCAATTGAAAAAACTTGATTTCTTGTACCCCAAACACTTGCAATTAAAGTTTGCATTGTTGTACTTCAAGCTCTTGCAATTGATGTTTGGATTCTTGTACTTCATGTTATTGCAATTGAAAAAACTTGATTTCTTGTACCCCAAACACTTGCAATTAAAGTGTGCATTCTTGTACTTCAAGCTCTTGCAATTGATGTTTGGATTCTTGTACTTCATGCTCTAGCAATTGATGTTTGGATTCTTGTACTTCATGTTATTGCAATTGAAAAAACTTGATTTCTTGTACCCCAAACACTTGCAATTAAAGTTTTCATTGTTGTACTTCAAGCTCTTGCAATTGATGTTTGGATTCTTGTACTTCATGTTATTGCAATTGAAAAAACTTGCTTTCTTGTACCCCTAACTCTTGCAATTGAAGTTTGCGTTCATGTATTCTAAGCTCATGCATTCTTGTACTTCAAGTTATTGCAGTTGAAGCTTGCATTCTTGTACCTCAAAGTCTTGCAAATGAAGCTTGTTTTCTTATATGTACAGTTATTGCAATTTAAGCTTGCATTCTTGTACATAAAATTCTTGTATTTGGATTTGTTCATTTCAAGTTCCTGCGATTGAAGTTTGGATTCTTCATTTGAAGCTCTTGCTATTGAAGTTTTCATTCTTGTATTTAAAGCTCATACAACTGAAGTTAGCATTCTTGCACTTTAAAGTCTCGCAATTGAAGTTTGGATTTTTGTACTTCAAACGGTATTTACGTATTAACCGCCACCGCAGTTATCTTTTGGATTCCTTGTTGCCTTGTTTTTTGCTGATTTTTGACGACAGTTTTTAGTGTTTTAGTGCTTTATTAGTGCTCTTTAGTGCCTTTTATTGCATTTTTTTGCTCATTTTTGTTCATTTTGTTTTCATCTACAGTTCTGCTGCGGTGGCGTTAATACGTAAGTACACTTCAAACTTTTGCAATTAAAGTTTGCATTCACATACTTCACGCTCGTGTAATTGAACCTTGCATTCTTGTATTTCAAGCTCTTGAGTAAAAGTTGATATAGAAATGAATCAATAATAGGAAAATATTGAACTAATAATATTGAGGTTATTAATATTTGTAACTATTTTTTGAAATATTTAGATGTATGAGATAGAAGAAAGTCTTAGTATTGGCACATCCAACTAGTTTAAATTGTTTTTGTTATGGATAGATATGAATTTTCTATAATTCAAAAATGTTTTCAGTTAAGAGTAATTTTGAAAAAGCTTTCCGATTCGGATTTTTTTTTTATTTCGATCCCTGATCAACCCATTACAAACGGTTGGAATCTATAAATAGCTCACAAGAAAGGTCTCCATACGGGCATACCCCGAAAATTCTGAAAAAATTACAGAATGTTTTTCTCGTGTGGATATATACGTTTATAAAAAAATTTCCTGCGGAGCCTCCATTCAATATCCATAAAAAATAATAAAAATTTCGTTATTTGTCGATGGAATGTAATTTCAAAAAATACTTTATGTCAAATATACTTCTAGAAAAAAAAAGTTTCATGTTGAACTTGTTTTGATAAATTTAATTTAAATAACTTTAGTTTTGTAAGTTTTAGGTTGTTTTAAGTATAATTTTGTTATATCGATACTTATATATATATTTATATTCAAATTTAATAATCAAAAATTGAGGTTTAAAACGAAATTCATAATTTAAATTAATTAAATTTGTTTCATGCTTAAAGTCCCATTGAGAATTGTCGATTAGATTTTGTTGCTATGGAAACATCTGGCTTTTATTTTTGAATATGCTTAAAATGTATGTCGATAATTTTTCTCAATATGCTTTTTTTTTAAATCTATGAACACATTTTTTCCAAACATTAATTAACTAACTACTTCAACAAGTAATATATATATGTAATACAATATGTGTATTTATGTATATAATATATTGAAATCTCTAATTGTTTATGTTTAAATTGATTAAATACCATTTACACGGATTCTAAATATCCAACAGTTTTGAGTTGCATTATAATCGTTTGCTTTTGGCGAGGAAAAGGGCTGCTCGCCAAATCGAGTGACTCTTTCGTCTTTTCACGCCAAATATTTGAAGATATTTTATTTTTTTACATACTTTCTACTGTGATTCCGCCGCTAATTTTGACTGATCTTTTATTACATGCATACATACTTTAATTAGTATTTTTTTTCCCATAAAATTCTGAGTATGCCCAGTATAGAGACCTTCCTTGTCTGTCAAAACATCGACTTGAGAAAAAGAAAAAAACATTTTTGTAGACAATTTGCGAAATCAAATTGTTGAAAGGAAAAATAAAAATTTATGATCTGAATTAAATTCTTCTTGCATATTAGAAAAGAATTTTACAGTGACTGGCATAATAGATATTCGAAATTTTTTTTTTTTTTTTTTTTTTTCAAGATGGCTTCTAGGAGTCGTGATACATGTTTCCTCGACATTCATCCTGGAATTACGAAAATTTTGTAAGTTAATCTTTTTTTAGTTAATCTCTTCAAATGTGATTTTCGAAAATAAAGTAGGTTCGTATTAATTAAAAAACAAGTTCGTAATAGATTCGCAAAAAGTAAAAGCAGTCTATCGGAAACTTTCATCATTTTGGTAAATATGAAGTTTTAGGGAAGGGGAGGGGGTATGGGTTACGCCAGAATTCATGTTTATATTGGGTGAAAGAGAAAAAAAAAAAAAAAAAAAAAAAAAAAAAAAGTTAGGTTTGATCTTGTATATTGTGATTGTACTATTAATAATGTTTATAGCTTTTTGAAGAAATAGATCTATTCATCCCATCTCCAACAGATGGCAGCACTATAAATTTGTTGAGATCTGTAAATTAAAAAGGAAAAGGGACAGGGTTGTTTTTTTTTTAAACGTATTTTCTTTTAAGAATACCATTATTTTGTAATAAAATGTATGCATTCACATTCATGAATTTTTGCAATTACGATATCTTGATAATAGAACGCTAGTAAATTTTGCAATATGGATGAAATTGTCTCAAAATATAAAAAACAGACTAACCTAAAAAAAAAAAGAAAAAAACCCATTAATAATTAGATACAGTAACAAAAATTAAAAGTGAATTATCAAAAGAAAATATTCAATTTCTTTAAATATTATATGTTTTAACGTTTTCAATATTTTGAGACAGTAGAACATTATACATCCTCAGAAAAAGTAACACAAAATAAAAATAGATGGCAGCACTAAACACTTTCATGACAAGAAACGGAATGCAGCGTAATTTTTGAATTGAAGACTGAATGTATTTCAATCAATACCTTTATAAGAGAGGAACAGGGCCGAAACTAAGAGGGGGATGGAAGGTGCCCCGTACGCCAAAACGAACTGGCACCAAATGAAGATTTTGTGTGTCAATTTTTCACACATCACGATATTCTTAAAATCTTCCTGTCTGGGGTATATAGCGGTCTGCGAGGGCCGGGGCCTAACCCGAGACCCGGTGGAATGGTTCCAAATTTTCTAACGAGCCGGGCCGGCAGAATTAGAATATTTTTACAACGGGCCTGGCCGAGTCAAACAAAAAAATGGTACTTCTAGGTTATCCCGTTGACCAATTTCTCCAAATTATACAAATCGCCAAACTAATAGCCAAATTATACATGTTGACATAATTTTTATTTTAAATAACGAAAAAACAAGTAATTAGTAGAATATAAATAAACATATTAATAAAAAGTCGAAATAAAAATCACTTAATGACATTTTAAACACGTGAATCTCATTTAATGTCATTGAATGTGATATTCACGATCATCCATTATTGGCATTTAATCTTATAGTTTGGCGATAACTTTTTGGTCGACGGGATAACCTAGAAGTACCAAAAAAATTAACGCTGATAAAAAAAAAAAAAAAAAAAAAAAAAAAAAAAAAAAAAAAAAAAAAAATGTGGGTCAACCGGCTTGTATTAAAGGTTTAAGTAGAAACGATAAAATAAGAGCTATTTTCAATGATATGCCTTTAACGAGAGTAAGTATAAATGTACGTCACAAAAGCTGATACATAGTTTGACAACATCAATACAGAAATGTAACTTGTACAGTGTAGAAATCGGCATCAGACAATTACACTGCGTCTAAGCCGGTCTTAATATATTTTTAGCAGACTCGTGCTAGGCCGAGATCAGGCCTGTATTGTTTTTCTACATATAGACGAGTCGGGTCGGAACTAGACTTAATTGTTCTCAAGATGTATAGAGCAGACAACATGATTTGTAAAATTATTAATAGAGATAAATAACTCATTTTAACGTAATTTTTTATATATATATTTCTAGGTGGTTCTTAAATTCACTTCTCAACAATGCGAAAGTTTCACACATTTTTTGACTAATTTTTGACTGCAAAAGCATAAAATTGACAAGCCTGACTATTGAAGAGATTTAGCATCAAATAACGTTTTTTTATTTTTGGTAAATAAGATATTTATGTAACTTTGTTGAGAAATAAGAGACTCTTGTCAAATGGTCGCTTCCGGGAATTCTATTCAAAACGCTAACTTTGACAGTATTTTCTTAAATTGTTTGTATAAAAAAATGGATAACGCCATTCGATTACATAGTTTCTGAATAAAAATACCTGCTAATCTTATGCATTTCCGAAAAATCCCTGTCAGCTTGGCCTATAGGCGGAGGTAGATTTCGAAGAGTGCTCATTTCAACAACAAAAAATAAATTTGATTACAGATAAACCCAGTTTAACAACCTTATTCGTCCTCTTTTGAAATTTTTTTAATTTTATTTTTCTGTAAGGACTGGTTTTATCAGAATCATCTTAAGCTAAATTCGGATAAAATGCCCATTTTGAGAACATATTTTAAAATAATTCCGACTATATTAAAAAAAAAAATCGACTAATACGGTGCATTATATAGTTCCTAAATAACAAAAGACTGTCAATTGAATGCGTTTGAAAGCAAAATTGAATTTAAAAATGAATTATAAAATAACCAATTTTGAATACAATCCCAATTCTTAATCATGATAACTTCGGGAAATTTTGCGCGAAGACAGCATTTTTAAAAATATATTCAGCCTTTATCAAAAAACTGACCAATACGGAACATTATACAGCTCCTAAGAGAACCTGTCAATTGGATGCGTTTGAGAGCAAAATTGAATTTAATAATGGGTCAGAAAAAACGCAATTTGTTATTTCAATGCTTCCTCAAATTTTCAATCGCGATAACTTCTCGAAATTCTGTTCAAAATACCCTTTTTGGCAGCCTTTTTTGAAATATATCCTGTCTTTATCAAAAAATCGACCAATGCGTCACATTATACAGTTCCAATATAAGAGGACTTGTAAATTGGATACGTTTGAGAGTAAAAATAGATTTAAAAATGAGTCACAAAAAACGCAATTTGTTATTTGATTACTTCTTCAAATTTACTATCACGGTCACTTCGAGAAATTCTGTTCAAAATACCCTTTTTGGCAACCTTTTTTGAAATATATTCTGTCTTTATCAAAAAACTGGCCAATGTTTCACATTATATAGTTCCTAAATAAGAGGATGTGCCATTTGGATGCGTTTAAAATAAAAAAATGAATTTAAAAAACGATTCAGAATGTAAGCAATTTGGATTAGAGTTTTTTCTCCAACTCCAATTTTTGTTTAATTTATTTTTGCTATACGAATTGATCCTATGAAAAACTTGTCAATATAAAAGTTGTAGATATTATTGAGAAGATGTAAAATAAATTTAATTGGATTTGATAGTTTTCTTTCTTTCTTTCTAACCGATGATCAGGCCCCTACCTGCCGACTTACCTCAGCTTAACGGGTTAGATACCTGATATCGGGGCGGGTGACCGCCTAAATGCCGCGTAGCGGCAAAAAACATGATTCCTTCGCTTCGCGCTTCATGACATCTGCAGTACTTGCTTCTCAGTCTAGCATACTTTGTTTTGACGGTTGCTTAACGCTATATCCTGATGTATGTATTGCAAACGGCTACTCAATTTGGTCTCGTAATTTAGAACCTTGATCAGATGACGAGACCTTTGACAAAGTTATGGAATTTTTTCTTTTTCCAAACCCTTTTTTATTTTCGTTTTTAATTTTTTTTACCGGTAATTGTTAGTCCTATCAAAAACTTGCAAATACAAAAGTTTTAGATTATTTTAAGAATATTTATAAAAAATTTAGATGGATTTGATATCTGGGGAATTGATAAAGTTATAATTTTTTTCTCCCCAAAACCCTATTTTTTTCGCCCTTGGAGCCCATTTTTAACTTTATCAAAAATCTGTCATGCATAAAACTTTTAGCCCATTATTTAGAAGTAATATAAACTTTAAACTGATTCGATATCTATTTTCATTAAGAAGTTATGGGGTTTTTTCTGTTTTCACAAAAACGCCCTCTATTTCGACCCCCTTGGTCCGATTTTGCCCATTAACGAACTTAGCCGAGATTTTTATCCCTTTTGATTTTATGTACCAGTTTGGTGAAGATTGGTGAAGAATTAAAGAAGTTATCGTGTCCTTAAAAAAAGTGATATATATATATATATACAGGGTGTCCCAAAAGGTCGTTTACAAACTTAACATGCTGGTCTGTCATATCATTATCAACAATATTAAATAGGAAACTAAGGGTCCCAAACGTCTTCCAAACGAGATATGCGCCATTAAAGTTTAGGGTCCAAAAATTCAAATGATTAAAAAACACACAAAAATTGGTCGATTCGTTTGCGGTTTTCACTAAAACTATTCTTTATGTCAGTATTTTCTTGAAAATAAATTATAAAGATAAATTTCAAAAAATGTCGATAGAGGGCGCTTTAGACTTTGGAGTAACGATAAACTAGTTTTTACCATTATTTTTTGCATCTCATTAAATTTTTTTAGAAGCTTAGACATAAACTTAAATTTTGAGCTCAAAATCTAAATCGTTGGAAGTGGTTAAGTAGCGCAAACTGAATTGCGAGGGGAGGTTCAAATTTCAAATGATTATAAAAAACGGAAAAATTGGTCAATGGACCACAAGCATTTCTGACGTCAAAGAACGTCACAACAGAGTACAGCTAATCAGCTTCTCTATTTATCCCACAAGCGTTCACCAAAAGTCAATCAAATACCGCAACGCTTGTGGGAAACATTGGGAACTCCGCCCCGTACTAGTGGTCCATTGATTTGCGATTTTCACTAAAATTATTCTTTAGTTCAGTATTATCTTGAAAATAATTTATAAAGATAAAATTCAAAAAATGCCGATAGAGGGCGCTTTAGACTTTGGAGTAACGTACAACTATTTTTTTCCGTTATTTTTTGCATCTCATATATTTTTTTAGCAGCTTAGACATAAACTTAAATTTTGAGATGAAAATCTGAATCGTTGGGAGTGGTAAAGTAGCGTAAACTGAACTGTGTTCAATGGGGGTGGGGAGGTTCAAATTTCAAATGATTATAAAAAACGGAAAAATTGGTCGGTTTTCGCTAAAATTATTCTTTATGTCAATATTCCCTTGAAAATAAATTTTAAAGATAAATTAAAAAAAATCCGTTAGAGGGCGCCTTAAACTTTAGAATAACCAATAATTATTTTTAACCTTTTTTTTTTTAAATCTAAATCGATAGGAGGGGTTAAGTAGCGCAAACTGAACTGTGTTCAGGAGTTGAAATGTTACCTTCCCCACCCCTCGAACGCAGTTCAATTTTTTGCCGCTTAATTACTCACAACGATGCAGATTTTGAGTACAAAATTTAAGTTTGAACTTTTACAAGCATTTTATTAGATACAAAAAATAACGGTTAAAAATAGTTGTTGGTTACTATAAAGTTTAAGGCGCCCTCTGACGGAATTTTTTGAAAGATATCTGTAAAATTTATTTTCAAGAAAATATTGATATAAAGAATAGTTTTAGCGAAAACCGACCAAGTTTTCCGTTTTTTTTATAATCATTTGAAATTTGAACCTCCCCACCCCCATTGAACACAGTTCAGTTTGCGCTATTTTACCACTCCCAACAATTCAGATTTTCATCTCAAAATTTAAGTTTATGTCTAAGCTTCTAAAAAAATTATGAGATGCAAAAAATAACGGAAAAAAATAGTTGTACGTTACTCCAAAGTCTAAAGCGCCCTCTATCGGCATTTTTTGAATTTTATCTTTATAAATTATTTTTAAGATAATACTGACATAAAGAATAATTTTAGTGAAAATCGCAAATCAGTTGAACAATTTTTCCGTTTTTTATAATCATTTGAAAATTTGAACCTCCCCCCTCAATTCAGTTTGCGCTACTTAACCACTTCCAACGATTTAGATTGTGAGCTCAAAATTTAAGTTTATGTCTAAGCTTCTAAAAAAATTTAATGAGATGCAAAAAATACTGATAAAAACTAGTTTATCGTTACTCCAAAGCCTAAAGCGCCCTCTATCGACATTTTTTGAAATTTATCTTTATAATTTATTTTCAAGAAAATACTAACGTAAAGAATAGTTTTAGTGAAAACCGCAAACGAATCGACCAATTTTTCTGTTTTTTATAATCATTTGAATTTTTGGACCCTAAACTTTAATGGAGCATATCTCCTTTGGAAGACGTTTGGGACCCTTAGTTTCCTATTTAATATTGTTCATCATGATATGACAGACCAGCATGTTAAGTTTGTAAACGACCTTTTGGGACACCCTGTATATACACACACACAAACTGGTGCGAATGCAATAGGTAGTATTTCATACGAAATCTACCTAAAATGCAATAGATAGTATTTCATTCGAAATGTACCTAAAATGCAATAGGTAGTATTTCATACGAAATCTACCTAAAAAGAAATGAATTCAGAAATGTATCAGAAAGTAGTTCCTCTGGATTTCGAATTTTTAATAAAATGATCTAGAAATTTTTTCATTATTCTACTTTTATTATACAGCTTCAAAAATTACGATCAGGTAACGAAAAAATTCTTCTTCTTCAAAATCTTCAAAAACTTCAAAAATTACGATGTTTATAACCTTCTTTTTTTTCTGTGATTTTAAACCATATTAATTTTATAATGAATCTTTATTTGAATGTTCAAAGTCTCAGAATGTAAGTAGTCATTAATGTTGCTATTGTGTATTTCTTGTAAAAAATACTGTAAAATTATTCCATTAGATATGTATGCAGTACTCTTTAAAGATATCTTTATTATATGATAAAAATCTGAATTTTTTAGAAGTTGTGCCAGAACAGGCCAAGCTCGGGGCGAAATTTTGAGTTTTAACTCAAAATTTCCTGTCCTGACACTACGGGCCGGGCCCAGATTCGGAAATTCCAACCCGTGCCGACCTCTAGGGGTATAAGCACGGAAAAATCTAAGGATGATATGGCACAAAGATACTGTATAAAGCGGAATTTTTTTCGATTCTTTTTTATTCCGTTTTCAAGATTTCAGTGAATTAATATTTGACAAAGCAGATTACGTAGTTCAGTATTACATATTTTAAATCGGCTATTAAAAAAAGTAGTAAAATTATGTTTGTAAATGGGAGGGTGAAACTTACACAGTAAGTTTCAAAACGCAATTTTATTTTTTCCTATTTCCCAACACACCAGTTAATACAAATTGATCATCGCAATTCTCAACAGACGATGATATTGAGTTAATTTCTCATACCAAAGTTTGTTTGTCATATGTGAAGCTTCGGGTCGATATTGCAAAAATTAATAAATTTTGTCAAATTAGAAAAAGCTAGAGAAGACCGAAGGTAGGTTTTCTTTAAGGTAATTTTGTATATGTTAAAATTTTGTATTAGAAAATGGACACTTTTTGTGAGAAGTATTCATTTCTGTTTTTTGTAGATGTAAAAAAAGTGTTTTTAGTCCATAATTATTTTAGTTTTACGTTTTAAAATTTTTAGTTATTTTTTTATATACTTAAAATGAAGTATTCTAACATCTGAGTCAATATTTTTTATAGCGGAGTTGTTGAGTGTCACAAAGGGTGGATTATGTTACTTATATTTAAAAATTAAACATGCAAAAATATGGGAAATAAAATTAAAAGAAGTTAATTGTTGTAAATGCAGGGCTGCTATGGGTGACTATTTTTATATTTTGTCTGTACCACTATTTCTAAAAAAATCATCTTTGTACATTTTTTTTTCACATGCTGCTAAAGTACATGTCAAATATTTTTATTTGAGAAAATAGTAAGAGAGGCATTTAAAAAACATAATATTCAATAGTAGCCCTCTAAATGTGTCGTTCCGTCTGCTAATGTTTGTCTCATTGATGCTGGACATTTGTAGTGTGCACTGTTAGTCGTAGTTATTTACACAGAAGTATGAAAAAAGCCATTTAATAGAAAAAAAATATTAATTTAATAGCTTAATAAATGTTACACATAAATACATTATATTAAATAAACAAATTGGGAGACACAAGTTGTTAGATATCTCGAAAACGGTTGATTTGAGTCTTTTAAGCTGCAAATAGACGAACCTTCTAAATGTTTTCAGTATCGGCTTCTTTATTGTGCCGACGCAATGTTTTTGATATTTAATGACTTTTAGGGGAAGGGAGGTGATGGCCTGCAAAACAGGAAGCTTTCCGTCAGTAGGTTGAGCTCCTTATCTTATGACCTATTGTAGATTCTTTGAAAAAAATTTGCTTTCATTTTAATGTGAATAAACTTCAAAAAGTCCTAAATAAAAGAATTTCTTCAATTCTGTTGAAGAATCGCAAAATAAGTGTGTGTCTGCAGCCTTACTCCCCATGACGAGATTTTTTCAACGATAACACTCATGTCAAAACCGGCGCGTAACACAGAAATTTTGAAGCACTACTCATTTGGACGCATATAATTGAGCACGCTCCAAAAGATCTCTAATGCAGATAGATATCACCAGCGCTGTCGGATTGGAGGAATTTTTTAATTAGGATGAGCGAAGCGAATCCTCTACTAGTCCACTCAAATTACAATTTGTCGTACGCTTTACAAAAAAACTATTCAATATTTTAACTTCAAATTAAACACAAAAATAAATTATGATCTGTAGATTTGCAGAATATAATTTTTTTTTACAGTAAAACGTTAAAAAAATTATTATTTTAATTAATTTATTTTACATGCATTTCCAATACGGACGCATTTTAGCAAATAAATAAAAAATGAAACGCGTATATTTTCAGAAAAAAAAAGTTTAAATCATGGAGTAAATAATTATAGATAGAATCATGATTAATTTATTAAATAAAACATGTTTTCATTTCCCCGCAAAATCGTTTGCACAGATGACACTTAAACATTTTAAAAGAATTGTATTATGGATTTTTTTTTTTTTTTTTCTAAATTGGCAACAAAATAATTGTAAACAAATAAAATTAATTCTTAAATTTGTTATATAAATGAAAAATTAAATGATCTGCGTGAAGTTGTTGGTTCAAGCTCTTTATAAATATTTTTGCGAAGGTCGTATTGTGGCTAAATAATATCGACTCATTAATCAGAAGGATTTTATAGAAAAATAAGACTTTAATAAGTTCGCAAACACAACAATAATTATTCGTGAAAACGTCACTGCGAGAATGAGAGAGCGCTTCGTTAAAAGGTAATTCCATTAATTGAGTTGCCATTCGCAGAAAGTAAAAAGTTCTCCCACGCGGAGAGAATTACCAGAGCTGCTAGAGCGTACCAACTTAATGCTGGAATCTGTCGTAAGTTAACAAGCTGCGCCAGCTGGTGGCAGGGGTGCAAATGAATGCGCGGGTTTGACGTCATATATGCGCAGATGTTTATTATCCCTGCATCTCTTGCGCATATTTTCTGAATTGCCACTCAATCATGACAGATTAATCAAGGTCTACGAGATATATTGTAAAATATTTTTGTTGCAGTTTGTATCGATAAAATCACGTACATTTAAAAAAATAGTCACAATATCATTTTAATTTCGGGAGAAAAAGCACTAATTAGTACTCATAAGTACCATATAATGCTACGAAAAATATTGACTTTTACCCCAAAATTAAAATGACAATGCGACTTTTTTTTAAATACCCAGATTTTTTTTATTATTAAAAATATATGTATTTAAAAAAAGTCGCATTGTTATTTTAATTTTAGAGTAAAAGTCAATATTTTTCGTAGCATTATATGGTACTTATGAGTACTAATTAGTACTTTTTCTCCCGAAATTAAAATGATATTGTGACTATTTTTTTAAATGTACATGATTTTATCGATACAAACTGTAACAAAAATATTTTGCAATATATCTCGTAGACTTGATTAATCTGTCATGATTGAGAGAATAGCTTGAAATTTGTGAATGGATTTTTAATATGAAGTCTCGAAATAGCTTTGTCTGTTTAAAAAAAAAAGAAAAAGAAAAAAGAGAGAATGAGAGAGTGTGTAATCTACGATTTTAAGAAAATTATTGTCTAGAACGTTAAATACTTAAACAAATAAATTAACAATATTTCTTTGTTTAACAAAACAACATTTAATACATACATTTAAAATTATTCCGAATATACGTATAACGAAATAGGTTTTTAAATTAAAAGAATGAAATGTTTGCAAGTTAAATAATAAAAGTCGATACGACCAAGAAAACATTGGATTTTTATCGTCTGCAATTGATAATTAAAAATGGAGCTAAAGTTAAATATTTTATTTAGTATTAAATTCTATACATTTCTAAACATTGCTAAACATTATATTATCATAGGAAATACTAAGGTGTATACAATTTTGTATAACTTAGCTCATCAAGATTTAGTAAAATGTGACACTACTTCAAAATTCTGCATTTATATAATCTACTTACTAAATTACATGAGTCATCTTTCATTATATTAAAAACATAATTAAAATCGAACATATTTTAATCAGCGATATTTGTATCGCATAGTTAAAGGCTATTTCATCTTAGTATATTTTATGTTAATTTTTAATCGTACTACACTTATTTATTCTACATTTATTTACAATATTTCAAACCTAAAACTTATTTTACGTAATATTTTAAAGTAATATTTAATTGAAACAAAAAAGTTTTGTTGCCATTCACACAAAAGAAACTGCAATCTACTTAATAATCCTCTGGTTATGCACCCCTGCCGCTAGGTAGCGTATACCTTGGCCCCGCCTTTAATCTTGCGGACACCTCTTCCATAGGAGTTGGAACGCTTGAAATATATGCAGTTTTGAGAATTACAGCAATTCTCATACGCTAACATGTATAAAAACGAAGAAATTAAAATAAAATGTTTTACAGTTAAAAATTCATAGTATCAACGAAAGCAGATTTCAAATGTTTTTTCCAGAAAATAGGATTTTGAAGAAGTAACTTTCTTCAAGCTTTCTTCAAATATATTATTCTAAAATAGCTATCAAAGATTATCGGATGTTGATTACAAAGATTGGAAACATGCATATTTCAAACAATTAAAAAACACCAGTTGCTACTTGAAATTGTAAAAACATCTTTAAAAGAGCTTTTAGTTGAAAATTTAAAAAAAAAATTGTAAAAGTTTGCTTCGAAAATATCTTATTATGCCAGTTTTACATCATAAATAAAAAATTAAAATGCGCCAAAACATAAAATAACGTTTTTGTTTAATAAAGATGCAAAAGTAATAATAAAAAAATATTGTTACTTTCAAATATCTGTTTTATAAAATAATGCTTCGCGAATCCAAACAAAGCATGGCTTTTGCTAGTTTAAAATATTTATTACTTTTTCCCTCTCCACTTTCTTTAATCATGTAATGTCTGCCAATGAATAAAATGAAAATTACTATTCTGAAATAATGCTAGATAATAAAAGAAAAAAAATCCCCAACTTGTCAATACTGCTGGATCTTCACATCTTATATTAATAAAATAACAAATCGCTCTGTGTGTGTGTCTGCGATAGTTAGCGAAAACTATGGTACGTACGAAGTTCAAATTTTTTTTGAAGATTATCCAAGGCCATTCCTAATGCACCTGACCCTCAGTATTTTAAAATTCTAATAATTAGTTGAGAAATTAAATAAAATCCCTAAATTAGAAGAAAGGAAAAGTATTCATAATTCAATAAGGGCATATATTTTTCTTAAACCACAGAATATTTCTTCGAAAAATCAAAGAAAAGGAAAAAGGTTACTGTAAATACAGGGTTGCCAGGGCGATGAATGTACTAGGCTTTTTTATAAAGGGCTGTATTTTAAATTCTTCTGGACCTATAAACTCAAAAATTAGACAGCTACATGCAGAAAAAATTCCTCTTTGAGAAATTCTAAAAATAATTTTCATACTCTTTCAAATAGTTGAAAAATCCGTAAAAATCCATTTATAAAATCTCATTTTATTTCCTTTCAAAGAAACAGAATTTCCAGAAATCTTTCTGAATGAGAGCAGGTGTTTTGTAATTCAGACAGCTGAGCGTCAGATAGTAGGGGCATTTTTAGACGACCTGTAAATATTTTCGAATGTTTAATTTATGAATTTAATTTTTATCAATTCAAATGAAGAATTTTTCACTGATTTTAAATATATAAATTTCTTCGCAGTCGCTCAATTACAACCTTATATTTTAATTATTAATTTGTTACTTGGATGACTTGCTCTATTTAAAAAGCAAGTATATGGAAACCACAAATGTTTTTTAGTACACTGTTATTTTTTTAAAAATACACCATTTAGAAGTTTTAAAGTTATGCATTGAGCAATATCGTTAAACGTTGTTTAATAATATGTAAATTTATAAAAATCCAAGTTTTCTTTTAAATAAAAAGTTGATTTAAAAAAAGAAAAAGAAACGCTGAAACGCGAATTAACTAAAATTAAGAAAAAAACTCACAAAACGATCCTTTTGAGCTTTCAGATACATTATAACGCATAGTAAATATTTTAAAGGTCAGTGAGCATGAAATACGGGGCGGTGGATTTTTTAGGGGGAGCGATCAAATATTTAAAATTGTACCGTTTTCTACCATTTCAAATGAGGGATTTTCACTAAGCCCTGGAATAAATATTACTTATTTAATATAAATTTTCAGATTGTTCATAACACTTAATATAAATTTTAAAGAGTAGGGTAGGGGGGGGGACAATAATTATTTTAGAGAGGTATTGATAAAATATTTGAGACCGTACCGTTTTAGATGCGGATATTTCCGAGCCCTGGGATAAAAATGCGTATTTAATATAGAATTTTAAAAGTGTATTCACCCGTATTTTCGAATAATAATCTCATGAAATATCTTTTTTAAGTCCAGAAACGGTTTTGTTAAGAAAAGAGTTCGTCATCTGGTGGTAGAATGTGAAACTTATCCCCCCCCTTTTTTTACCGTGTGTGCACAGCATTTCTGCTAAACGGTACCATAGGCAGCGGGGATTAAGTTCGAGATAAGGTCGTTCTATAACATTTTGTAGTACGAATTTCTGGTGTATTTTGGAATATTATTACGGGCCCGAGCAACGCCGGGCGACTCAGCTAGTTTTATAATAATTAAACAACCATATGTAAATTTGATTGTCATATTTTGAAATATACTAAGAATTAAGTTGTCTTTACCATAATCAATTGATTGGCAAATAATTCATATGAATCATAATTTTTCAACGATCTTCCTATGAACAAGGACCGATAAATCATGTCCTATTATATTCCCCCTCCAGAGCCGAAATTATCCTTTTTTGCAACCGGGGCAAACATGGATTTTGGCACCCTCTTCCTCCATGATTGAGGAGTATGTTGCAGATCTGCAACAGTGATACAAAGTTTTAAGTTACTAAGAAACCATTTAACAGAAAAAAAAAAAAAACTAATGATATGAGAAATGTATCAGCATATAACTACATTGTAATATATAAATAAATTTTGTGACATCAATTGTCAGATATCTCGAAAATGGCTGATTTGCAACAAGTAGTTTCAATAAGTATTTTACTTCCTACGACGAGATCTCTCTAACACCATCTCTTTCATCAAAAACGGATCTTAACATTTTTTGCACTCACCCAGTAAGTGATATTTTGTGTACTTTAGCGCTTAGTGAAGTGACTGCCATATCACTAGACAATTGAATCTAGACATTTTTGCACGAACGTTAGACTTTTATCAAATTTTAATTATGTGATCCTTTTAAAAGTTATTAATTTTTTGCATCGCCGCATTGCATATCTGCAACATACTGAAAAGTCAATGTGGCTTATGCAGTGTCCTTTAAAAAATTATTTTATCGATTGCTGCTACTTCCCAACACAGCAGTTAAGATAATTTTGCAATAGAATTCTCAGCCGTCGGCGACGTTGAAGTAATTTTTGATGCCAAAAGTTTAATTTATCATTTGAGCTGTTTCGCATTGTTACTGCTAAAATGAAACTTGTAAATTTTGTAAAATAAAATAGGCTGGGAACTATTTTCAAAATTAAAAGCAGCTTCAAAAAAAAAAAAAAAATAAATAAATAAAAATAAAAATAAATAAATAAATAAATAAAAATAAATAAATAAAATAACAATAATAAAATAAAATAAAATAAATAAATGAAAAAAAAAATAAAAAAAATTGCAATCAAAATTGAAAAAGTAAAAAATGGCCCTTGTACAGTTCAATCTCAGCTACCCAATAAAAGAAAAAAAAACATTTAAAAATATTAAAATGTAATCGAAATACAGTTTTTTTTTATGCGAGGCTGAAATAGCTCCTTAATATAAGAAGTAATACACATAATGTTTTTCGCTTTCAATCGATATCCCGGGAGCAAATAAACAAACACTCAACGTCCCAGAGCCGCGCTTCACGCCAACCCCTCTAGCCAAGCGCTTTGGCGAAAAAAAGGAGTTCGACATGCAACGTGTATGCTACATTCTATTCTAGTACCGTAGTTTGAAGTTTACAGGTGCAAATACACTGGTTTCCAAAAATTAAGAAAAAATCACAAAAGTAGCGATAACTCCTTCAAAAAGAAAGCAATCAGTATGAAATTTGCATAGATAGTTAAATAAAAGATGCTGAATAAAAATACCAAATGCAAATTAGTGGCGCTGCAGTCGCATTGTGTCATCCGTGAGGCACATAAAAATGCACGTTAGAGAGTAAGGCTGCAGTTGTCGCTGTGATAGCGATATTATAAATCTAGGATAGCCAATTCATTACAATGACCTCGAGGCATCATTTGCTCACAGAACTGCGATTTAGAGCTATTGGGAGATTAGAGGCAGGACAAAGTCAGGCAGTGGTGGCTAGATGGCTAAATGTGAGTCCTTCTGTGGTTCATAGGCCTTGGAATCAATTTCAAACCACTGGTTCGGGTTCAAGAAGGTTCAGCCAAGGACGGCTAAGAGTTTCGACAAGCGCCGACGACCGATATTTGCGGTTATGTGTACGAAGGAATAGAACCGCAACCCCATCTCAATTTAGATCCTTCCTTGCTACAGCCACTGGAAGGTTGGTGTCAATGTCTACTGTGCGTAGAAGGCTTCACGAAGGTGCACTTTACGCGAGGCGACCAGCAATTTCTGTGTTGCTCACCTCACATCACCGAAGGGAACGTTTAATGTGGGCACGTCAACATGTCCACTGGACGGTTGATCAATGGAGGCGTGTTCTCTTTACGTATGAGTCCCGGCTTAGCCTCCAAAGCGATGGTAGGCATTGTTTGATTTGGAGGGAACAGGGAACACGCAATCATCCATCAAACATTCGTAAAAGAGATTGATACGGAGGAGGCAGTGTCTGCGTTTGGGGTGGTATGTCTTTGGGTGGGCGCACAGACCTCCATGTCTTTCCACATGGAACCGTGAACGCTCACGTCTATAGAGATGACATCCTTGATGCTTATGTGCGACCTTATGCCGGTGCAATCGGTAATGATTTCCTGTTACAGGACGACAACGCTAGACCGCACAGGGCACGCGTCGTGGAAGATTATCTTCAGCACCAGACAATTCAGCGCATGGAGTGGCCAGCTCGATCAGCGGACTTGAATCCCATCGAGCATGTTTGGGATGCTTTAGGGAGACGTGTCAATGCTCTCAATCCCCCTTCTCTGACCCTTGCCACGCTTATAACTGCCTTGGAAGAGCAATGGTTCTTACTTCCCAGCGAACTCATCGACCGCATAATTGACAGTATGACACATCGCTGTATGTGCTGTATTGCTACTAGGGGTGATCATACGGCATATTAAAGGTACTTTTCCTGGACCAAACTCGCAAACTGATTTTGTTAATTTTATAATTATGCTATTTTTTGATACACCATAATTGTCTGGTAATTTCTTTTCATGTTATTTTATACCTTACTATGCGTTGTATATTGTGTCTGAGTTTCATTAAAATCTCCATATAATATTTTGAATTATCGCTATTTTTGTAATTTTTCCTTAATTTTTGGAAACCAGTGTATTTATATCCAATTAACTTGAATATTTTGGATACAAAATAGTCACGTAAAAGAATTTTTCTTTTTTAAAGAAAATGCGTTTGAACTTGCAAATTAATTTAAGTCTACACAAGTTGCTATTGATTAAACTAAGTCGAATACTGATGCTGTTACAATAAGATTATACTGTTACAAAGTAAAGGCTGATGCTGAAGAATTTAAACTGCAAGTTTTAGTGTTATGAAGGTATAATAGTTGAAACAATAGTTGACTTAGTTCATCAAGATGTTTCAACATAGTTCAAAAGTATTTACGAACTTGATTTGTCCTACATGTTTTTGGGTTTACGATGAAATACTCATTAATGAAAATAAATATTTTTTTAGCATTTACAGTTCACTTACACGGATACTATAAGGAATTCCGATTCATACGATCTGTGGTAGAAAAATCGTTTGCGGCGTGTTTTATTTTTTAATATTACATTATTTTAAGCATATTGAAATTTATACACATATGAGGGGTACTGTAAGGTGCTAACAGTAGAATAGGGTGAAATAGAATTCATCATTCATTTTCAAAGACACACAAAAGAATTTGACATCAGTACTCCTCGTATAATAATTTTGGAAGTGCGATTTCATTTGTGCCTGCGCGTTTTTACTTTATTTATTATTTATTTTTTTCACATTACTTAGAGTGTAGAAATTCTATATATTATATACATACAAGGCTGTATAAAAAAATCGCAAGTACAATTCCGTTTATTGATGGCAATTTTAAAGGAGATTTTTAACTCTGTTAACTAAAGTACGTTTAACTAAATTAACTTTTAGCATACTGTGTAGTAAATATACACATATAGGTTATATACAGTAAATTCAGAAAAAAAACTGATAGTTTTTAAATTGTTGATGGTAGTTGCAGAAATTGGGTTTTCAAATTGTTTATTTAGATATCATGTTTCAGCTTAATAAATTGCAAAATTTTTCTAAAGTATTCTGAAAGTGTTCGAAAATGTTTCAAAGTCTATGCTGGACGCATGGTTTTTCGTTCTTCTACTTTTTTTTTTTTTTTTTCAGAAAATAATAGATTAATTTTTATACAGTTTGTTAAGTATTGATAGTATAAAGTACATTCTAAAGGAAAAATGTAGGGTTGAAAGAATACCACAAATTGAATAACTAGTACGATTAGATTTTTACTTTTTTAAATTCCTCATAATCAAGTATAATTTTTAATTTTTTGAAAATAAATTCGGTAGTAGCTCATAAAAGAAAAGTAAATGAGCATTCCATTAATGTATACTGGTCTTGCAATCTTTAAAATAAACACAATTTTGTAGATTACAGCATAAATAAAATTCAAAGTTTTCTATTAGTATGAAAAAAAAAAAAATTCTGCTTCCTGACTGGTTTAATCAAGATCATCAGCAAAACAGCATCGTAGCATACAAGGAGGATTCTGAAAGAAAATTAATAAAGGCTAAATTTTTATTTCGTAGTTATTTATGAACCAAAAACTTTGAGGAGAGGCGATTGTGCCCATTATTGGATATTTTTAACCTGTTATCAATCAGCAACAAAGCATTTATTATAACATACTCTAAACCAATAACTAATTTGATTATAGTGAATTCAGTGGTGTCCATCCCCCCCCCCCCCCAAACTCAATGGCGCAAATCTCCCCAAAAAAATCTTCAAACTTTAACATTGACAGTGCTTCCCCTAAACAGAATATCAATTGTAATTGTAAATGCTGAAAAAAATTAAAAGTGATATTAAAAAATAAATAAATAAATAAATAACAGTAAAAAAAAGGAAATTTTAAGAATTTAAAATCCCCCCCCCCAAAAAAAAAAGTACTTTTTCTCAAATTTCTCCCAAAAATAAATTGAATGACGCATTTTGCGCCACCAAACCCCTCTCTGGGCACCCTTGAGTGAATTTTCATTCATTTATTATGATCATTTAAAGAAAGGCCAAAGTTATAGAATGGATCTATAAGATTAAATATTTCACTTGTTCACAGTATTATACGCATACATATATTCAGCTTATGCATTGTTCATATTCAGGTGATAATTGTTGTAATGTATTTGTGTGCTGACACAAGTACATGGTATGCATAAAACTTCACAAACAAATGCTTTAGCTTGGAAAAAGAAAGGTCAACTTACAGAATATTCATAACGCATGTGTAATTTTTCAAAAGGTAAGATAAGCATTTTTTAATTCGCACTCGTATTCTTACAAATATTCCATAAACAACACATACGCGGTCAAATGGATGAAATATGATAAGTCGAAGCCAGAGCCCGATCAAGCTGAAGTTGGGCCCAGGGCCTGTTAAAAAATTGGGCCCCCCTACCTACCCATTTTCGGCGATACTTTCACATAAAAAAGATTTATTTGATGAGTTGACAAAGTTGTTTGGGTTAAAAGTGCCTAGGATAAAAACTTCTAAAAATTTTATTGAATCATTCAGACTGTTTAAATTTTACGTTTCATATTTTATAAAACAATATTATTCGAAAAGTATTTGATTAAGGGAAAAAAAATCAGCCACATAATTTCTGGGCCCCTGAAATTGGTGGGCCCAGGGCCGAGGACCCGGAGGCCCGTGCATTAATCAGGCCCTGGTCGAAGCAACTTCGGGCTTGCATGCTCTTCGAAGTTCTTTTTTTTCCCCAAAGCGCTTGACTACGGAGGTTGGCGTGAAGCGCTGGGACGTTGAGTGTTTGTTTATTTGCATCCCGAGAACCCCGGGTTAATCTACTTGTGTAATATAATTTCTGTATTGAATTTTAAATTCGGAACACATTTTGTATTTCCTCATAATGAAAATAAAATTCACCTTATGAATTATTTTAAAACAAATTTATTTAAGTATCATCATCAGCATTTAACAATTACAGTACAATGCACATAAAATCTGTCCATAAATCATAATAATCAATTAATTTGGCACATTAAAAGACATTAATCAAGCTCACGTCAGCAGAATTTACCGATACTTGAATAAAATACCAGTCAAATAACACAACTACTCAAGATGAGGTAGTTATTATGTAAATAAGGTGACCTCCACCATATTTCATCGTTAAAAAAAAATTAGCAATGCACTATTCTGCACTTGTTTTTGTACCACCACCAGCCCCCTCGAACTGGTTCACAACTTCTGCATTTTTTTGATTCTTTGCTGACTTTGGCCCAAATTTCTTGAGCGATTTCGGTGAAGAAGGAAGTTGGTTGGTTGTCCCGTAAAAATTTGGTAAGGAACACCGAGCCTCTGGTGGATGACGTCAGTTTTGCCAGACTACCTCTTGGATAATCGAGATAGGCATCGCCATCTTCTGTTTGAGATGGGAATATGAGGCCGTCTGCTCGAACTCCGAACACTTTTTTACCCTTCTCTATGGATGGATAGGACGATAAAGTGTATACTGTAACTCCATTTTCTTCAAGTAGAGTGTGTACGTAGTTCATCAGAGATTTATCTGCAACCTAGATAAAAAACATAATGTTATTAATTTTCACTATGATTTTCCTTATATAAGAATATTATTCATATTAAATTAAAAATTAATCTGATGTGGCGGTCCCAAAACTTTTCTGTTACACGGCTCCACATATTCCCCCAGCGGTGACTTTTGAAACTACAGTCAAAGTTCTATAATCCGCAAAAGTTAAGGTCAAAGGTTGTGCAGATTATGGAATATTGTGGATTATAGAGCTTTATGGATTATATGTCATTTTATTATTCCGAAACAGCATTTTAATTCTATAATCAGTATAGAGGTCTGCACGGGCCGGAATTTCCAGGCCCGGCCCGTAGGAAAAAATTTTCGGCCCGGCCCGTTGTAAAACTCAAAAGTTCGGCCCGAGCCCGTCCCGGCCCGTTCAAATTTTTATATTTTAGGCCCGGCCCGGTCCGTAGAGAAATCAGGGAAAACAGGCCCGGCCCGTTTTGGCCCGTTACAATTTCTAAGATTTCTAAAAAATTCAGATTTTTATCATATAATTAAGATATTTTTTAAAGAGTACTGCATACATATCTATGGAATGATTTTACAGTATATTTTACAGGAAATACACATTAGTAACATTAATGATTACTAAGATTCTTAGGCTTTCAACATTCAAATAAAGATTCATTAAAAAATTAATATGGCTTAGAATAAAAGAAAAAGAAAGAAATTAAAAAACATCGTAACTTTTGAAGCTGTTTAATAAAGGAACATTTATAAAAATATTTCTATATCATTTTATTAACGATTTTAAATCCAAATTCATACGTTAATTCAAAGAAGCTCCTTTCTGATACATTTCTAAATTCATTTTTTTCTCAGAAATGCATAAGATTAGCAGATGTCTTTATTCAGAAACTATATAATCGAATGGTGTTATCCATTTTTTTTGATACAAGCAATTTAAGAACACTGCAAGCAAATAAAATATTGTCATAGTTAGCGTTTTGAATAGAATTTCCGGAAGCAATAGCATGGGAAGGGAGAAAAACCTGCAACCATTTGAGAAACTATTGTATCTCAACAAGGTTATACAAGTATTTTATTTACCAAAAATGAAAAACGCTATTCGATTCCAAATCCCTTCAATAGTCAGGCTTATCACTTTTATATTTTTACAATTAAAAATTAATGTAAAAATGTGTCAAAACTTTCGCGTTATTGAAAAATTAATTTAAAAACCATTAAGAAGTATATATCTAAAGATTAAGCTAACATATGTTCTTTATCGCTGTTCATAATTTTACAAATTATGTAGTCTGCCCCACAGATCTGGAGAACAATTAAGTCTTTTTTCAGTCCAGCAAGTCTATATGTAGAAAAATAATGCCTTGATCTCCAATTTTGATCTTGTATTTCTCGTGACGCACATTTATATTTATTCTCGTTAAAACCATTTTCGTTGAAAATAGGTTTATATTTTATCGTTTATGTATAAACCTCCAAAACGGGCCGGTAGGCCCGAAAATTTTTATATCGGCCCGGCCCGGCCCGTACGGCCCGTTCAATTTTTTTGCCGGCCCGGCCCGTTGAAAAAAACATTCTAATTCTGCCGGCCCGTTAGCAAATTCGAAGCGATTCCGCCGGGCCGGGTACGGGCCACGGGCCAAGCCCGGGCCCGTGCAGACCTCTAAATCAGTATAATGTGAAAAATTAAATATAAAATCTAATAATTAATTTTAATATGCTATCTCAAAAACTGCCTTTTTAAAGTTATTTTATAATATATATATATGTGTGTGTGTGCATTTAAATAAAAATAATTAAATGTGTTCCATAATACAGTTTGTTTTTAACTGTTGATAAACTAAAAGAGTTATATTTTAAAAAAAGAGATTTTTATTATGATTTTTTTTTTCAATTTTTTGTTATTTGTTTTAAAAAATCATTTTTGGATCACGATTTTGTAAATTTTTTTAACTGTTTATTTACAAATTTGTAATTTTTTTAAACTGTTTATTTCATTAAAGTCAAACCTCGTTAACATGAACACACTTAACGTGAATTACTTTTAACATGAATTGTTTTCACAGTCCCCTATAAAAACGAATACAAAAATTTGATACTGATAACATCAAGTACTGTTAACATGAACAAAATTTTGACTCCACTTGAGGCTCATGTTGACGAGGTTCAACTGTATTTACATTCTCAAAGTAACACGAATTATAGAAAATTGCGAATTATCAATCCTTGACTGCATTTTTTTTTTTTTTTTTTTTTTTTTTTTTTTGTGGAATTCCGTCTTGCAAAATTTGACGTCATTCTTTCAATCAGATCACGCTAGAGAACATTCTGAGTACTGTCAGGTTAATTATGGCCATTTTGTATATTAGCTTTTAAAATCCCATGAATTATTTACAACACTTTACATCATCACATTACAATCTTCATTATTTGTCTATTTAAAATTATACTATTTATGTCTACATGTGAGTACATGTGAGATCGCTTTACCTGCTTGTCTTTAGCCGTAATGACGATGAAAACCTTAGAGCCGAATGAATCATGCCCCAATTCTTCCAAAGCGTACTTCAGGGCTTCTACCCCATCAGCTTCTTCCCTGCTTTTGAATGCAAGTGTTTTTAGCACGTTGTCAATTAATTCACTAGAGTCCACCCACAGAGACCTAAAAATGCATAACATTTGTGATACAGCTTAATAAATAAAACTACATAGACTTTAAAAATTTTTCTGTGAAATTACAGAGAATTTACCGGTAATCCATTATTTTAAGTCTTATGTCAAACTACAGAAATTAGAAAACCCGAGATTCTTTTTAACCCTTTCCGGCACACTCTGCTCAGTCCATGATACCTTATTTTTATTCAAAACTTGCAAACGGCACTAATAATATTTTAACCAAATTTTGATTTTACAATGAAAGCATAAATTAAGGAATTCTTAATTTCTAAAAAAGTCTTTTGTAAATTCCGGTGACGGTGGATAATTTCTCATTTTATTAACAGAATTTGCCCGTGCCGGAAAGGGTTAAATAACAGAGAAGTTATTCAGTAAATTTAGAATAGAGTCTATAAATCAACATCGTTAAAAATGCACAAGACTCTCCAAATTTATTTTTAATGATAATAATTTAATTTAATTTTTTAAATTAACTATAATTACCCACTCTTCAGTGAGCTTTAAGGAACTTGAATTTTCTGAGTAAATTTAACTGCTGTTTCATTAAACTTTAATCTACTTTGCTTCGATAAATCCTATTGTTCGAACCAAAAACTTATTCACAATGGAAGAATGCCTTACTCCGATGAGATGATTTTTCCCTTTCTAAATTATTCTAAGTTAAAAAAAAAAAAAAAAAAAAAAAAAAAAAAAAAAAAAAAAAAAAAAAAAAAGCTAATTTTTTTGTATTAATATTTCTAATAAAATTGCAAAAGTATTTTAAAAGTGTGTATTCTTAATTATAAAATTTAACAAAGATAGAAGTATAAATAAAGACATGGAATTCCTTACAGGGAAGTGCATATAAGGTAAGGAAATTTGTGTAAAATGATGACCGGATATCATATCATATATAATGATCAAACTAATGCATTTAACCGAAAACTAATTTATAGAGAATTTAGTTTTTTTTTCTGTGTTTTTACAGAAACTTTTAACAGTGTACACAAAAAAGTATGTGCAAAACTAAAAAATAACAAGTTGGAAATTGCACGTGAAGCGTAGCAAATGAGGTGCGTTCGTACGATAACGAAGTTTTAAATATATTCAGATCTTGCTGTTATAATAGGTAGTATTTCGGATAGAGTATAGTGGTCGAAATTTTTTTGTGTTACTATAAATATACAGGAAGTAACTTTTAATACACCTCAGCAACGTATATCATACGCTATACTATATGCTATCTTTTATACAGGAAATAACTAGTATTCCTCAGCAACGTATATCAATCTCATAAAATGTTAAATAGTCAATTACAATTAAATCGCGCACCAAAAAATGTTCTCCCTATACCATTATGCAATGGAATACTTTTGTGTGGCCTTGTAAATCAATAACAAATGTTTTTTGCACCATAGATTGTGCAAAATGTATATTAAAATACGAAATTCACAGATGCATAACAATTTTATTGTGTTCGAATGAGCGTAACACCATTAAAATACATTTGAAACTTTTTTCCCCCATTGACCGCAATGTAACGGAATACTTTTGATTGTCCCTGTAATTGATCTATGCATCCGATTTTCATAAAATTTGAAATGACTCGACAAAACTATGTAATAATCATATATTTTAAATTTCAAAAGATTAAAATGCATTTGAAACTTTTTTCCCCATTGATTGTAATGTAATGGAATACTTTTGATTGTCCCTGTAATTGATCTATTCATCCGATTTTCATAAAATTTGAAATGACTCGACAAAATTATGTAATAATTATGTATTTTAAATTTCAAACGATTCGGTTGGGTAGTTTTTGCGTTGTTATATGCGGACGGACAGACAGACGGTCGGACTGAACGACAACTATAGGTGCTACGTATTTACATAATTACGAACGCATCTAAAAAATGACGGGAAAGCAACAAAACGCTCATTCCATAGGAAATAACACATAGCGCATCGCAGCAAATTTTTACGAAATTTTCTCTTTTAACCCATTAACGCACAGTGTCCTTTTTTGAGAACAGTTACAAATAAAGAATACTGCCCAGCTAAACTGATGGCATTGAGCTCACAGGCTACAAATACTAATTGTACATTAAAGTCTTATATTTTCAAGGGTTAATTCCGTTCGAAAAAAAAATTTAGAAGGGGAAACAGCTCTCCCCTTTCCTCTTTTTTTATACTTAATCATTGAACCTCCTATACTACCAAAGACATGCTTTATCATATAAAAAATCTATATCCAAAATTCAGAGCAAGTTAGATAATTCTTAATAAAAACCTATTTAGCATTTATATAATTTAAAAGGAGTTATCCCCCTCTTTTATACTTAACCATTAAACTTCAAAAACTATTCAGAGATTTGAACGAAATCTGAAAATTCTGCTTGAAAAACCCATTTATATAAATTAAGGGGGGGGGGCATTAGAACCCCTGTTCCCCCTATTTATACTTATTCAATGAACACCTAATAACAGTCACGGAATCGCCTCATCAGAATGATCCTAATCTAAATTTTGAACGAAAAATTAATTTTGCATGAAAATCCCATTTATATCGACTAACGGGGGAGGGGCATTAGAACCCCTGTTCCCCCTATTTATACTTATCCAATGAACACCTAATAACAGTCACGGAATCGCCTCATCAGAATGATCCTAATCTAAATTTTGAAGGAAAACTTAATTCTGCATGAAAATCCCATTTATATCAACTAACGGGGGGGGGGGAGGCATTAGAACCTCTGTTCCCCCTATTTATACTTATTCAATGAACACCTAATAACAGTCACGGAATCGCCTCATCAGAATGATCCTAATCTAAATTTTGAACGAAAACTTAATTCTGCATGAAAATCCCATTTATATCAACTAACGGGCGGGGGCATTAGAGCCCCTGTTCCCCCTATTTATACTTATTCAATGAACACCTAATAAGTCACGGAATTGCCTCATCAGAATGATCCTAATCTAAATTTTGAACAAAAACTTAATTCTGCATGAAAATCCCATTTATATCAACTAACGGGGGGCATGAGCCCCCCGTTCCCCCTCTTATACATATCGAATGAACTCCAAAAACTAATCAGGGAAGCGCCTTGTCAGGATATACCTATATACAAAATTTCAAGTGGATCGGATATTTTTATCATGAGTTATCGCGTTACGCACATACATACAGAACGGACGGGCACATAAGCTCTCAGGCTATGATAGCCTGTGAGCTAATAAAGAATTCTGCCCAGTTAAACTGAAGGCATTGAGCTCACAGGCTACAAATACTAATTGCACATTAAAGCTTTATATTTTCAAGGGTTAATTCCGTTCGAAAAAAAAAATTAAGAAGGGGAAACAGCTCTCCCCTTTTCTCTTTTTTTATACTTAATCATTGAACCTCCTATACTATCAAAGACATGCTTTATCATATAAAAAATCTATATCCAAAATTCAGAGCAAATTAGATAATTCTTAATAAAAACCCATTTAGCATTTATATAATTTAAAAAGAGTTATCCCCCTCTTTTATACTTAACCATTAAACTTCCAAAACTATTCAGAGATTTGAACGAAATCTGAAAATTCTGCTTGAAAAACCCATTTATATAAATTAAGGGGGGGGGGGACATTAGAACCCCTGTTCCCCTTATTTATACTTATTCAATGAACACCTAATAACAGTCACGGAATCGCCTCATCAGAATGATCCTAATCTAAATTTTGAACGAAAATTAATTCTGCATGAAAATCCCATTTATATCAACTAACGGGAGGGGGGGGGCATTAGAGCCCCTGTTCCCCCTATTTATACTTATTCAATGAACACCTAATAACAGTCACGGAATCGCCTCATCAGAATGATCCTAATCTAAATTTTGAACGAAAACTTAATTCTGCATGAAAATCCCATTTATATCAACTAACGGGGGGGGGGGCATTAGAACCCCTGTTCCCCCTATTTATACTTATTCAATGAACAGCTAATAACAGTCACGGAATCGCCTCATCAGAATGATCCTAATCTAAATTTTGAACGAAAACTTAATTCTGCATGAAAATCCCATTTATATCAACTAACGGGGGGGGGGGGCATTAGAACCCCTGTTCCCCCTATTTATACTTAATCAATGAACACCTAATAACAGTCACGGAATCGCCTCATCAGAATGATCCTAATCTAAATTTTGAAAACTTAATTCTGCATGAAAATCCCATTTATATCAACTAACGGGAGGGGGCATTAGAACCCCTGTTCCCCCTATTTATACTTAATCAATGAACACCTAATAACAGTCACGGAATCGCCTCATCAGAATGATCCTAATCTAAATCTTGAAAACTTAATTCTGCATGAAAATCCCATTTATATCAACTAACGGGAGGGGGCATTAGAACCCCTGTTCCCCCTATTTATACTTAATCAATGAACACCTAATAACAGTCACGGAATCGCCTCATCAGAATGATCCTAATCTAAATTTTGAACGAAAACTTAATTCTGCATGAAAATCCCATTTATATCAACTAACGGGGGGGGGCATTAGAACCCCTGTTCCCCCTATTTATACTTATTCAATGAACACCTAATAACAGTCACGGAATCGCCTCATCAGAATGATCCTAATCTAAATTTTGAACGAAAACTTAATTCTGCATGAAAATCCCATTTATATCAACTAACGGGGGGGGGGGCATTAGAACCCCTGTTCCCCCTATTTATACTTATTCAATGAACACCTAATAACAGTCACGGAATCGCCTCATCAGAATGATCCTAATCTAAATTTTGAAAACTTAATTCTGCATGAAAATCCCATTTATATCAACTAACGGGAGGGGGCATTAGAACCCCTGTTCCCCCTATTTATACTTAATCAATGAACACCTAATAACAGTCACGGAATCGCCTCATCAGAATGATCCTAATCTAAATTTTGAAAACTTAATTCTGCATGAAAATCCCATCTATATCAACTAACGGGGGGCATGAGCCCCCCGTTCCCCCTCTTATACATATCGAATGAACTCCAAAAACTAATCAGGGAAGCGCCTTGTCAGGATATACCTACATACAAAATTTCAAGTGGATCGGATATTTTTATCATGAGTTATCGCGTTACGTACATACGAACATACATACAGAACGGACGGGCACATAAGCTCTCAGGCTATGATAGCCTGTGAGCTAAAAAACAGTAAAGCGATTTTCCCGCCAGTAAAGAGGAAGATAAATATATACCTTATTTCACGAGACAGAATCCTCGATAAATTTAGATAAAAGTTAATTTGCTTTTAAAAGTGGTGGGAAATACAAAATTTAAATTTTAGCGGAAAAAAAATAATTCGGGCGTTAATGGGTTAAATTAAACCAAGTGATATTAATTAAATTCGATGTGCTGAATCCAAATATACAAGGTGTCTCAAAAACCCCTGGCCCATTTTAAAATTCAACATAAAATCAAGTAATAGGAGTGCGGTTTGGACTAAAATGCTTCTCACAATGAAAAAGTTAATAATTATATAAAAGTTAATAATAATAATTTAAGCTTTCATTGAAAAGGTAAAATTTTATTAAAATATTATTGCTGCAGTTTCCAAATTGGAATTAAAATTGGGTATCCCGAACTCGAAACAGTGTGCCAGAAAGGGTTAAGGCCCCTCACTAGGCTCCGAAAAACACCCGGATGATAATGTAAAGTCTATGGGGGCATTCTTTTCCAATATCTCGCTCAAATTTTAATATTTTGACGCGGTTTATTGTGCATAGGATAGCTGTGGACGATCTACAACGGGCCTAGTTTTTACTAATTCGATTTTGCTCGTATATTTTTTATATTATGATAGTTTCAATTTCAGAACCGATTTAAACCGGTTTTGAAATTTGAAGTAATTAAAAAAAATCTGAAACCAAAATCGAGAAAGTAAAAACTAGGCCGGTTGTGGAACGTCCTCAGCTATCCTATGGAAAAAAAAAAGTCAAAATATTAAAATTTGAGCGAGATATTTGAAAAGAACGCCCCCATAGACTTTACATTATCATCCGGGTCTTTTTTGCCTAGTGTGGGGCCTTAAGCATTCTTATCTCTATCGTTACCAATCAATTTGATTGTGTTAAAATAATGATTCTCACCTCTACAGTTGCACGCTATTAATAAATTTCTTACTTTTGAGATGAATGGATGGATGGGAGATAATGAACACCATTTCCGCCAAAGCCAACGACACTGTACTTGATGCTGTCGTAGCCATCCTCGTTGAACTTGCTGTTTATGGCTGTTATGAGGCTCTCGATGCCTTTGATGGGTGCATTGGACTTGTCGGTCGACGTCAGATACTTAGTCTCCTGAACCACGAATACCACCTCTAACTTGCGTCCAATCTCTTCACTTTCTTGCTTGTTTACTGTGTTTATAGAGAAAAAGTAACCAAAAAGACGATAAACAATAATAGGCTAGGAGGCGTCTGGATAGCCCATGACCTCACCGAGTTTAAGGATGAAATTCTAGGATTAGCCAGAACTCGATTCGCATATAAAACTGCAACTGGGTCTGTCATGTCATATTTTGGTGGAATACCCCCACAGACCCGATTATAATGATTGAGGAGTAGCTTTAACATTATGTTTGGTATGAAAGTATGGAGAATTCGAAGCAGGAAAACCCATTGATAAACCTACCAATCAACCATTAAAATCGAGTTTGTAGGTTTTTTTCGACCAAGATGTGACTTGGCAGACAAGTTGAATTTTAATATGCGAATCAAATTTTAAAAATACGGAAATTTCAACTGTCAAATCGATAGGTGATAGTTGCAAGCTATGCAGATGCCTCCAAGTCAATAAAATATGGTTAAAGTACATTAAAATTATACAGGGTGTCTCAAAAAGAGCATAAGGATTTGTAATTCAATATCTATAATTCACACTGGTCTGCGTGATTGGTGCTTACTTAATTTCATCTAAAATATCATTCACAAAAATTATCTTTTCATTTGTAATTCAGTGCGCTTATTTATAAATAATGTATATGCATGTGTATATAACGCCACAAAAAAGCATGAAAGAAAACAAAAATAATTCTGCCGCGATAGAATGACGGAATACATCTCAGAAATCTTTAAAGCAGGATTAAAAGTTCTATCTTAAATGTGAGAGGTAACCGCAAGATAAAAAGCGAAGTCACATCAATAAAGGTCCCTCGCCACATAGCGGACGGGGTTGGACTACATGGATATATCTATTTTCTTCTTTATGGATTATCTATTAATTTTACATCTATGAAATAACTGCCAAGATCAAATGTCGTGTTTTCGTTTGTTTGTACAGAATATTCTATCAATTGTTATTCGTAATTATTTAGTAATTTATTTATTGTAGTTAATTATTTAAATAAAAATTTCTTTTTAGAACTAAAATTGCTTGTTAAAATAGCAAATTGTTGGTCATCGGATAGCTGTAGTTTTCGAAAATGTAAGAAACTTCTTTTTCTGTTAGAATTCATCTATATCCTTTTAGAAAGAGTAAAACAAGTTAATTACGCGCTTTTGTTACTTACCCATCCATACGTAGTATAGGGTAAATCTTGCAATCGTTTTGAAAATCGAAATTTTTTTTTTTTGACGGATTTACACGTTTTCGACACTGGAGATTTCGAAAAACATATTTTTAGAAAAATATTTTTGCCGTCAGTCCGTCTGTCTGTCTGTAAACGCTCTATCTCCCGAACGAATTGAGATAGAGACTTGAAATTTTGTATGTACTTATTATGTAAGAATAGGACGACGCCTATTTAATATCACAAACCTCGATTATCCGGAACTATTTTTTTCGGACTCTCGAAAAATTCGTTCTGATGAAAGCTATATAAAAATTTTCGAATTTTTTTATTTTATGGAGTGATCGTAAAAGGCAATAAAGTAACACAAATTTTGCATAGAGAACGAAGTTGATCGAATTATTAGTTGCCGAGATATCTGTAATCCTGTTTTCCACATTCTTCGATTTTTCATGACCCTGTATTTCATTCAAATTTCAATTCAAAGATATATTTTAATTGGAAATGAGACGCTTAATTGGACGCAATAAACTGTTAGTTAATAAGATTATTATTTTTGGAGTTATAAGGATGTTTCTTTAAGCAATTCAGTATTACTTGAGTAGTTAGGCGTGTTGTATAATTTATCGAAAGAGATTCATCAGCAACTCTTTAATACAGCATTACTACGCACAATAAAAATATAAATACACGTTTAAATTTTGTTTTGGAATTGCAATCCATTTTATAAATAGTTTTCAAATGTATTATTTTCATATATTATATATGCATATATATGATGGGTAAGTATTACGGTGGCCCCCAACGACTAGTTTTAATTTATAAAGTAAGATAAAATAATATTTAATGTATATTAATCAAATGTTGCTGATTTAAATACGTTAAAATTTTTTATTGTTTTTATTATTATTTTTTTTAATGCAATGAAAAACAACACACAAAATTTAGTAAGTATTTAATATGTAAAGTTAAAATTTTGTAGTCTCATTTTTTACTGAATTGCTGATGTGATAAAATTATAGAAAATGTTATACACGATTGCATTCCTGATAAGAATACAACGTTTATGAATGTTTAAAATATGTATAGATTTTGATAATAAATAAAATATTCAATTTTAGACCTCTTTCTCCGTTTTTCGAGCACAGATGATAAGTTTCCAATATTTCCTTGATCGTATTGCATTCGTGTAATTTAACTTACAAATATTTCATTCTTTTAATTTAGAACTCATTTTATTTTATATTCTGAATTACTTTAATTTAAAATGCGTTTGTTCATTTATTTGTTTAAATATATTTCGATTCTAGACATTAACTAACTTCAATAATTTTCCAAAAATCGCCAGATTTTCTTTTCTTTTTCTGTTCTTTTCTTTTCTTTTTTTTTTTTTTAATAGACAAAACCATTTAGAGAATATTTTTTCAATAAGAAATTCCAAACTGTTATCCACATTCATTCAATTCACTCAGATTTATTGCAAAATATTTTTTTCACAGCTTGTTTTGATACAAATATTTGCAGTAAAAACATGTCGCATTGTCATTTTAGTTTCAAGAAGGCAATAATGTTTTCGCAGCTTTTTTCTCCCGAAATTAAAATGATAGTGTGACTTATTTTTTAAATGTACATAATTTTATCAAAACAAACTGTAACAAAATATTTTGAAATAAATCTGGTAAACAGAGTTCATCTTCCATGAACGAGTAAATATTCAAAAAATATGCGCAAGAGGTGCGCAGATAATCGATATTTGTGCATATATGACGTCATACTAAAAATTCACGTATTTGTATTATTAATCGCGTCCCTAGATCAATTTACGCCAGATTCCAGCATTACCTTTGTAAGCTTAATATGTATGCAGTTTTGGAAACCATATAAAATAATTATTTCTTTTCAGTTCAAATGTTCGGAACTTGAGGGCCCGAATGGTTGTGCATTGATGGCTGTACATGTCTTTAGCAAATTTAATTAATTGACGTCAAAATGACGTCAGCGTTACACATGGGCATGTTTGCCCTCTATAATATAGATAGATAGTCTTCCAAGGGCCTCGCCAAGGGGGGGGGGACGGGGGGAGAGCCTCCCTCCGTTAAACATTCGCAAATGTTGTTACACTTGGCAGATTTAAGACTTTTATGGCAAATTTAATTAAAATTTTAATAAAAACTGCAATACATTTCCTATTTTTGATAGAATTTGCAAAAGTTACAACTCTAATTGGGGATATTATTATACTTTTTACAAATAAGAACTGTATTACATTTTCTAAATGTGGTAACTTGGCAAAATTAAAAAACGAGTTGGCAAATGTGAAAATTTGACTTGGCAATTTAAGGTCTTCTCCCCCACCAATAAAAAGTCTTAGCGATGGCCTTGAGTCTTACCATTGCATTTGGTGTGGCTTGGACTGTATTTGTGGTTGCATAACGCCGATAAACCTGCAGCAGCATAGCAAGCTCCGTGACCAGCTCTTATATCATCAGTGCAAGATTTCAAAAACTTTTCTCGGACATCCGGTCGCCTTGCACAAGTCTTACCAAAAGCTTCTAAACATGCTTCGGGCACTTCATCTGATGTTTCTGATGGTGATGATGACGACATCTCAAGCTTCTGACATTCAGGTTTGCCGGAAATTTCGTATCTGCTGACAAATTCGGAAAGACTCGATGATGTGTTGCCATTGGTAAGCTGAAGAGAACGGTAAAATAACGTTAATTTACATCAAAATCTCATAAACAATAAATATTTTATGAAAGGTTCTATTTTTTTGCCCGAAATTCTAACAATTTTTACTTGAGGGGGGGGGGGGGAGTACAAAGAAAACATATAATCATTATATTTATTGACATTTCGCTTACATATTTAATTTTTTGTGTAAAAAAAAAAAAAAAAAAGAATACGGCTTGTGCGACAAATCTGCTGTACAATCTTCTTAGAGTAACTGCTAGAGAGCATGAACTCGACCCTTTTTTTCTCCAGTCACAGTATTTAAAAGAAATTTGGACAGTAAATTATGAAAGGGTATTAAATTATCTGGAGTTTATACCAACTTTTAATTTAAAAAGTTTTTTTTTTAACAGAATGTTTATCAATTGAAAAAAAAAAAAAAAAATCTTTTTAGGTGCTTTCGTAATTACATAAATACATAATACCTATAGTCGTGGTTCAGTCCGTCCGTCTGTTCGTCCACATATAACAGCGCAAAAAAATTCAACCGAATCGTTTGAAATTTAAAATGTATAATTGTTGCACAATTTTGTCGTGGAATTTCAAATTTTATGAAAATTGGATGAATAGTTCATTTACAGGAATAATCAAAAGTATTATATCGTAACATTACGGCTAATGGAAAAAAATAGTCTCAAGTGATTTTTAATGATGTTACACAGTTTCGAACATAATAAAATTGATATGCATCAATGAAATATATACTAAAATATATATTCTGTACAATCTGTGGTGCAAAGAATATTTGTTGTTAATTTACAAAGCCGCACGTAAGAATTCCATTATATAATGATATAGAAGGAAACATTGTTTGGCTGCGCATTTTAATTACATTAAACTATGTCACCTTTTATGAAATTGATATACGTTTCTGAAGTTTACTAAAAGTAACTTCCTGTATAATAAAAAGCAGGTAATATTGACAGGGAAACACAAAATATTTTCGATACTTATATCGTATTCCGAAGTACTGTAAACTATTACACTCAGATCTGGGTAATTTTTAAACTTCGTTATGGTACGAATGCACCTTATCTGCAACACTTGGCGTGCGATTTCCAACTTGTTTTAAAATTTTCAATCTCGTATTCGCGATTATCGTCTTGGTTAACGGAAACCTTGATTAATCGAGATTCTACTATATTTATATTTCATACATTATTTACAAAATTCAAAACAATTTATTTTCTTTAGAAAAATTAAAATGCCGTTTCCTTTCCATCTCCTACGTGTTCAACACACTACGTCACATATACTGTCTACTCTCGTTAATTCGAAATCAGATAAATCGAATCTTCGATTAATTCGAACTAAACATGAAGTCCCGAAATTTTCAATAGCAGAATAACGTTAATTTTTTTCATTTATTCGAACTCGTTTTCTCTTGACTTCATTTAATTCGAAGTAACAAGAGTTATGATATAAAATTTTTCCTTTCTTTCTCACGGACTTCAGATCCTTTGAATAGCTTTCTTTCTTTGATTTTTGTGAGAATTGTTCCGAACGAGTATGCATATAATTCCATGCATTAGATTTCCACTTTCTTAGTGTTGTCTGTCTGTCAGTGACACTTCAAAATTTCCTTCCATTGTGCTTGTTTCTAATTCCTTAATAAGCTTATATATTTATACACTATCTACCAAAAAGTATTTGTACACTTTCAGTTTTTTACATTTTGTCAAATATTTAAAAATATACTGGTCGGATTCTTCTGGAACTTCAGAAATATAAAGATTATGTTTCACTTTATATTTATTTACATTCATTTGTTAAGCGGGTAATTAGGGGGCCGGCAAAAAAACAAAGAATAATAGAAATATTTGGGATCGCCCTGTACATGAAAATGCACGAAACGACTTATCGCTTTAGAATACAAATATATGAATACAGTAGAATATGTACACTAATTTTTGTGAGAATAGCATGTATATTTATGGCGATAGAGCGATTTTTTTGAAAAATTCAAAAAATTCTGGTATGTTTTTTGTTTAGATCATAGAGGGTTTTTGACCAAATTTAACGCAAATTTCAGAAAAATTGGCAAAATCTATTTGAAAAAATATAGCGCAATTGGAATATAAATATATTTAATACTTTATGAAATATGAGTAGTTTTATGAAATAATTTTTATCTGCGCATGCGCGAACGATAAAAACAATTCTTTTACATCATTTAATAGTCAATTCTATGGAGTAACTAATAAAAAAAATCCAATGAAATATCGTGAAAATTCTAAAAGATATCATTATTATAAGTAAGCTGTTTTTACATTGCTCTCTAAAAACGGCTGAATGATAAGGGATTCTCCACAAATTGACATTTTTTATTAACTGACTTTAAAAAAAAAAAAATTAGTACTATTTCATGAATACAATATTGCTGCTAATAAGTATCTTGACACCTGTGATAGAAAAGGAAAAGGGCTTTTATTCTTTTCCATCACAGATGTCAAGATACTTATTAACAGAAATATTGTATTAGATATTGTATACATTAAATACTAATTTTTTCCTAAAAGTCAGTCAATAAAAAATGTCAATTTGTGGAGAATCCCTTATCATTCAGCCGTTTTTAGAGAGCAATGTAAAAACAGCTTACTTATAATAATGATATCTTTTTGAATTTTCACGATATTTCATTGGATTTTTTTTATAATTTACTCCATAGAATTGACTATTAAATGATGTAAAAGAATTGTTTTTATCGTTCGCGCATGCGCAGATAAAAATTATTTCATAAAACTACTCATATTTCATAAAATATTTAATATATTTATATTCCAATTGCGCTACATTTTTTCTACTGCATTTTGCCAATTTTTCTGAAATTTGCGTTAAATTTGGTCAAAAACCCAGCATGATATAAACAAAAAACATACCAGAATTTTTTGAATTTTTCAAAAAAATCGCTCTATCGCCATAAATATACATGCTATTCCCACAAAAATTAGTGTACATATTCTACTGTATTCATATATTTGTATTCTAAAGCGATAAGTCGTTTCGTGCATTTTCATGTACAGGGCGATCCCAAATATTTCTATTATTCTTTGTTTTTTTGCCGGCCCCCTAATTACCCGCTTAACAAATGAATGTAAATAAATATAAAGTGAAACATAATCTTTATATTTCTGAAGTTCCAGAAGAATCCCACCAGTATATTTTTAAATATTTGACAAAATGTCAAAAACTGAAAGTGTACAAATACTTTTTGGTAGATAGTGTATATTTTAATATTGAGTCATATTCGAATGATAACAGACGAAATAAATTTTAAAAACACTGTAACATTAATTCCTTTGTAATAGTATCATTTTAAGCATGCTTTCTTCTCATGCTTTCTGTAATTCGAACATTTATTGTGGTCCCGACGAGTTCGAATTAACGAGAGTCGACTGTAAGTGTTTAGATAGAAAAGAATGCAGAAAAGAACTTCGACATGGAAGGATAAGAAAAGGGTAGTTTAGGTTTCAGTTTTTTCGGAATCAGTATTATACTGAGTTCTGAAGCACAATATTTATAAAATCTGGTGAATTCCAACCAATATTTAGTAAAAACAGAGAAGCACCAGAGCTGAGCTCAGGTGGGCCCCGGCGCAAACTAAGCCCAGTGATTATTTTGAGAAGACAAGCTGTAAAGTTCGGAATATCTAACTATAATGAGTAACTCTTTTTTTTTTTTTTTTTTTTTTTTTTTTTTTTTTTGTCACAAACTCTGCAATTTATTCATCAAAAATAGAAAACACTATGCGATTTCAGATCACTTCAATAGTCAAATCTGTCAATTTTGTGCATTTACGTTTAAAATTGAATTGCATTAATTCGTCAGAAATTTTCGTGTCCTTCAGCAGGGAATCTGAGAACCACTAAATCATTTAAATAGATAATAAAGCCTTTGTGCAAAAATGTATACAGATAGAAAACCAACAATTAGAAATGCACAAATAATGCATGAAAAAGCAGCAAACAGCCGTTTTGAACGAAGCCGTTGCCCTGATGAAGAATCTCGATGGTAGATTCAAAACGTCTGTTTGCTATCGTTTCATGCATTATTTGTGCATTTCTAATCGAAGGTTTTCTATCCTTATCCAGCAAATCCTTTTATGCGGCTAGTACTAAATTTAAAGGGGGGGGGGGAGATGTATTTACCATAAAATCATTATGAGGATTCTCATCTGCATTTCCAAGCAATCCAATGATTCCTCCAGCATGGTAATCGCTCAGTTTCAACATGCATAGAAAATCGTGACTTCTGCAGATGACAGTCAAAGATGGGGACCAGACTTCCACCACGTGACCTCTTCTCACTGTTACCTTACTGTGAGAATGGAAAAAAAATAAGAGCTTTTAAATTATTAAAACTATCAGATACCACAATAAAAAAAGAATAATAAGATTTTAACTTAAAAAACACTAGCGCTCGTATTTACCAACTGCTTCGATCCCAAGCTATACTGAAAACCTCGGCTGAACATTAAAAAGTTATTCACATTTAATCCTGATAGGATGACTCCTTGATAATGTCCGATGAAATATTATCGAGAATTTTATTTGAGCATTCGACCGAAGTTTTCAAGGTTGAAGCAGACTGTGATTACGAGCACTAAGCAACTTTAAGACAATTTAAAATTAAAATGATTTTCGTGCCATTAACATAGCACCTCATCAATAAAAACATCCATATCATATACAATTGCAAAAGAATCATTCAGAGTTAGAACTTTAAGAAAGAAGAAAGTTAGAACATAAGAAACTTTAGATCCTGGTAGAACTTACTAGGGAAGTGCACGAAGTGTGAGTCACCGATTTTGACAAAAGTGGTATCGTTGGAAAGATCTCATCGAGAGCAGCAAAAAACTCAATAGAACTACCCGTCGCAAATGAGTCGTTATCGAGATATCCGACAATATATGTGACGCAACTAGCGCATACTTAATGGGGCACCGTAAAAAATTTTAGTCTCGATTTTAACTAAAGTGGTATCGTTGAAAATATATCATTAACTAGTTAAGAGCAAAAAGTATGAGTCACCAATTTTGACAAAAGTAATATCGTTGGAAAGATCTCATCGAGAGCAGTAAAAAACTCAATGGAACTACACGTCGCAAATAAGCCGTTATCGAGATATCCGTCAATTTATGTCACTTAACTAGTGTACACTTAATGGGGGACCGCAAAAAAATGTTTTCTCGATTATAATGAAAATGGTGACTTTGCAAAGATATCATTGTGAGAAGTAAAAAACTCAAAGCAACAAACCATCTGAAATGAGCGATTTTCGTGATATCCGACAATTTCTGTCACTTAATGCAGTTTCCTAGAAGTGTGTATTAAAAATGTGACACAAATTGAATGATATCTCGAAAACAATTCATTTCCGACGGGTGATTCTACTGAGTTTTTTAATCCTCACGATGATATCTTTTCAACGATACCACTTTAGTTAAAATCGAGACTAAAATTTTTTACGGTGCCCCATTAAGTATGCGCTAGTTGCGTCACATATATTGTCGGATATCTCGATAACGACTCATTTGCGACGGGTAGTTCCATTGAGTTTTTTGCTGCTCTCGATGAGATCTTTCCAACGATACCACTTTTGTCAAAATCGGTGACTCACACTTCGTGCACTTCCCTAGTTAGTATAAACTAGATTTGATTCGTTTTGATGCATATCGCTCAAATGGTAGGGCTGCTATGGTGCATTACTCACAATTTTCAATTCACAATTTTCATAAAAGCCATATCTCAAAAGTACATGGATTTTCATAAAACTTTAGATTTAATTAGTACTTGATATAAAATGGTGCTAATTACGTTTTGGCGTAAATTGCTCAACAGTTGGCGTTGCTATGTTGCATTATTCACAATTTTCACAATAGTTATAGCTCAAGAACTAGCTCATGGATTGTCATAAAACTTTAGATTTAGTTAATACTTTATAAAATGGTGCTAATAACGTTTTGGTGCAAATCACTCAACAGGTGGCGCTGCTATGATGCATTATTCGTGATTATCACAATTGCTCTATCTCAGGAACTAATACACGAAATTTTCTAAAACTTCTGATTCAGTTAGCTTCTGATATAGATTAGCGTTTAGTTTTTGGTATAAATTGCCCTACAGATAGCGCTGCTATGCTACGTCTTTTACGATTTCGTAATTAATGTATTTCAAGAGCTAATGTATGGATTTTCATTCATATTCAGTTAGTACCTGATAAAAAAATTTTCCTGATTAGATTTTGGTGTACACCACCCAACAGGTGGCTCTGTTATTCAGATTTTGTGTAAGATTTTGCAATAGCTCTATCTCAAAAACTAATGTACGGATTTTCATCAAACTTCAGATTCATTTAGTAGTTGACATAAGTTGCTACTGACTATAGATTTTGATTTAAACTACCTAACTGGTTGTGTTGCTATGCTACAGAGGAAATATTAACATGCATACGATAGATGAAAGTTTTGGGATTGCCATGTCTGAATAATTTTTCTTGTTTCCTTTGCTACCTGTGACGTTTAGTTACGTCACAGCAAAGAATGCCAAGGCTTTCTCTCTTATCTAGGAGGGGATGGTTTAGCAACCAAAAAAATATGATCTTTCAGAATAGTACCTAACTCAAGAATTAATTAGGAAAGGGGCACTAATTTGAAAAATCGTCATCCATGCAGTGAATAATTTCACATTCCGCAGTTTACGAATGCTAATGTCTTGAAATCAGATTGACAAAAATTTGCAAGCAAAATATTTCTGGATGGGTAGTATATTAAATTCGAAAAACCACCCTTAGCTGAAGCTTGCACTGTTCCAGTAGAAATACGCTATGCGCAATGTGTAACTTTAACTCAGAATGACTGATTCTTTTGCTATTATTTATGATATTGATGTTTTTATTAATAAGGTGCTATGTTTACAATACAAAATGCCCACTTTAATTTTAATTTTAGTGAAGTATCTTAATGTTGTTCAAGTGTTTTAAAATTAAATTCGAATTATATATTTTTTCACAGTAATACTTAGGAATTCTGACATTGAATGTTTATAAATTTTAAGAAACTATCAGATGTATTCATAGTAACTAGGGAATAATGAATAGGAATCTTGTTATATAACGGAATATCGAATATTTGGCAAAGTTTTAGGTCAAATCAAATGCAGAATATTCGACAAATTTTAGATGAAACATACAAAATATTCGTTGAGGAATAGTGAAATAATATATATTAATTAAAAAAGTAGTAAAATTATTTAATTATTCGTAGCTGCATAATATATAGCATGTATCACATACAACAAGAAAACTACCCAGCTTTAATGAGACTACATAACAAACAGCGTTTTACAGTTTGATTTTAAAAATAACAAAATAATTTATTCATCAAGATTTTATTTCCATCCATTATTCTAGAATTAATAGAAATCTATATGCGCAGCGAGAATACATACAATGATTCGGCCTGTTATGAATTACTTAAAATTTTGAATAAAATGTTTTATAAATTAAAACTAGTTGAATGTGTCTACCAATCCCAAAACTTTCTTCTATCTTTTGCATGTTAATACTTCCTAAAAAATACAGCATAGCAGTTAAGTGTTTGAAACAAAAATCTAGTCAGCAACAATTTATGTCAACTTATAACTGAATCTGAAGTTTGATGAAAATAAATGCATTAGTTTTTGAGATAGAGCTATTGCAAAATCTTTTTAAAATCTGCATAATCGGCACATGTTGGGAAATGTGCACTAAGGACTAATCAGGATAATTTTTTTATAAGGTACTTACTGAATATGAAGTTTGATGAAAATCCATGCATTAGGTCTTAAGATACATTTATTGCAAAATCATGGAAAATGAAGCATGGCAGCGCCATGTGTAAGGCAATTTACACCAAAAACTAAACACCATTAACCTAAATCAGGAACTAACTGAATATGAAGTTTTAGAAATTTTCGTGCATCAGTTCTTGAGATAGAGCTATTGCGATAAGCACCATGTCAGTGCCTCGGTATATAACTGTTCAGCGATTTGCAGCAAACGTAATCAGCGCCATGTTATATCAAGTACTAGCTAAATATAAAGTTTTATGAAAATCCATGCACTTAATCTTGAATATAACTATCGTGAAAATTTTAAATAATGCAGCATAGCTGTGCTACCTGATGAGCAATATACTCTAAAAACTAATCAGATATAGTTTATATGGAAGTCTAACAGAATCTAAAGTTTTGCGAAATTCCGTGCATTAGTTCTTGAGATAGAGCGCCTACATAATGTACATAATATTTGTCACATACAGACAGAAAGACAGTCTGACTGACAGATTAGCAGACTTACACACATACATTTTGTAAAAGCATGTTTTTCGGGTTCTCTGACCCCTAAATTGTGTAAATCCATCGAAAATCGGATTTCGGAAATTTTCTCGAATCCAATTTTTTCTTTTGTAAAGATAGAAGAAAGTAAAATCAATAAGATAAAAAAATTCACGTTCACAGAGGACCATTTTTTTAATAAAAAATCAAGTAGTGATTAAAACAAGCATTTCCGTATGCGAATATTCCCAGCCCTTTTCAATATTTGCATTTCTCTATACATCGATGAAGAATACACTTATATGCGTTCGCAAACGTCAAAATTCAAGTAGTGATGAGTACCTGCACTATCTTACGCGGAAATTCTCACAAGCATTTACAGAAAATATTAGCCTACGACAATGAGATAAATCAAACATTTGTTACCTAATTTTTAGTACTTATATATCAATAACTTTAATATTTATTAATTCCGCGTCACGTTTTTTCCGGTTACGTTTTTCAGCTACTCGTTTTTCCGTTCTTGTTTTTTCTGTCATTTTTTTTCCGGTCATCTTTTTTCCCTAGATTCAGTAAGTGCTCTCAATAAAAAATAAAATTTGACGCAAATGGGAGCTCTGACATTTGCACTGGCAAGAAATCCCATTTATTGTATTTTGCTTTTCCAATGTTGTTAATAAAATATGCACCCCCCCCCCCACCTTTTTGTATTGTTTCAATTACCACTTGCGTTCATTTAATGACTTTCTCTCTTCATAAAAGCCAAAATATTTTTCAGAATTGTCAAATTCGACGTAGTATGTATGTTTTAGCTCTGCGGTGTAGTCAAAAGAAAACAAATACATTCAAGTTTCTCATTCCTGAATTGCTTTTTAAGTGTGCTTTTAAGTTATATAACACAAAACTTACCCATTATTAGACTGGATTGGCAGAGAAGTCGGAACCTTGCTACTGTTGACAAATACTTCATTCTGATCGTTGATGGACACGCTCATTTCCGGAAACAAGAGGTGGATGGCTTTTCTGGAACTGAAAGCAGTAAACAGAGATTTATGCACATCGTGCGCCAGCAGGTAGGAACAGTCTGCATGTGGATATTCAGGAATATCATAAAGATGTCCGTCAAATGTGTAGACGTGCAGAGGCCCGAATATCATGCCCACTTTGTCGTTCTCTTTCCGGTCGTAGACCGATTTAAAGGGCACCAACCTTTCCAGATTTCCCACCTCGAATTCAATGCAAGGACCCTAAGAGGAAAAGCAGAAGTAAATTTCAGAAAGTAGTTGCATTAAAATCAAATTATCAGGGTTGGCATGGTTTAAACCAATTGGTTTTAATTACGAAGCGACATGCAAAGAGAAAACAGCGCCTGGGGCAAAATTCTAGTTTAGCGCCCCCTCCCCCCTCTCGCATTGAAATTTGTAAGATATGCCACAAATTTCGAAAGTGTAGAAACACAAATAAACACAAATAAGATTTGTTTTAGATTTTTAAAAGGTTTAACTTTAAGAACTAAATAGTATAAGATAAAATTGCACTTACATTTTAGCAATGAGTAACTCGTGAAAAGAAGTGGAAAAAATGTATATAACAGTACAGTATATATGAGTTTGCAACCTCTTTTGTACTGAAGCCACGTGCTATTTTGAGAATGTATGTTTCTATCACGAAAAAAAATTTCAATATGTAAAACCTTTAAAAAAAAAAATAAATAAATAAAATGTGGTTGGTAGTATAAATGTGGTAATTCCTCGATTTCCGCCTATTGACGACCGCCCCCTTTGCCCTCCTCTTCGCAAGGTTCTGAAACCTCTGTTTAAACCAACTGTTTTTTTTCCCTCAAAAAGAAAAAAAACCCTTTTTTTCCAGAATGTACCTAATGACATTTTTTTAATTTTTCTTGATAATTTAACTATTTCAAATTATGGGATATAAGTAACTTCTGCTTTTAACATTTTATTTCAAAAATAAACCTTGGATATAATTGATCTAGAGTATTTTTATATAAATAGCATAGCTGTCAGATTTTACGCATTTTTTCTACCACAAAAATTTTATAGTTAATATTGTCTTATTTAATCGTCGAAATCGTATGATTAAACAAATGGAAAATCTCTGTAAAATTTTAGTGGTGGGAAAAATGCATAAAAGTTGGCAGCTATGAAATAGGATGAAAATCAGTATGCATTGGTGAACTATGTTGGTAGGTATTGGTGGTATCTATTGCTGTAAAGAAAACATTTAGAACGTGTGAACAGAACAAAGATAAAATAGATTAAAATATTCAATATTTAGTATAAAATATTTAAATTTTTGAAAAATGCAGATTATAAAAAGCAATTAGTAACGTAAGGCGATGATCTTTAAGGGAAACCCGTAAGAAAAAACCCAAAATTTTTATTATTTATTTTAAAGTAATGAATTTTGGTGTACTACTTAAAAATCTTTTTGTAAGGAATAATTAGCAAAAAAATTCACTTTTTATTAAAAAGTATATTTTTTATGGGAATTTTTATGATATTTTTTTTTTTTTTGTCGAAAAATACTTTTTTTTAAATTACTACTTTTCATTCAATTTTCAATATTTTGGTATTACTAAAATTTCTTAAATAGTGTTATAGTATATAGAAAAGAACTAAGGAGAGATATTTTTAATTTTCTATTTTAATCGGCTAAAAAAAAAAAAAAAAAAAAAAAATTACGCATGGTAAATTTCCTTAAATTCGTTATAATTTTCATGTTTACCAATTTATGTAAAAATTTCAGAAATAGTTAAAAAAAATCTCTATTTACTTTTCTTGCAAATTTCTTTAAGATTCTAAAAACATAAACACTTTGTTTCTAAATCATTTTACCACTGAGCCTTAGTACTTTGAACTTAGGCAAAATATGAAAAAAGTCATTTTCAGGAAAACGCATTTTAAATGGCCGCTACAGCTCATATTCAAAATATTAGAATAATTGAGAAAAAGTAATAAGAAAATTTTTTTGTCATTTATTTATTTTTTATACTAAGTAAATGCAGTTAAATTTCTTATAAATTAAATCTGGAATGTTTAGATAAGATTTTAACATTTATAAAATATAAAATACAGCACAATAAATTAGGTATACAGCTTCCTTAAACACACCAGAATATTAGAATAAAATTTAGATTGGTTCAAAATATTAGAATATTTTATTTTACGCAACAATATTACCTTATGAATATGAAGTAAATGGTAGTTAATATTTTGTAGCATCCCCTTTAGCTTTCATAACAGCGTACAATCGATCTTGCATACTATATACAAGGTGTTTACAAACATTTCTATCAATATTAGCCCAAATAGACTTTATACATGCCACTAACTCAGTTTTATTTGAAGGAGGATTTTCTTGAAGTTTTTTCTTCATTATACACCATAAGTTTTCGATGGGATTAAGATCTGGTGAATTTGGTGGCCAAGGAAGTACCTTAATGTTGCGTTGGCGGAACCAATTCTTAGTTGACACCGAGGTATGCGGGGACGCTAAATCTTGTTGAAAGATGAAATCATCTTCAAATAAATCTTCTGATGATGGAATCATGTGATATTCTAAAATTTCTTGATATATCAGAGAGTTAACCTTTTCGTAGACGATGCATAACTTTCCAGGTCCTTCTGCACTCATACAACCCCAAACCATGACACTAGCAGCAAATTTTACGGAACGTTTAAGGCCTTCTTTATCAAATGCTTCTTGCTTCATTCTCCAAACTCGAATACCTTGATTACCATATGAAACACAAAACATACTTTCATCACTAAATAATATATTTTTCCAATCTTCATTGCTCCATAAACGTCTTGATTTACACCAATTCAATCTTATACGCTTTTGTCTTGCAGTCATGAGAGGTTTTGTTTTCGGTACACGAGATTCAAATTTAAATTTATGGAGACGTCTTAATGTTGTCGATGTAGAAACTTCAACTCCTTCTTCTTTCTATTTTCGGTGCAAGAATCGCACACTTTTAAAACGGTTTTTCTTAACTATACGCTTCAGTTTCCTGTCATCTCTAGCAGATGTTTTTGGTTTTCGGCCACCATTTCGGCGATTATTTTGAAATTTTCCAATTTTTGAATATTGTGTTAGTATTTTACTAACGCTCGATTGCGAACAATGTAAATAATTCGCTATAAAACATTGATTTTTACCGTGCCGATACAAATCAACCATACGAAGTTTAGTAGATTCAGGAATATCACTCACACGGCCCATTTTAAGATGAAAAAGAAACAAACTGCAAAAAAGAATACTGATTTTAAATAAAATAGTCTGAATTTAATCAATGATGCCACCAGTTAAGAATTGGTAATAATTAAAGGAGGATTAATGTGAAATATTCTAATATTTTGAACCACTTGAATAAATATTCTAATATTTTGACTTTTCAAAAAAATTTTTTTTTGCAATTAATCTTTTCAAAAATGATATTAAATTTAAGATAACAAGTAAGTTTAATCAACAATAAGTTCTTAATAAAAATATCGTTTGCATATTTTCATTAAAAGACATTAAATTACCAAACGATATTTTCAATTTATAAAAAAAAGGTAATTATTCTAATATTTTGAATATGAGCTGTACTTTTTTAAACTCTATAGTGACTACAATTAAAAAAAGCTCATTTGCTACCTGTTCCAAGTGTCCCCGAGTTCTGAAATTTTGCATGGATATTCGCAAATATGTATTTTATCGTTTTGTGAGAATTTTTTTTTTTTTTAAACTTTTGATGATTTTTGGCCGAAAATGGTAAAGGGTCTCCCTTAAGATTTTGCTCAAGCTGTAAATGAATACGAATGACAATCACATTATGTGTTCTTCCAGATACAATAACAGCAATAATGAACATTTTTTGAAAATAGTAATAAACTATTAAAATTTAAAACAAATGTGATAACATTAAAAAATGGCCATTCTATTTTCATGTCAAATTCGGATCTTTTCCGTGATCATCTTCATGAAACTTGTTTTAGACCTATGAAGCTGACATACAATGAATTTACAACAAGTAAAATAATAACTACAAATTGAAGCATACATATCTGAATGACGTCATTGAGAAAAGTTTTCCAGTGAAAAATCTGAAGTGTAAAGTATTTTCTTCTCCGAAAACGATCTGATTCCAGAGTTCAGTTAAACCACGTGGAAGGCCCATAATACCTTGTCCAATGTAATATGGAACATGGAAATAATCCAATGCCCAAACTGAAAGAGAAATAAGCGGAGAAATTGAATTTAATTTTGTAATTTAATCATTCTCAGTAACTAAATAAATCATTTAAAAAGTTATAGACTGGGAAGGTGGCTGTACAAACCCACCTCATCGAGCTGACGACTAAAATTCCAGGATTAGTAAAAACGTGATTAGCATATTAAAATGCAACTGGTCAGAAGGTGATATCTTTCTGGAGAATACCTTCAAAACCGATGTTACAGGTTGACTCGTAAGTTTATTATTGTGTTGTCTTGTTCCCAGTCCTCCATGTTTTCATCATATATTTGGGTGCAGAAAAACAGAATAATAAACTACTGATCAACCACTAAAAAGTATGACTTGGCACACCAGTTGCATTTTAATATGCAAATCGAGTTCTATCTATTTTTGAAATTAAACTCGATGACATGATGGTCTGTGTAGCTACCTCCCCGTCTATTATAGACCGAGAAGCGGCAGCACAGATCACCTCATCATGTTCAGAAAACAAAATTCAAGAATTAGTTAAAACTTGATTCGCATATTAAAACGCAATTGGTCTGCCAAGTCATATCTCGGTGGAAAAACATCTGAAAACTCGATTTTAGTGGTTGACTCGTAGGTTTACCATTGTGTTTTCCTACTCCTAGTCCTCCATGTTTTTATACTTTTGGGTCCTGGGAAACACAATGATAAACCTTCGAGTTAACCCCTAAAATCAGGTTTTTCACCGACTTGGAAGACCTATAGCGTTTTAATATGTGAATCAAGTTTTAACTAATTCTAGAATTTCCGTCGTGGTATCAATGAAGTAATTGTCTGCGCTGCCTCCTCCCTGTCTATTATAAATACAGTCGAGTCTCTCTATAACGAAACTCCATACACCGAATTTCTCTATATAACGAAATTTTAGTAGGAACGGTCCCCTTTTCGCATGATTACATTAAAAATACATTCTCTATATAGCGAAATATCTATCTCCATGTAACGAATTTTTTCATAAATTGGTTTTAATTTATTACATTGGACTTAATTTAAAAAGTTTCGAAATCATATGAAATCAATTTTCCATCACTTATTTTTGGTTTATCGTCAGTGCTGAGTTTTTTTTAAATTACTAGGGGAGCCCCGCCCCCCTGCTCGCTATGCTCGCCAACCCCCCGCGTAATCGCTTCGCGATTCCAAATTATTGGCTACCCCTGCTTGCTGCGCTCGCCATTACCCCATGGTATGAATAAGCAGTTGCAGACCTTTCAAATGATGTGTCACACGACTGGTGTTGTAAAGAAATTAAAAATGTGCCCCCTGGGGGGAAGAGTGAGAGGCGAGACAAAAGACATCCATAATGTGAATAAGCAGCTGCAGACCTCTCAAATGATATGTCACACGACTGGTGTTGTAAAGAAATTAAAAATGTGCCCCCCTAGGGGGGCAGAGTGGGGTGACACACAAGACATCCATAAAATGAATAAACAGTTGCAGACCTTTCAAATGATGTGTCACACAATTGGTGTTGTAAAAAAATTACAAAATGCGCCCCTCTGAGGGAAGAGGGGGGGTTACACACAAGATATACATAATATGAATAAGCAGTTGCAGACTGCTCAAATGATGTGTCACACAATTGGTGTTGTAAAGAAATTAAAAATGTGCCCCACTGGGGGGCAGAGTGGGGGATGACACACAACACATCCATAATATGAATAAGCAGTTGCAGACCTTTCAAATGATGTGTCAGGTGTCACACAACTGGTGTTGTAAAGAAATTAAAAATGTGACCCCCCCTGGGGAGAGCAGAGTGTGGGGGTGACACACAAGACATCCATAATATGAATAAGCAGTTGCAGACCTTTCAAATCTTGTGTAACACGACTGGTGTTGTAAAGAAATTAAAAATGTGTCCCCCCTGGGAAGCAGAATGGGGGATAACACAAGACATTCATTATATGAATAAGCAGTTGCAAACCTCTCAAATGATGTATCAAACGACTGGTGTTGTAAAGAAATTAAAAATTTGGCGAAATATTACAGTTATCGCCAAGTTGGCTTCACTTTTGATAACTAATTTTGGTCGCCAAATTTGGCGATATATCGCCAAGTTGGCGACAAACTTGGCGATTGTTGGCGATGGTAACCTTTCCTCTCTTTATGGTAACCCATACGGCGATGCATAGACGGAGTCCTTTCCTGATTGGTCTATTCGACTCATGGAAGGAGTGGACAACCCGGATTCGTTAGTTCCGGAAATCTTCCACATCAGCATCATTCCAGGAGTCATTCCTTTTAAGGCTAGTTTTTTTTTTTACTATAGAAGGATTATTATTACTTCGCTCCTTGTTCTTTAAATCCAACGAATTCATCCCACCTCCCACACATCTTTCCACATCCTTCTCAAAACAGAGTCAATTGGATTGATACACACGTAAGAGAGGAATCAATGAGAGGCACATAAGAGAGGCCTTCAATTGGAGGAAAATGTTAACTACAATTTTTCATTCCTTGCTAAAATTTGAGCATTTTTTTGAGAGCTTAACAATTTAAAAATCTAAACAACAAAAAATTACAGATTTCTTCGCCTGAAATTAATTCAAGTCTTCCTTATTTGATTTTCATTAAGCTTTCAAATAAATGTATGTTCTCTTTTTTGAAACAACTTAAATAATTAAGAAATAAAATGTTAGGTTAATATTTACTTTTGAACATTCCAAATTCTTAATTCAAAAGATCAAAAAAAATATTTGTTCAAATTTCACACATTAAAATACGTTTTTTAACATTATTCTCTATACATCGAATTTCTCTATATAACGAATTTTTTACTGGAACGATGAATTTCGTTATATAGAGACTCGACTGTACTTCAATTAAGTAGAATGAGTATGTTACTGAGTTGCCTGGTATCATATATACTGTTTGTGCTGTGAACATCAATTTTCTCAACTAATATTTAGCGTACAACAATGAATAAAAGTATAATTTGATAGGCTTTTTTACCCACATCTGACATCGTACACAGAATGTAATGAATAGGTAGACGACGATGAGGAATGAGGTATCATTGGAAACACTGTTTTTTTTAAATATATTATTCACATTAGACGTTGTTTACTGATTTTTGGTTGAAACACTTCGTTTGTTTAAAATTTCCTTTAAAGATTTGATTTATTTAACCATTCTTATCTATTATTTACCATCTCTACACAATAAAACACAGTGTAACGCATAGCGCGCCAAACTGGTTTTTCCCTCCTAAAACTGTCATTGAAATTGACGCTCCCATCGAAACTGGTAAGTCGTCTGTGCGTATCCGAAGCTTGACAGCAGAAACAGAAACTTGCCAATAGAAGGGAAAAAATACAATGTTTCTTTTATTTCCGGTGGGTGGGGGTACAATTTCAAAGTGGTATAAAAATAATAATTATTATTAATCAGTAGTATTATTTCAAGAGTTGCAGCAGAATTTTTTAATTACGCATTTTTATTGCATATTTGTTGAAATTTTATTTTATTAAGAAATCTTAATTTTGTTATATTAGCCACAAAGCCTTCTTTGCCCAGAAGTATTGTACATGAGAATAGCGTGTTTATTAGAACATCAACTAGCCGAGCTTTGCTCATCTGAACTCTTCTATATTGTCATCTATTTTTATTAGTTTTTTCAAAGTTATGTAAAAAAATACAATTTTTACCCAATGTCCTAGAACAAGCATCTTTACTAGTCCATGGTAAAATAGGCGAGTACATCCATCTAATCCATCCAGCAAAAGAATAAACATGTCGGCTATATTGTCTTAAACACTTAACCCTTTCGACTCCGGCGTCTCTTACACAAATTTTATTCGGTCGGTACCACTTTTTCAAAAGAAGTTACTTTCAATTACACGGTATCGAAAATGCTCCAATTAAAATAAGGCATATTTTATTTTCCTTTATTACTGCTGCCGAAAAGAAATTTTGCAAAGAAAGATTGATCTACAGTCAGACTGCACATACGAGTACAAAAGATTAAAAAGTCATCAATTTTTTAAACTAGTCGTTGGGGGCCACCGAAATACTTACCCATCATGAATATGTATATAAAAATAAAACATGTGAAAACTATTTATACAATGCATTGCAATTCATAAACAAAACTTAAAAATTGTTAATATACATAGTAATGCTATATTAAAGACCTGCTGATGTACCATTTTCGACAAATTATATAAAACGCCAAACTACTCAAGTAGTACCGAACTGCGTAAAAGAAACATCCTTATAACTCCAAAAATAATAATTCTATTAACTAACAATTAGCTGCGTCGGATTAAACATCTCATTTCCAATTAAAATATACCTCTGAATTGAAATTTGAATGAAATACAGGGTCATGAAAATTCGAAGAATGTGGAAAACAGGATTACAAATATCTCGGCAACTAATAATCCGATTGACTTCGTTTTATATGCAAAATGTGTGTTATTTTATTGCCCTTTACGTCCATTCCTTAGAACAAAAAAATGCGAAAATTTTTATATACCTTTCATCAGAACGAATTTTTCGAGAGTCCGAAAAAAATAGTTCCGGATAATCGAGGTTGCTGATATTAAATAGGCTTCGTCTCATTCTTACATGCTAACTACATACAAAATTTCAAGTCTCTATCTCAACTTGTTCGGGAGATAGAGCGTTTACAGACAGACAGACTGACAGACAGACAGACGGACGGCAAAAATTTTTTTCTAAAAATATGTTTTTCGGAATCTCCACTATCTAAAACGTGTAAATCCGTCAAAAAATTTTTTCGATTTTCAAAACGATTGCAAGACTTACCCTATATTACGTATGATGGGTAAGTAAAAAGATTAGATGAACGCAAGTTCTAGTATTTTGTAGTTTATTGTTTCAACGAACGTCCTATAGGACAATTTGTAAAAAGAAAACCAATAAATTTTTGGAAAGATTTTTGAATTTTATTTTTATGTTTGTTTGATTTTATTTTGTTATTTTTGTTGTTTTGTTTTACATGTCGTAAAATATGGGTAAGGCAAGATTTCGTTACACTGATACCATTTTTACAGATTTCATTGTAAATTTGTAGCTAATATCTGGTAAGAACTTCATTCTAAAAATGGGAGGAGTAAAAAGTTCAATCTTTGAAAGAGTGACAGGCCTTTTCACTGTTTTTGGAGTGAATTTTATAAAAATACATTCCTTAGAGAGTGGAAGTTTCCACTTCCTAGGAAGGAGTGAAATATTTCACTCCCTTGTTCAGAATGAGATATACCACTCCGTTATCGAGGGCAAAGTATCTCACTATATTATAAGAATTATAATGCATTATTATATATTAAGAATTATAATATTATCATGTATAAGAATTATAATATATTATTGAAGTAATATTAAGTTTTTATTTCATGTTCATGTTTCTCTTTTTATTTTCCTTTGAAAAAAGTTAAAAATATAGAATTAAAAAAAAAAAAAAAAGAAAAAGATAAAGAAAAATCCTTTCTTGGAAGTATAATGCTCAAAATGTGTTATATATCTTGAACTTTAAAAATGTGAAATAAAATTAGTATATAAATGGTACTTCTCCACAATAACGGGCTTGGCGTTTTTTATTTAAAGCTTGGCATTATTCACGTTTCAGAAAATGAGATTTGTTGCCAAATGATATTAACAGCTATGAAAATATACCTATGGAACTATGATAGTTTATATCCGTATTTATATAGATATCATAAGCGATCCAACGCGGACCCCCAGGGTTAGAGATTATAAGAAAAAACAATTTTTTACATTATTTCTTTTAGATTAACCACTAAAATCACCAAAAAGTATTCTTGTGTGAAAAGAATCAATTTTGTAATGAAATAAAGTTTTGAAATTTATTAAAAGCGACATTTTCGTATTAGTTATAGACGAGGAATTCGCCAGAGATTTCCTTAGTTATAGTAGTATGAATTTAATATTTCCAACTGAGCGAAAAATTACCCAGGCCGGGAATCGAACCCAGATACTTGGCTTACAAGTCCAGTGCTTTCTCTGTTAAGCAACCTGGGAGATAGCCGGCTGGGATTTTTCGCTCAGATAACCTTATCGGTCATAACATCTGTCTGTCATTTAGACAGCTCAACAGAATAGATCGCAGGTAATGGAACTCCATATGACGATGGGTACGTAGATATACTATTATACTATGTTATGACGAATAAAGTTATCTGAGCGAAAAATCCCAGCCGGCTATCACCCAGGTAGCTTAACAGATAAAGCATTGGCCTTGTAAGCCAAATATCTGGGTTCGATTCCCGGCCTGGGTAATTTTTCGCTCAGTTGGAAATATTAAATTCGTATGATTACTTCACCAATCAGTTAGATTGTGTTGAAAATAATAGTATTACAGTAGTATTTTTTTCTCTCAGTTCTGATGATTGCAGTTATTAAAGCACGTAGTTCGATTGCATAAATGTTATATTTTTGTTTCACTTATGTTATTTCATTTTATTAGTGAAGTTTTAACTTCGTTCTGGAATGTCAGTTGGAAAGAAAAATATTCATATTAATTTAATTTTAAACAAAATTATCTTTCACAGTCTACCACGATAGAGAACAATTAAATGAAGCTTGAAATTTATTTTAAAAATTCATTAAAATATAGAGTAAATAACGATAAACTTAAGAAATAAAATGCAATGTAGTTTTGAAATAAATGACATTTTAAAATATATATGTATATCTATGTTTTTTTTATTAAGCTGTGTAAAAACCGAAAATGTAAGATACTTATAATTAAATAAATTGTATTAAAAGCAATATTTAAACATATTCGGTTGCTAGCATCAAAGTAACGTCGCCATTAGGCACAAATGCGTTTGTCTTTTATAATACAGGTACATTATTTTATACATATATATATAACTTATTGGTGCTTGTATATAACAATAGATAAATCGATTGTTTAAAATAAATAAATAGTATAAATATAAAAAAAATTGCTTGTGTATGTGAAACAGTGATTAGGTTGCCAGGAAATTCTGTTATTTTTTTTTCTCCAAACCTCCTGCATTGGAAAAATACTAAATAAAATAAAAGAAATCCAAAGCAAATAGAACTTTAATTCTAACTAAGTTTATAATTCTTTCTTTCTTTTGTTTATTTATACAGAGAACATCGATTCTGTAATTTTGTAGAGAATATAAAAAAAACGAGAGTAAAATATTAATTTATACCTGTCACAGTTTTTGTTTTTAGCTTTTCGTACGCTGATGCGCACAGATTCTTGAATGTTGTCGCACTGTTCACGATAACTTTATATGCAGGTTCCATGAAAGCATCAAGAGTGTAGAAAACTTCTTTAATTTCAGACCAAGATAAGCCAAAGAATTCCTTGTACTAAACAGAAAAGAAAATATGAAATTACATTTTTAATGAAAAAAATAGAAAATCCACGCCAGTGTGTTGGAAAGCTAATAATTTAGAGATTAACAAGAACAAAAAATCGTGCATGAAGCAAAGAATATAAAATAATTTTCGACACTTATAGAATATGTTAACAAAACTTTACAGTCTGTTGAAGTGAAAGATGTAAACCATATGAAAAGCATAATATATCTTAAAACCAAATTCCAGGAATTAATAATCGGAAAAATGTCCGAATCTGTAGCTAGACCAAAATATCGTCCCTTTTGATGTGTGGTGTCACATGTATAAATTCGAGACTACGTAAAGGGACAGGCAACCGCGGTGCATTCCACACGTCTTTTTTTTTACATAACACGAGAGTGACGTGATGATCTTTTCGTACATCTATATTGGTACATTCGAGCATCACGTGACTCTAGTGGTCTGAAAAATAGATACACGTAAAACACTGCTGTAGCCTTTGCTTTTCGTTAGCTTTGTATAAAATTCACTATCGGATTACAGCGTCTAGGATTGCATAGTGTGGAAATCAGCTTTTCCACACAGTGCTAAAAATTCGTATCTTTTTAATGTGCAACAATGCTACTGAAATCCAAAGCGTCGATCGCAGCTACATCTGCGGGATTTTCGTATTACACTGTCTAGAATAGAAATGGTCTTGAAGTTTTAGAAAATATTCTGCAGATGTCGCTGTTATCTTTAGATTTCATCAGCATCGTTGTACATTTAATTGATACAATATTTTAGCATTTTTTGAAGTATTACTGAAATAGGCGATTTCCATACTAGCATTCCTAGCGTCTAGAATATATTCTAGACGCTATAGTCGGATTGTACAATTTGCAATATTGAAATCGCGATGTTGTAGAAAGGTCTGTTTCACTGCCTTAATTGTGAAATTCGATTGCTCAGCTTATTTATTTATTTATTTATTTGAGAAAGGGAGACTTGAAAATGTCTCAACAACGTGATGCACCAGAATCTATGGTATGGCACAGACTTGAATCCGGGAAACACAACGGAGTGCCGCGGATGCTGTTGAAGTAGCCAGAAGTGTCGTTGCAAGTCCGTGGAATCGATTCGAAGAAACAGGGAATGTTGGACGTCAAGGTTGAGCACGGTTGGTTACGCGCCACTACAGCAACTGATGTCCGGTATACAGTGGTGGTCAAAAGTTTCCGGTCACTTAGTTTCTTCAGTTTATTTACCAGAAGGTTTCAGCAAAGAAGAAGAACAGTTGCTTCAAAAGTTAGGAATATGTGAATGACCTCTGGTCACGTGATAATTTTGATCGGATACTTGAAACGCTTCAAGAAAAGGGGTAGAATTCGAAGTTCACGTGTGCAAAAGTATCCGGCCACTCATCATTCCTTATTTTTTTTTCTATCGATAAAGTGTTTTTTGTTCGTGTTTGTGAATGGATCAATGTGAATAGCATAGTTTAATGTCAAACTGAAAAGTTCAACAATTATTGCTCTTAAATGAGTGTTTAGTTTTATGCTAAAAGACCAATCTTCTCGAGATATTGCGGCAAAGTTATTGATCGGAATCTCGACTGTAAACGATATTTAAAAATTATATAAAGATGGTCATGGTCTTCAGGGCTTTCTGAGGTCCGGGAAACCCCGAAAAATGACTATTCTTCTGAACAGAATTGCCAGGAGAAAAACATTTGATGACCCACGTAAACATTTCATTGCACTATCCCGCGATATACGGGAAAATAATATTGCTGAAATAATTCGGTCTACCGTGTCAAGATGCTAACGTGATGAGGAACTTTATGGAAGAGTCGACGTTCAAAAATTTTTCATAGGTAAAAAAAAAATCAACGTACCTAACTGGCGTTTTTCAAAAAACACAAAATCTGGTCAAGTGAAAACGGGACAAAAATACTATTTTTCAATCAATTTAATTTCAAACTTTTTTGGGAGCGATGGTAGACACTACGTCCAATGACCTGACAACAAAAGATCTGATTTGACCTATGTTATTCCTACAATGAAGCATGGCGGAGGACACTTATGCTGTGGAGAGTATTTTCTTCAAAAAGTGTCGGTCCGTTATTTGAAATCCAGGGCAAGATGAATGATGCAATGTATAAAGATATATTGCAAAATTACTTGCTTCCTTATTAGAGGGAAAATTGTGGTCGCAAATATTTGTTTTGACATGATAACGACTTATAGAATGTATGCAAAACTCGAAAAGCAATGGCTTTCGCACAAAAAAATTCGCTTTTGAAATGGCCAACCCGAGCTCCCAACATGAATCCAATAGAAAATCTTTGGAAAGAAGATGGTAAACGTGTGCGGAGCTATAAATATTCCAGCTCTGCCGAAATTTTCAAAAAATTGCAATATTGGAAAAACGTTCCATTGACGATCTTTAACCGCTGAATATATGAATGTCACGTACTGCGCCACAGTACTTATTACTAAAAGTATGGTGATAAAATACTAGCTGTAAATGTTGTTGATAGCTGCAATTTTCTGTTTTACCTCTCTGGTATACCTCTGTTACTTTTCTGCAATACCACTTTTTTTCAATTTTGCGAAGGTGGCCGAAAACTTTTGAGAACATGCGTTTTCCATTGTACTTAATTTTGTAAATTATATTTATTGATATTTATATGTTATTGCATAAATAAGTTCCTAACTATTATGTATCCAATAAAATGTATATCACTTTGAGATTCCACTTCATATGGGAATACTTACAAATTAACTAAAAATTTTTTGCTGGCCGGAAACTTTTGACCGCCACTGTAGTGTATACCGTTAACAGCTTGTCGAAACAGAACAGACAATGCTATAAACACGATCGTTTAGATAACTAATTAGTTTTTGTAAGATCAATGGGACAAATTGATATGATTTGACGCCATCGTCAATGGTTGTAATCCTTAAAGTTTTTACAAAGGGTTCGTCATTTTTTTTAATTTATTTCAATACGCCATAACATGGACAAAACCATCAAAATATGATCTGTCTATATTAAATAAAGATACAGATTAACCCTATAATAAAGTAAAGATTTATGTTATTTTTTACGTATTATTTAACTTTTAAGGACAAATTAATTGAATTGCCATACAAATCTATGCTAACTCTATGATCGGTTAACGAACACTGCTTCGGAACGGACTAAATTCGTTATCCGATCACCTACTGTATATTTAACAATGTAATACAACTAGAATGTTTTACCTGTGCTTTCAAGCTCTTCCAGTAATCATACAAAGTCATTTTTAAAGCGGGTTGCAACATATCATTCAATGGATGATTCTTGTCGCTGGCTACCTCTTGGATGGCGTGAGTGAACTTTTTGTAACCAGATACAAATGTCTCCTTCACTTTGTTGAAGGCGTTCCTGTTCAGCGTTCCTTTCCAGACGTGGTAATTTCGATCCAATATTTCGCCCGTGAAATCCATTATCGACGATTCGCCCTCCTATAATGACAATTTAAAAACTGTTTCAATTACATTTAATTTTTTGGTACTTCTTGGTTATCCCGTCAACCAATTTCGCCAAATTATACAAATCGCCAAACTTATAGCCGAATTATATACATTGACATGATTTTTATTTTAAATAACGAAAAAACAAATAATTGGTAGAATATTAATAAAAATACAAAAAAAAAAAGTCGAAATAAAAATCATTCAATGACATTTTAAATACGTGTTTCGTATATAATACCATTGGATGGGATATTCACGATTAATTATTATTGGCATTTAATCTTATAGCTTGGCGATAGATTTTTGGTAGTCGGGGTAACCAAGTAGTACCAATTTTTTTAATAGATACATTCAAAACTTAAACCTTTTCTGCACGAATTTTTCGATTTTTATGAAATGTTTTTTTAAAATCCATATCAGTTTAATAATGAAAATCAGTAAATAAATAAATAAATACATAAATTAAAAATTTTCAGCTGAAATTTGATATTTTATGATGTGCGTTACATATACATATTTAGGATTTTTAAATATTGCATTGCTATATTTTGCAACTAAATGAGTTTAAAGTAATTAATTTTATCTACTTAACACTCTGCAACATTTTTTCCATTAATATTTTTAAATGTTCGGTAAAAATAAATAATAATCTTATCTTAAACGATTCATCGACCTTTTTTTTCTGTTTCCGAAGAACAAATTCTAATTTTTTGTCGAATGCAAGTGTAAAGAATTGAACTTTACAGATTGAATTGCCTACGTGGGAGCTTGTCATTGTGTTGTTTCTTAGATACATTGGGCCGCCCAAGTTGAAATTTTCGTTGACAAGAGAGCACACTTTGGTTTAGACAGCAAATATTTTTCTCAAAATTTGTTTAAAGGTGCCGCGGAATGTTTTCATGTTGAAACCCGACAGGTGTTAGTTTTTCTCACGGTAGTTTGTAAGTGACCTCAGCATTTTCAGGTGACCAATTATAGAAGACGTTAAGGCTGACATCATGTGGAGGTGCTCTAATAGGTTCTAGAGGGTCCCTCCTTATTCAGGTTGCTTTTCAAGTGAGGACACCAAAAAAAAGAGAGTTTTGTTGAGTGTGGTGGAAAAGCCTGGGACTAGACAGGCAGTCCAGTGAGATTCTGGAGAAAGAATTTCCTCGTACAAGGAGGAGGGAAGGAAGGAAAATTCGTCGAGGTCCACGGTGACCTTTGTGCATATGACACGTGAATTGGTGAATCTATAGACCGTAAGACTACAATTGGAAACTTTCTGTGTTCCGGGAACATTCGCACAAGACTCAGAACTCACCCCTGAAAAAAATGCACGACTGAATAATTTTATAATTTAAATAAGACTTTTTGTAAATAAATATTATTTAATCACTTAAATTGATTCAGTGGGTAATTTCTTCTCATACACTACCGGACTAATCCTTTAGTCCGAGGGGAATTTGCAACACAAGCATCTGACATGGACAAAGTAAGTGTTATCCTATTCTTTGGATAGTTCTTGATCAGTTATAAAAATCATGTTGGCCAAATTCATGGCACACTATGAAAATTATAATGTTTTTAGGTATGTGCAAGATATGATACATATCAAAGGTACAGTAAAGGGTTAATAAGAAATTAGAATATTCAATATTTATATATATTGAATATAATATTTAATATGAATGTAGTTTATAATATTTAATTTAATATTTTTAATTCATAAGTAAAACATGCCAAATGCATTTGAATAGTACTAATCCGAAGATTGACTCAAGTATCTTTAGGCGACTTGGTCAAGTTTCCCTAGTTGCATATTTACTACATA